>CM049811.1:4835679-5235133 GCA_027422405.1 Ptychobarbus kaznakovi
CACTTTTATATTTCATAACTGGACAGAGCAGCACATTTCTTTAATTAACAAATAAAGAGTTGCATTATGCTAGAAGTGCTTGTAAAGCAACAACAACACCATCCGGATCATTCTTTGTGCCTTTTTGACCTCAGGACGTGCTGGAAAGAAGTTGTCCGATATTATATCATTGAATGGTTATTGTACAGAAAACAACAATGGTTGAATTGTAAGCAGCATACACTTATAGTATATTTCTTTCAAAAATACATACTTGAATTTATTTTAGTAGTCGAATATTTTCTCTACTTCACAATAATGACCGACGTGAAAACAGTAAAACACAGACTGATTATTAAAGTAATGATGGAATCCAGTTAAATACAGTGATAACAAAAAGTGTTTAGACATTTAAGTTGCATGTATGAATTACATTTTATTATGTAACAACTTTCAGAACATGTGACATCTGCAAATACTGTAAATTATACTTTTTCTAAATTAATTTCACTTTTTTGTAAACTAATTTAATGATTATATATGAAGTTCACACAGGTGTCCTGCAAAGTAACAACAGCTATAATGTAGTTCTTTCTATACCGGATATATATTAAATAAATACTATTTATATCCGCTTTGATCTAATTCCACTGATCTAACTCAGGCACTGAAATTGCTGTGATTAAGTGGATTATTATATTGGGTTCAATTAACATGTTTGTTTTTAGTATGCATAAAAGTTTAGGCCCTATGCAAAATTCAACTTTAATGTGTAAGTTTAAAAACTAAATTACAGATCTGTGATGTTGTGAGGTTGATATCGAACATTTATTTAACATTTTCATGTTTAATTCCATTTCAAAGTTTAAAATTAAATTTAGTCAAATAAGTTTTGTACTAGTGGGACCATAATAAAAACATCAAAAATATCACAACTCATTAGCAGTAGTGTTGAGACTTAATTTGTCTTAGTTTAATTTCTCAGGAAATTAAGGATTTTATAGATGGTTGGAATAATTAGTAAAAATTGTCATTAAGTACTAACAGAGATCAGGCAGAAAACATTGTGCAAAGTGAACAATTTAAGACACAGAAGATTTATTTACCATATACTGTAAGCTTATTATTAAACATTTGGTTTTGTCAGATTTTAAGGTAATATTTTATTAGATTATGACATAATTTAATTTAGGTGACAAATAGCACCAGGACACACAGACAAAAAAATATGTATGTTCAAATGCACGTATTATTTTGCAGAAATGTACATCTCAACTATGAACATAATCCTCCTGGGAGCATGTTTTAAATGTATTACAGGATCACTTGAGACGGAAAAGCCAGCGTGTACAGAGATTGGCCCATAAGCACAAAGGAGTGTCCAGGCTTATTTTATCACATGCTGAAAATTCAATACAAAATATGTTTTTTCATCAAGCTGATTCTAATTGACAAAGCTCTCTAAAAAGCGGGGCAGGTTAAAGCGAGGGGCGGACTGATTGCGGTATACTCACTCCTGAGGTGATTACGGGGCCTGACTCTCACGCTCAAATGAATGTGGACTCAATTATGTTTCCCTTTTTGTCCACCGTTGCCAATAGATCCCTCCCCCCAACCCCTATGGTGCTGTTTCCTCCTCTGAATCAATCATTTTTAATTTATCGGGGGATTTATGTGACAATGGCTGATGAGAGTTTCAATAAGGCAGGAGAGGAGAGATGAAAAAAAAGCCCATGCAAATCTCTTGGATGATGCGATTAGTGTTGGAAACCAAATCAAGGCTGACTTGAATAGACACAGAACACAAAATCATATTAGGCTGAATTCGATGTGCATGGCTTTACATTCAGCACTGCATCCTCTCTCTCGTTTTATTTGTCTTTTTCGATTTTACTGACCTGAAAATGCTTTTCCACATCACATATTTTCTGAATATTCCTGGCTCGTCCCATCCTGTGCCCCTCACACAAATGTTTTGGAGGTTTAAGTTCTGCCACAAGCTCACCAGCTCCCAAATGAGACCAGAACAAAGTGCTGCCACTTATTCTGTTATCACATTTTGCAGCACGCAACACACGTATGAGTTCCTAATGATTCCCCCCAGGTGATGTTTGACATCCTAGCCATGACAGAACTGCTTTTGTACATCAGACATATATGTGATGTTAATTTGGTAGGTGAGAGCGGTGACCCGTGCATCAAAAAAGAGTTGCGTATCATTTTCCTGTGATCATTTCGGCACGGTTAGATGGAGAGTGGCATGAGGGCTGACAGAAGCTCTCAGTGAAAAGGCTGATAGCTGAAGTGTATGTTATGTGTGTGTGTGTGTGTGTTTGAGTCACAGGGCATGGCATACATGGCCAGGTCCTCGGCGTGAGGTTCCCTAGCACAGATGGCCCTCTCTGTAGGGCAGGGCAAGGAACGGGGACTCCCCCCTCGGCCCCCCCTCCGCCGCAGAAGGTCGAACTGTCCGAGCAGTCAGGGATGCCTCAGCCAGTCGCGTGCCTCACGTGTCTCTGCAAATGTGTAAACATGCCCATAAACAGACTAAAAAAATGACATTTCACTGCCATAAGCTGATATAAAATGTTTGTTTTTAAATTCATACAGAAGTGAATAGTACTTTGTTAAAAATATGTATATGTTTAAACTCATACACTAATATGTTTAAAGTCATACACTAATATACAAGACTGCAGTCTTTTATGTATCCTATTAGATGTAGCATAAGAAAAGCAATTTTATTTTAACATTTCATTGGAACCGCCATTCTGGAATCACATGACCACTTGAATCAATGTTGCCAAGTCCGTGGTTTTACCCACGGGTTGTTTTTTTAGTCTGCGGGTTGAAGCAAAACCCCATGACCCCCACCCCCCAGAGTTTTTGACCCCACCCCACCAAATAGGATTTTGGAGCGATTTTATTAGCCAATTTACTCTGGAACGCAACTGGGCTAGTTTTAGACGTGATTGGATTATAATTGAGTAGCAATTGGACTGGTTTTAATATGCAGACCTGGCAACCCTGAGTTGAAACTTATCAGTTTTATCTCTGTAACCTCCAGTAAGTGACAGTCTCACAAATTGGTGGATAATTTGTATGAATTCGTAATATCTCAATTATACGTTTTCATATACATGCTTATGCACACTGATGGTTTGGTTAAGGACATTTATTCTTACTTTTTTCTAAAAAATCATTTGTTTCCGTACAGATTGTATGAATTGGCATCTTGCAAAGTACTGTATAGTTACGTTCCTGTGAGATCGGGTTAAAATTGGTTACCAAATACTATTTATTTTGAATGATGCTATATCCAAACCACTAGAGGTCAGATTTACTAACAACTTGCACCAGCGCAAACCCTCTTTTGGCATTAAAAAACTACTGCCGGGATTAACTAAAGACATGCGTGAAACTGTAGCAATAGAAAGACATGGACAGAAATAATAATTGCCATTATTTATCACCCAAAAATGTCTTAACCCATGTTGGGCCTTATCATCGACTCTGCTTATTTGTGACCCTCCTCTAATTTGCGCTGCTCTTGTTAGATTGCGTTGGTCATTATGTACATGATCTGAGTGCATCTTTGTTTATTAATTTGCGTATTGTCAGTAGATCACCCACAGAACTTCTCACTCCCATCGGCACATTTATGAGATTGTGCTCTCACACTAATTTGGCCAGTTTAGTAAATCTCGCCCTTGCTGTCAGTATAAGTCTGAAATGGATGTCATATTGCTCAGTGCAATATAGAAAAAAATATTGCGTTCACATTAAAGAAAAAGTGCATTTGTGTGAAAGGTCTTCCATAAACAGAGATGGTCACATGAAATGAGAGACCCTACTGAGCCAACAATTTCCTGTCGCGGATCTCCGAAGAAACGTAACGTCCATGAGTCTAATGGGAGATGGACGTCCAGACGTGCCTTTATGTTCAGTAAGGCCACAGAACAGCACGTGCCAATCTGATGAATGGCGGCCGCTGAGCGGTGCAGTCTGGTGGCGGTGGGGAGGATTTTCCAGCCTTCCAGAATCTTCTCAGGGAAGCCAGATCAATAGAGAGACACACAGATGGCTGGGGTTGTTCCTGCTCGGTGAGATTTGGAAAAAGTCTTGAGGAAGGATTAGAGTTGCTTTTGCTATTCCTGGGAAGGGCCAGACTTTAATCAGGTCAGATGGGGAAGATTTGTCGAAGTCTGAGAGTGACCTGACCTGTCTAGTGGGCTCAGACTTTGAGAAGTTCCTGGGGTGCCAGCTAATATCTAAACTTGAGGTTCAACTGGCATACAGTAGCTTGCCAGATTGTCCTACAGATAGTTGAACTACTGTATCATACATCTCAGTTGATGTAAGAAATTATATTTACAGGGGCATATTATCCAATAATACCATATTATGACCTCAGACTGTTTTTACCATAGTGCATGATTTGTAATCTAATATATTTTGACATTTGGATCACATAATTAGCTCTATATATGTATGGCTCTTCTGATGTAGCTTCAGCAAATGCATTTGTATCTCACATACACTTGAGGTTTAGGTCGGGGTTTATGCTATGTACAGTATGTTATTTATAACACAACAGAGTGTTAATATTTTAGTTCCACTCAAACAATTTTTTTTATGTTTTCCTTTACTTAACCAGGGTTAATTAAAACAAACTTTCATAGATATTCCTTACAATTCAGTTTATTATGTTATGTTGTTATGTTGTGTGTGTTGTGTTGTGTTGTGTTGTGTTGTGTTGTGTTGTGTTGTGTTTGTGTGTGTTGTGTTGTGTTGTGTTGTGTTGTGGTTGTTACTTGGAATATATTTTTTCTCCATAATTATTTCCACAGAAACTGAAGAAACAACACATGATCTTATCACAGTCAATACAAGACTCTAGTTTTCCATTGACTTTAAAAAAGTCAAGTGCTCCAAAAATAGATCCAAAGAAGTAAGATTGCTGGTTTCTTGGAAATTACAGCAAAACCATAAAAATGGAACACAAACAACCAGCATTTTCTATCAGAAGAATCTATCATCCTTAGGAAAATGATTATTGCCAGAGAACATCTGAAGAAACCATAATAATATGCTTTTTACTCAAAGGACAGGCTTTTGGGAGTCTTCTTGCTGCTACAACTCAAGTAGGGCAATGTGCAAATGGCCATCAAGAGAGGTAGAACATAGAAGAAGAAGAATATAGCAAAAAATACTTTTTGTGAAAGTTTTTGTCTTGATCTACAATGGTGTGATGAATCTTTTCTGGTCTTGAAACATATCGGTTTACATATAGGTCGACGACTAAACAAGGCGGTGGCACTGTACTGTGTTTTCCACAGGAACCCTTTAATAGCAGGTCTATTTCTCTGCCATCCTATCCCTTCTCCCCAGTGCAATGTTTTGTAACCCAGACTGGTAGGTGAGCTCAGGTTAAGTCGCTCCTGTTCAAATCAGTATGTTGTCCTGCATGGAAGTCTGCATCTCTTCACGCATGCAGCGTGAGTTTCACGGCTGGGGATGTGAAGCCTGCTTAGCATCAAGTCTGACCCCTGGTTGAGAATGTCATTGTGTTTCAGAAGTGTTGTGGTTAATGAGTCCTTCAGGCAGGTGGATGAGTCTGTCTCTTGGATTATGCGCTCCGTTGAGCCTATCATTGACACGAGACCCTGACACGACTGCGGGGGGTGGAGGTGGCTTCAGGACAGGTGTGTACATGAAGCTTCATGGGCTTAAGGACATCAAAGAGTTAACAGACATACACATTGGCTGATGTTCTTGTATAAAACAAATACTTTTTATGCCATTTTTGCCCACATTTTTGGTTCCCCAAAGAAGCTTTCAGTAAACAATTCTATAGATGTTACAGGCTTTTTTTTAGGGGAAATTACTTTTTATTATATTTAATTTGTTTACAATAATATTAAAACATGTTTTGTTTTTTTATTGCACTATAGACAGGGTTATATCTCTTATATATTAAGTATTTGTGATTTGTCCTGTTAATTTTATCAGCATTAAGTCATCAAGACACAAATAGCACCCATTCCCAAGAATGGGCCCTATTCCTCAAATAATAAAATACAAATACATTTATTGTATTATAGTTTTTGCTTCTAAAATATTTGATTCTTATTTGTTTATTTATTTAGAATTTAAAAAAATATATTTGTATTGCACTATATACATGATTATATCTCTCTAGTCATTTTCAGTATCTGTGATTTTTCCTGTGAATTATATCAGCAGTAATTAATTTAGACATTAATGGCAACATTTCCCAAAAATAAGCTTACAATAGTTGTCTCTAAACAGTCAGAATTAGTTGCTTTATTTATAAGCGAAACTCTTCCATCTCTGCGGCTAAAAGGAAATGTTTGGTGAGCATCCAGCCCTGAACTTTCTCTCTCAATCCAGCGTACTGTGTTCAGAGCAGCAGTGGTCAGTTAAGGTCAACACCCACATCTCTGCAGTTCGCTCTGGAGCATGACAGTCACCTTTGAGGAGCTATCAAGGTTATGTTTGATGCACAAACATGACCACAAATCTAAGCTTAAGGTGTCAGTGAGTCAGAATCACTTTCTAAGAGCTCTTGGAACCTACCAGGTCATAACTGAAAACTCTTGTGTAAACGTATGAAGTAAGTGCAAACAGAAAATGATTTTAGCTTATTTTGAAGAGTGTGGGTTGATTGTTCTGTTTGACACACAAACAGCAGTTTGAGGACTTTATACACCGACTGTTGGTGTCAAAGACAAACAACTGTTGTATACACAACTGAAGTGGCTTTTTAAATACTAAATCCCTCGTTATTCCTTTTAAAGTTATGGTAACCTCTTAAAGTATGGCATTTTGCATCAAGTCATGGAATTATATTTTGTTCATGTCTATTCTGTATGCTTTGGTGTCCCTGTGGCTTTTTTCCAGAGTAGTGAAACAGCTTGAGGAGAAATAAGTGAGAGTTAGATAGATATTTACCACTCATGATTGTATGTTTAGCTAACATTTCTGATATTGCTTTCTCAAGAAAGCTTGCAGGGGTCAGTGGAAGGCACAACCATTGCCTGAGGGTCACATGGAAAGGTCAGAGATCTGACATTTCTCTCTGTCCATCACTATCAGCAAATGAGTTTCACTGTGTTGTGACTCAAATGAGTCACATGCCATCAGCCCAGAAAAGTTCAAGAGATCCTTTGGAGACGCTTGTCAGATTGTAGCACACCTCTTAAAATCAGGTGGAGGTCATTTTTGATTCAAGCTCTACATTTAAGTTACTTGTAGTTGAGTTGATACTGCAATATATTGTTTTAAATGAAAGACCTGCATTCTCTATGAATAATTAAGTACTTTTTGTATAATAAAAAGAGTAATTTGTATTTTTTATTTTCAAGAAATGGTCATAAGAAAGCTTCTTGACTTTCAGAAAATAATGATTTGTCAATCTCTGGAGGTCAAATTAAATATTGTATGAGCTGTTTTAGTTTTCAACTTAGCTATCCAAAATTAAATTCAGTTTAAAACCCTGATTTGTGTACTTTCACCATTTTCCAGCATTATACATTAAATAGAAAAAAATGTGTTTAGAAAAAATATATAATTAAATTAAATTAAAACTACATCAGAATGGATAACTGGGTTTCTAAGTGAGGTCTAGATAGCTGGAACCTAATGTTATTGTTTTTATATATTTTGACCATGCAATTTATAAGGTATAAATGAATGCAAATTAATCAGAATGAATGACTGATATATTTTAATGTTATTATTATATTAATTTGATTAACACAATTACATTTATTTCAGATAATTATGAAATAAAATATATATTTGTTTTGTTCTAATAAATAAATTATATATATCTATATATATGATAGAGATTATACACTCAAATAACTGGCCACTTTACAACCATTAGGTACACCTTGCTGGGCTGCCACCGGGTTGAAGACCCCCTTTTTCCTTCAGGACTGCCTTAAATATTCACACAGGCAAAGATTCAACAAGGTGTTGGAAACATTCCTCTGAGAGTCTTGATTTTGGTCCATCAGAATTGAACATGATAGCATCACGTTCAGTTGCTGCAGATTTGTCGCTGCACAGTCCATGACGCAGAATCTCCCGTTCCACCACATCTTTCCAAAGGTGATAAAACTCGATATATTGGATTGAGATCTGGTGACCTGTGGAGGCCATTTGAGTAAAGTAAAGCGAACTCATTGTCATGTTCAAGAAACAGTCTGAGATGATTTGAGCTTTGTGACATGGTGCATATATCCTGCTGGAAGTAGCCATCAGAAGATGGGCACACTGTAGTGCATAAAGAAGGATGGACATGGTCAGTTTTTAACAATATTCAGGTAGTTTACTGTTGTTTAAACGATGCTCAATTGGTACTAAGGGTCCAAAGTGGGAGTGCCAAGATAAATATGAACCACCACACCATTAGGCTCACCACCACCACCAGCCTGAACGTAAAAATGGAGACCAGGCAGGATGGATCCATGCTTTCATGTTCTTTACGCCAAATTCTGACCCTACCATCTTTGAATGTTGAAACATGCAGTAAATCGAGACTCACAGACCAGGCACAGAGGTACGTTTTTACATTTTATTGAGACCAGGTTGAGCCTGTGGAACAAAACAGCGACCTCATTTGAATCACGCCCTCGGGCCGTTTAGCCGCTGTTCACTTAGCTCACTAGAGCAGAATGCATGTACTGAGTCACACGAGCACTAAACCGGTGTGAACCAGTGAGAAGCGCTTCTGTGATTTAAACTAGTTTATAGCCAAACAGGAGAAACACTGTGTGCAACGAGACGGCAGAAGACTTTTCATCTACACTGCCATCATTTACCAACAGGATGTAACACTCAATGACCCATGGTGTTTGTGCGTTCAGAGAAATGTGGATATTATTCAGTGAATTCATATTGAATTTAATTACAGTGTAATTGTTATAACGAGTGTATGTTATTTGAGTTACTGTTGCCTCTCTATCATAGCTCTAACCAGTCTGTCTTCTGACCTCTGACACTGTGTCAACAAGGCATTTTCATCCACACAACTGCCGCTCACTTATTTTTTTAAATAATGCAAAAATAATGATTAATTATCAATTGCGAATTAAATGTTATTGATATGGTCTGTTGAAAAAATAATATATGGGCTGCGAGAAAATAATAAATAAAAAGACTGAGGTGGTATTTTTTACTGTTCCTATTTAAAAAGTTTTTTTTACCTCTGCATTCTAACTCAAGGGCTATTATCAAACATGCATTTCTAAGAGAATATTTTTTTATATATTATTTTAAACCCAAACCTGTTTCTTGGATTTGACATACACCGGCCCTCTCGGATAAAAAAAAAAACAGACCGGCCCACCGGAAATCCTCCCGTATTGTGATCCCGATTGTTATTTTTTTTGGCCATATCGCCCAGGCCTGCTACAGTGTACCCATCTTCTGATGGCTACTTCCAGCAGGATAATGCACCATGTCACAAAGCTCAAATCATCTCAGACTGGTTTCTTGAACATGACAATGAGTTCACTTTACTCAAATGGCCTCCACAGTCACCAGATCTCAATCCAATAGAGCACCTTTGGGATGTGGTGGAACGGGAGATTCACATCATGGATGTGCAGCCGACAAATCTGCAGCAACTGCGTGATGCTATCATGTCAATATGGACCAAAATCTCTGAGGAATGTTTCCAACACCTTGTTGAATCTATGCCATGAAGAATTAAGGCAGTTCTGAAGACAAAAGGGGGTCCAACCCGGTACTAGCAAGGTGTACCTAATAAAGTGGCCAGTGAGTGTATAATATAAAACCAAGATATAAATGAATGCAGAGAATTTGTAACAAGAATTTGTGGAATGAATGAATGAATTATATATTTTTGTTATTATATTAATTAGATAAACACAATTAAATGTATAGCAGATAATTATGAAATAAAATAAAATAAATCTTGTAAAAAAAATTGTGTTATATATATTGTTTTTTATATATAATTAAAAAATATATAATTATATAATAAAATATATAATTTGTATTGTTGGATTAATTGATAAATGTTATGTTGCATCATAGCTATCTAATAGTTCTCTCAGCAACAGCAACAACAAACAAAAAGTAAACATGATATTTGTGCCTCCAATGCTTTAAAAAGCCTTGTGGAAGATCAAAGTGTAGTTTATTCATGGAAAGTGCCATCCAGCGCAGGAACTGATAGGTCATCGCCTATGGGCATCTGACTGTTGGTACAAACATCTTTAGAAACTATTGAGGAATGGGTTTAGCACATGGCAGATTTGATATGTGTTGCTGCTGAAGATCATGTCTCAATAAGCTTTAGCAGTGAGTCACGTGTCAGTGTCTCTGTACGGTGTGACGGTTCTGGCCGTGTCTTCAGTGCTGCAGGGCAAGTACATATTCAGCTGGATTATTCACGAGCACTTCAAACGCTGTTCCGTCGCTAAGCTCCTGCTTTGTTTAATAAGCTATCTCTGCACTAACAAAATGCTAATTATTTATGCTTTTTCGAAAGCAAGCATATTTTGTATCTTTTTTGGGGGATGGTGGAAGGGGGAGGGGGATTACATAAATAAGCTATTTCCAAAAGGTTGACGAATTAGAATTAGTGTTTGGCAGAGCGAGTGAGGCGTAGCAGCTTGCAGCGTGGACAGGGCTTTGTAGGTGGCCCATATGAAGTAATGAACTCCAGGCGAGGAGCTTTCGGGTGGCATTACGGTGGATGGAGGTCTGTGATAATGCCTTTGGCCCCCAGCTAGCTGACCGTGAGAGATATAACATAGCATGGCAGAAAATATTCAATTATGCTTCTGATGTTCATGAATGCTTATCAAATGGTATTTGTTTCAGGTCAAGAGGTGAACACTCAGAATAATTTGTGCAGCCTAGCCTGAATAAACAATACTGAATGATTACCATATTTCCAGCTAACAAAAATATGATCTATGCTAAAGTTATAAAAATAATATTTCAAAATTTTCTCTGAATGTTCAAAATGTCCATGTTTTTTTTTTTTTTTTTTTATGTTTGTTCTTGGTTATGGGAATGTTTCAATTTATCATTTTGCAAACATTATGAGAATGTTGTTTTGGATTTTCCCTAAACATTCTGAAATCAGTAGTGACATTAAAAATGTTTTAGATGAATATCCAACTAAAACTTTTCAGGAAAAAAATTTTTTTCAATAAACAATGTATAAATAATGTTTTTGTGCTAGCATTTTGAGAACAAGACTAGATAACTTTGATGAATGTTACTGAATGAATGTTAATATAATCTTTCCTAACGAAGACCTGAACAGAATGTTAGCCAAAGTTCCATGAATGCAACCTGTTAGTTTGGTTCTTGGTATTAACATGGTACTTCAAAGAATACCTATGTATATTTTGGTACAGTTTTATTTGTGTTAACTTTATTAAAACCACAACAATAAGAAAATTTGTAATGTAAATAACTTGTCATAAACGTTCAACATTTGAACAACATTTGAACTTGGAAGTACTGCTTTTTGTATTAAATTTTAATAAATAGATAAATAATAAAGACATTTTTAATTACTAACTTTTTTAAATTACTAAACTTTTTCACTCTTGTTAGACCTTGTACTGAACAAATAAACAAATACAGTATCTGCGTCAATCCATATTGTGTTAATTAATACATTTTAAGTTATAAAGTGATACATTTTATATGAAGTGTTTCTATAACTATTTAATTTTGTCGTTTAAAATATCAAGTGAAATCACCAGATTTTGACAGCATGTCTCATGCTTATGAATACTCATAAATACTCATGCAAGGTCATTACTTGAATTCATGGGGTTTGTGACAAAATGACACACAGGTGGCCTTGGACAACATTCCCAGTATGTCCCGCCTGACAGTGGCCTTGCACAGTGGTTCTCAATCCTGGTCCTGGGGACACTCAGTTCAGTTCATGGAGATGATCTGAATCAAGTGTGTTAAATAAGAGAGACATGCAAAACATGCAGAGCGGAAGGTCCCCAAGACCAGGATTAAATAAAGTCCACTACAAAGCAATATTATACATACAAGTCTGTCTTTTGAAGAACTAAAAGGTGCATTTTGCACCCTGTCCACATTCACTCCAGCAGTTCATTGGGTGAGCGGGACACATCTCATTCTAAGATCTTAGTGTCAGCGAGAGCACACGCTCAGTGAAATAAATGGGACAACTCGTGACGATTGCGCTAATTCTGCAAGATTCCTTTCGTGCTAGGAGCCTCCATGTATCCCTTTGTAGATGAAAGGCTTCCACTTTCTGTCAATGGCCTCGAGCGATGTGAATTAAACATTGATTTTATCAGAAGTTTAGTGGCTGTGGCCATGCGGAGCGCTGATTCACCCGTGCGCTGGAGCAGACGGAATCTGTTGGAGGAATAAGTGGAATGAGGAGATGAACGAAGTGCAGTGTACGGTATTAAAAAAGGGCAATTAAGAGAGGAAGAGGAAAAGTTGTAGTATTTTTTCCTCTAATGTTTGTTCTTGGCGGTTCAGTCAGACAGCAACAAAAGCATTTCCTCTCCCTGCCTCTGATATTCCAGAAAAACTGTAGTTGTATTTTTAGTTGGGTTGGATTGAGAAATTCCTGCCTCTAAGCATTTATTAGAAAGCCAATATCAACACTGTTTACACTCATATGTAAAGCTCAGGATGCAGAGTCTGACCTACTTAATCACTTTGAGAAATTCCTAGATTTATTTATATGTAATATAACAATGGAAGAATAAAGTCAAGGGGATAACAGCTTTGTTGCACATTCTCTTTTGTCCCACCTCGTATTTTCTCTTGCTCTCTCAAGTTTGTTGCCCGCCCCGAGGAAATGAAAGATGAAAGTAATTGAACTCTCTGGGGAATTTCACTGTACATGGAAATGCCCTCCACTTTCCCTTAATGTAACACTGTCCAATTCACATGGTCCCTACGCAGTGTACACTGCTCCTCACACGCTAAACAGTGAGTAGAAGTTCACTTAACTAAATTTGATTGCATGCAGCTTCGTCAAACAGACTTGAAATAGTTGGGTTGAGCAGATTTGAGTATAAAGAAATCTACATAAAAGGACTGAATATATAAACCAATAAGTGCCATGCATTTATTTATGAGTGTGCATAATGCATCTAGATTTCTTTTCAAAATGTTTTATTTTAAATGTATAATATTCCCAAGACATACCATTTAGTTTGTTGTCAGTTGATTGATTGATTGATTGATTGATTGATTGATTGATTGATTGATTGATTGATTGATTGATTGATTGATTGATTGATTGATTGATTGATTGATTGATTGATTGATTGATTGATTGATTGATTGATTGGAACAAAATTAATACTTTTATTTGGCAAGGATGCATGAAATTGCTAAAAGAACATGAGAGTACAGACGTTTTTATTGCTGTTACTTTAAGTTTCTGCTCATCAAAGAATCCTAAGATACACGTATCACGGTTTTCACAAAAAGCAGCACAACTATTTTCAACATTAATAATAATCAGAAATGTTTCTTCAGCGGAAACATTTCTTAAGGATCATGTAACACTGAAGACTGGAGTAATGATGCTGAAAAATCAGCTTTGCATCAGAAGAATAAATTCGATTTTAAATTATATTAAAATACAAAACTTTTATTTAAAATTTTAATTATATTTTCACAATTTTTTATTTGACTGTATTTTTGATTAAATAAAGGCAACAAAAACATATATAAATATGTTTTTAATGATAAACATTATTTCGTAGCAGAACGTTACGTATTTTTTCTAGTGCTGTCAAATCAATTAATCGTGATTAATCACATCCAAAATAAAAGTTTAGGTTTACATAATGCTGTATATGTGTACGTACTAGGGGTGGCACGGTACCGTGACGGTTCGAATGTAGCACGTTACATGTATTCGTACCGAAGCGTCATGGTATGGACATCTCGGCTCGGTGCATGAGGTCTTACGACGAATACAGGCAATTCCCCCTCAATCCAGAAGGGGGTTCTCGCAGTACTGCAACGCTGTTTGATAACCGCCAGCAGAAGAACAGCGAATGCCGTGAGTTGCGCACTTGAAAACAAAGCCCACTAGATAGTGACCAGGTGCTGATTCTGAACGTGTCTCTCACATGGACTGACAAAGGCTTGCACACTCAACTGTTTGCGAAATGGAGCTTTGTGCTCGTGTGTCCTATCTCTCTCATTCGGCAAAAATAAAAATATTCCATAATATTTCCATATTTGCGATGTAACGTATCTGAATGCTAAACGATTATTTATTATGCAAATGATAGGCTTGTACTTCAGTCGCATTCCAACGGTGACACAGAGGTAGGTACGCTGATGTTTGGTTCACTGTGTATTATTTTGATAAAGTACCACCAGTGCTGTCAAGTTAGCAATGCTGGAACTGATGTGTGTGTGTGTGTGTGTGTGTGTGTGTGTGTGTGTGTGTGTGTGTGTGTGTGTGTGTGTGTGTGTGTGTGTGTGTGTGTGTGTGTGTGTGTGTGTGTGTGTGTGTGTGTGTGTGTGTGTGTGTGTGTGTGTGTGTGTGTGTGTGTGTGTGTGTGTGTGTATACGCTCTGGCGTGATCACTTAAACTGTTTCCTTATACCAGCAGAATCAACTTTAAACACGCATTGTCTTATTAATAATGCATCACTGTATAAAGGTCTCCTTTTATTTATGTACAATCACAAAGAAAACAAATAGGATGCTGCTTTCTGCCATTTGAGTTTCCTCTCTGTGAACAAATTAAGCGTGTCACAAAAATGAATTGAAACTCATCAAATATAGACTGTTATGTGTCCCCCCCCCCTTGTTTATCCATAAACTAAATCAAGTATATTTCAAGAATGTATTCCTTGTGTGTGTATATATGTATATATAACATAATATAATAATATTTAGTATATTCACATCTAGGTGGAAAAAAATTGTAATGTGTACTAGTGTCTGTTCAAAGTAAATGAAAAGAAACTGAGCATAGTAGATTCGTTTTTTTCCCTGTTGAACCGAAATCGTATCGAACCGTGACCCCCAAACCGAAGCAAACAAGTGACTTGTTTTTCACATCCCTCGGCTCATTCTCTCGCTCACGATTTCCTCCTCCTTTTGAGTTTCCTGCTCAAAATGTTGGTTTTGTGTGCTGTCGCTTCCCTGTCCCAGGGCGGCCCCCATGAAGCACCATGCACCTCTGGCCTATGAATAGCGCCAAAAGCCTCATCTGGGTCAGACTCCCTCTGTAGAGTCTAAATAATTAAATCCTTATTTTCTCTTCCACTTCTCTATTTCTCATCTTATTCCCGATCGTTCTCTCTTGCTTCTACCAGATCTGCCCTCCCCTCATCTTGTTCTCTTTGTCAAAGGGTAATAACTAAAATGAGTCATGTAATGGAAGAAAAAAACAGAAGCGTAACGTGCCGTTCAAATAGGAAGCTATGTTTGGAGCTGTTACATAAGCTGTCACTGCTTGGTGTAGACAAATGAGAGAGGAGAGGTAAAGAGAAAGATGGTGAGACATGAGAGGAGGACAAGGAAGATGCTGAATGGTGATGGCGTCCGTGTACAAACTCTCAAAGTATACCATCTACATACTTCAGTGGTGTGGTCTGAGATATTATAAAGGGAATAGTGCTAAAAGCCACTTGTAGGAGACCAATTGTACACATATGTATGGGAGAAATAGTAACACTTAATATGGCTGACTGTACAAATTGGTTATGCTTTGGAATTAAAAGAGCCGACTGCCTGTTTGTTTACTCTGTCTAGAAAATAAATACTGAAATTAACTGAACCATCCTGAAAAATAACGATTTTTATTTTTTTTTTTTTGCAACTGCTCCTTTAAAAAATCTACCTGTGGCAGCATTCCTACAAAATTATATTGTTACTTCTTGCACATTTCATGACACTTTGAATCCTTCACAGATGGACGCTGCTGTGATTTATGTTAAAATTGCATAAATACTCATATCAAGCTATATATTGTTGATCTCCTTCTGTGGAGGTCGTGCTTATCCACACTATTATGTCATAAAGTGGTACATTCCACAACATGTCGTTTTGGCAAACTGGCTTCAATATAAGCTATTTTAGACTAAGATAGTTTTGAGTTCTGAAACTGACAGGATGTTTTTATAGTACAGTGACCTCTTATATGTCCAAAAATCAGGGAATTTTGGTTTCTCAGTTCATGACCCCTGTTAACAAAAGCAAACCTGAGATAAAAACATGGCAATCATGCCATAAACCGGCGTTAGTCTCTGAGCTCTTTTATCATGACTCGCATTTCACAGGGCTCAAACCCGGACGCTCCACATTGGAACTGCAATGTTGTATCAGGTGCGCTTCTGAGCAAGTTTACTACACCAGAAAAGCCATACCTATGGAGCTGGCTATGTGAAGCAAATGTCAAAATGTATTGGTTTACAAATCATGCACTGTGGTAAAAATGTATTGAGGTCATAACACTGTGTTGTGCAAGGAATAACATGAAAATCTGCCCTAGCAATTTAAAAAAAAAAATATTTTTTTTGTACAAGAATATGGATCTGATTAAATTATATATTAACCAAAAACTTTACCAATGTGTTTAACAAAATATTGGTTCTTTCAGTCTAGTTACTTTGTAGAAGCTTGTAGCGTAGCTAATTTTAAAAAGAGCAGCTTGACTGCAATTCAACTACTTCAATTTATGAGTACCTTGTAGCTTGACAAGCCACAGCTTTAAAGTAGCTTCCCCAACGCTGGATGGGCGGCAGAGAGAATCCACTTTGGAAGTTGAGTTTGAAAGGACAAATGGAAAAAGAAGAGAGGGAGAGAGACAGAAAGAAAGAGAAAGGGAAAGGCTTACCTTCTCACACAGGGAGGCTTTCATTAAACACAGTCATCTTTGGTAATAAGCACTTGAAGACTGATCTCTCCCATTGCTTCCCTCAGGTGCTGCATTACCATAATGGATTCTCACTGCAGCGCGGTATTAAAGCGTGGAGGCATATTCCAAACTCAACTTGTAATGCACATTATCCCAGCTCAACACATTAGATGTCATTACTAGAGCTGGAGCAGACAGCATTTGGTCATTATCTGCTGAAGTGTTCCACAGGGAAGTGGAAAGTGAAGGAAACGCACAAATAATTCTGGAATCTGATGCTTTTTTTCAATCAAAGTCTGTTAATGAGACTTTGTTAACAAGATGATTATTAATTAATGCTAATATATACAATTATATTGTGTTTAAGCTCTGATATTGAGCATTTAATACTAATATTAATTTCCTGGTTCCCCAAAGAACCTTTCACTGAACAGTTTATAAAATAAACGTTGTGTAAATAATGTTTTTATAACCTGAACAACCTTTTTACATTATATAAAAAAACCTTTCATAAAATGGAAATGTAACATGGATCTACATGTTCTCCATCAAGCCAATAATGAACATTTATTTTTAAGATATAGTCACTATATCTTTGTGGAATCTACAATTGCGTGGTCATAAACAAGTAAAATGGTCAGTAAAACTTAACTGTGAGAAAAAAGCAAATTAAAGGTCATTCCACTGCTCTGAAATGTACAATTTTATATTGCATAGCAAACATATTCAGTATTGTGGACCAAAATGTGACCACTGACATATTTCCACGCTATACAGTATGATCATGATTTATATGAGGAAAGACAGAGCAATGTCATTGATGCATTATTAAAAGAATATTTAAATATCCCTATGTCTGAAATATTCAGCTGTAATTCAACTGTCATGTGACTTTTTAAATCAGCCATGTGAAAATGTTCACATTCAGACATTTCCAGAACAACATTTTGGCATGACACGTGCTGCAGTTGCAAAGCTCTTTAGGTTGTCGTAGCAATGGTCTTCACGTGTAGTCGTGTGAGGATGTGCGTGTATGCATGTATGGGAGTGAAAATGTTAAGGTTTGTGGAGTTAATTCCCAAGCAGAGCCTTTAAATGACTCATAATGCTGATATAAGGACACTTGCTGTGCTCCTCATGAATAAGAAAAACAATAAAGTGCAGAGAAATGTTCCGGAGTAAGAAAATAGAACAAAAAAGCACAAGCTAACTATGTATGGATATGAATATTTGATCATTTATCTAAGCATGCAAAAGAAGGCAATCTCTCTTATTTTAGCGAGGCAGACAGAGTTTCCTGAAGAGAGGAATGGATAATTCATCACATTTAAGAAAATACAGAGAAAGACTAAGAGAACTAAAACTAGCGAAGAACTAAGAGCAAAGAAGGGATATAGAAAGTCGTTTTTCAATATTAACTTGACACTGAAATTGTCATAACGCTCTTATAGTGACTTGATGTAAAATGTTATTACAGCCAATCTCAATTAACACAACAGACTGGAAGCATCCACCTGCCTCAATAACACACTTTCTACTGGGACTGTGTCGGCACTGGGAATTGTGGCTACATCGAGCGCTCCATCTTTCCTGTGACAGTTTTATGAAAGATTCATGACACCGGGTAACACAGCGTAAGCTCCTCTTTCAGGCCTTTAGTCCCGAGGCTCCAGCAGCAGGAATAGGCAGAATTTGTTCTACAACACCAGCGCAAGCAGAACTGCACTGCTGGAAAAAAGTAACACATTGCTCAAGTTATGTGCCTTATATTTACAATAATGGAATTATTTCAGCGATTGTACTTTGATTTTAGACATTTCTATACATTTGTACACAACTGTACCGCACTGTTGAAGCTGAAATTATATACACACACACATTTTATATTTCTTAATATTCATGTTAATATATTAAGTATTAATTATGCATTAAATTATACATTATTTTTTCGAATGTGATAGTAAATATTATAATGTTACAGTTATATTGTAACAAAATATTTCTTACATTTTCTATTCATTAAAGAATCTTGGGAAAAAATTATCCACAAAACTGTTTTCAACATATAATATATAATAATAACCATTATTAAAAATTCAGCAATAAGACTGGAGTAATTATGCTGAAGATGAAGACATTTTAAAATAATTATAAAACTCAATTTTATAAATTTTTCATAAATCATGTTTTTTTATTGTGTTATCATGTTTTTATTGTGTTTTACTGTGTCAGTTAGCTGTATTTTTTTATTTTTTTATATATTATTATTTAATCAAAACAACCCAACTGCAGTTTGATTTAATTGGAATGCAGGATAAAAAAAATCATAATTTTGTGAACATGTTTTTTAGAAAACAGTTATCTGTTTTTGCAAATTAACTCTTCGTATTTAAAATGATATGGTAACATATTAAGAGAATATTAGAGAATATAGAATATTTAGAGAGATGAAATAAAAAAAAAAAAAAAAAATCTATTTGAAATAAAAATCATTTATTACATCTATGTATCTATCTATCTCTCTCTAACTCTCTCTCTCTCTCTCTCTCTATATATATATATATATATATATATATATATATGTATATATATATACACACACACCGGCCACTTTATTAGGTACACCTGTTCAATTGCTTGGTAACACAAATTGCTAATCAGCCAATCACATGGCAGCAACTCAATGCATTTAGGCTTCTAGATGTGGTGAAGACAACTTGCTGAAGTTCAAACCAAGAAGACCACACCGGGTGCCGCTCCTGTCAGCTAAGAACAGGAAACGGAGGCTACAATTCGCACAGGCTCACCAAAATTGGCCAATAGAAGATTGGAAAACGTTGCCTGGTCTGATGAGTCTCGATTTCTGCTGCAACATTCAGATGTAGGGTCAGAATTTGACGTAAAGAACATGAAAGCATGGATCCATCCTGCATTGTCTCAACGGTTCAGGCTGGTGGTGGTGGTGTAATGGTGTGGGGATATTTTCTTGGCACACTTTACCAATTGAGCATCATTTAAACACCACAGTCTACCTGAGTATTGTTGCTGACCATGTCCATCCCTTTATGACTACAGTGTACCCATCTTCTGATGGCTACTTCCAGCAGGATAATGCACCATGTCACAAAGCTCAAATCATCTCAGACTGGTTTCTTGAACATGACAATGAGTTCACTTTACTCAAATGGCCTCCACAGTCACCAGATCTCAATCCAATAGAGCACCTTTGGGATGTGGTGGAACGGTACTAGCAAGGTGTACCTAATAAAGTGGCCAGTGAGTTTATATATATATATATATATATATATATATATATGCGCTTTTAGAATGATCAGAGTTTCTTTTATGGCGTTACATTTTTAATAACCTTTCATAACCTCTCATCCTTTCATTTAGAATGTCACTTAAATAGTCAATTAATTTGAGGTCACTGCAGTATAATAATTATAAAAGAATTACAACAATGTTATATTGAAATTTGTAATTAAATAGTTATGTTAAATAATTTTAGCTATGTTTTAGGTAATATGTCATACTGCAGTCCTTGCTGCCACACAAAATGTCAGTTTATTAATTAAGAGATTCAAGGTAGAATTCAAACAGTCAAATCTCAGACTGCAAGCCAAGCCACCTTTATCTCACTCAAGGATTACTAACATTCATGCTTTGTGTGTCTCTCCATCCCCAAACGCACTTTTCAAATCGTTCCTCTGCTCCTGATATTAAGAATTCAGTTCGAAATGACTTGGCACCTAAAGTTAAGTGCAGAGAAACGTGTGGAGACAGATGACACATTGAAAAGTTTAATAGAAATCTTTTGAGACATCTTGTTGTTGTTGTCATGCAAATGCGCGCCATGCTGCTAGTAAATAAAACAGACTGAAAAAAAGCAGAAAACAGGAGAAAGTGTGTGTGTGCGTGCCCATGCTTATGTCCGTAGGCAAGACTCCAGGCAACATGCCCCTGTTTGGCGTAATGCAGGAGAGCGGTGCCGAGACGGCGCCCCGTAAGACCTTCTCTCACTTTCTCAAATCTTCAAATTCCTTTCTTTGTTTTTCAATCAGTCACACCATCATCGCCGTACCTGGGAGAGGAGCCACGTTCCTACCTTCTATTGTACCTTTGTGCCTCATCTGTCAAAAAGTATGCTCTTTCCTTGAGGTTTGAGGAAAGCTGAATCGTGATTTGACAACACAAACTATTGTTATGTTTATTTGTTTACTTGTGAAAGGAGCGAGCGTTTGCATATTCGCATTTCTGTTATCTTTTCAGGTGTTTTGTTTGTTTATGTAATTTTCTTTTTTTTGGTAACCCGCCTCGTTTTAGGTGGATCCGATGTCGAAGAACATTTGACAAGCATTATTCTGCATGCCAAAGCACTTATATTTAAATAATGAACATGTGAATGCATATGTCATCTCACGCACTGCACAAATCCATATTGTTGTGTGAAAGTTTTTTGACCGGCTCAAGGCGGCAGCATCGGAAAACTAACACTACAGTGGTACAAGATATGAATGCATTATAATCTCAGGCCTGTAACAGGAAATGTGATGGTTAATTGTATATTTCAAAAGCCTTAATTGCTTTAATTCCCTGTAATTAATCAGTAATTGCAGCAGGAGAGCTTTTCACAGCTTAGCTTGAGATGCATAGACCTTTCCAATATGGAGAAGCATGAATATAGATGAGAGGCAGACCACATGAGCTATATGACTAGTCTATATTTAGGAGTTTAAAAGCTGAATCTCGCCAATATGTGGTCCTATTTATCATTTATGTATTCATTTATGATGCAAACGCATAACTTAGCATTTCAAACTGTGCTGGCCAGGCTGGGTGCCGTGCAGTTAATGTTTTGTCGAGGCTAAATGAGCTAAACTGAAAACCTCCCCAACTTTTTCTCCATCGCCCCCTTGAGACATTCAGTGTGGAGAACACCTGGTAGGTTGGTCCCTGTCCGCCCTCCCATGCTGAACCCACATCTCCTACCTACAGTCCCCTGCTGGGTTCCACAGTATAATTTGAGGTTCCATCACTGTGGCAGATGTTGAGTAATTGCTGTTCTATGAATGGCAGTCGCGCAGCCCATCTGCCCAGAGGAGACACCTGGAGAAGCGCGGCACGCTTAGCTCCTGAGTGGGAGACTTGAGGACTTGTTGCTGTGATGAGCGCTTCCCCAGATTGGCCGGATGTGCAACTTTATTTTACAAATGCCATAAACTTGCTGTATACTCAAGTACTTTTATTATACATATGAGAAGACTGCAATATTATCAGTGTTTAAATGCTTCTATCCTGGTTTAATATTCAATTATAAGTACACCTTTTATAGGTTGATTCACATAAAAAACCGTAAATGCTGCTGGAGCATTAGGCCTAAATTGAAGACTTGTCTATTTGAATTGCATATTACATTTCCATCCATGTGGATTACACAGTTTTAACATTCAAACTAACTAATAACCTTAATTTGGAACATATTATTTAAATAAAATCAAATAGATGCAAATAGAAAAATATATATAAATGCAATTAAAATACATAGAATACCTTACATTTAGGCCTAATTTATTTAAAAAAAAATGGGGGGGGGGGGGGGGCTGGGCTTGTGGGTTGCACTTTGACATTCCAGCTGGGGGTCCTTTCCCAATACTCGTCCCCCCTGTCCCCTAAAAATGTCCCATTACTCTCCACTCTGCTGTCTAAATTTGTCACCTCAGAGGTGATAGAGTTCAAATGTCTGGCGACACTGGCAACGCTCAATGCATCACGCAACATTTTAAAATATATTAAAATACAAAACAATATTTTTAATTTTAATTATTTCAAAATAATAATGTTTTATTGTACTTTTGATAAAATAATAAGGTTGATGCAACCTTTGTTGAGCATAAAAGACATTTCAAAAACATTTCAAAATCATATTTATTCCAGACTTTTGACTGGTAGTGTAGATCTTTCCCTTGTTTTAACCTATCCATATTCACCCATTCACATGAATTTTAATCAGATGTTTTGACGTCTGAAACAAATGAAAGATGGAAGCAAAAGGCAAATAAAACATTGACTTTCTTATTTGATATAAAGCTCTGTTCCGTGGGCATTTCATCAGCATCTGCATTATGCAACACTTTAGTGGCTGATATAAATTCTCAGTGTACTTCCCAGGGTTTAAAATGGAAATAATGTACATTTACATTTAGTCAGTTCCTGCTGCTCATACAGGGCAATATACTGTAGGATGATAAATGTATGTATATTGCTCAAAGGCTTATGCATGCGTCTAATATCACATACATATTCAATTACATGTGCAAAATTTAATTTTTGAATAAAAAAAAACTGTGAGTGGTGCTTGACCATCCACAACCTGCTGTGTTGCTGTGCAGGTGTTAGGATGTTCTGGATGGTTACTACACTGAACAAAATTATAAATGCAACACTTTTGTTTTTGCCCCCATTTTTCATGAGCTAAACTCAAAGATCTAAGACTTTTTCTATGTACACAAAAGTCCTATTTCTCTCAAATATTGTTCACAAATCTGTCTAAATCTGTGTTAGTGAGCACTTCTCCTTTGCCGAGATAATCCATCCACCTCACAGGTGTGGCATATCAAGATGCTGATTAGACAGCATGATTATTGCACAGGTGTGCCTTAGGCTGGCCACAATAAAAGGCCACTCTAAAATGTGCAGTTTTATCACACAGCACAATTCCACAGATGTTACAAGTTTTGAGAGAGCATGCAATTGGCATGCTGACTGCAGGAATGTCCACCAGAGCTGTTGCCTGTGAATTGAATGTTCATTTCTCTACCATAAGCTGTCTCCAAAGGCGTTTCAGAGAATTTGGCAGTACATCCAACCTGCCTCACAACCGCAGACCACGTGTAACCACACCAGCCCAGGACCTCCACATCCAGCATCTTCCCCTCCAAGATCGTCTGAGACCAGCCACACGGACAGCTGCTGCAACAATCAGTTTGCATAACCAAAGAATTGCATAACCAAAGAATTGTCCAAAACATATGGACAACGAACACAGGTGCATTTTATTGATGGCATTTTAAATGCACAGAGATACCGTGACGAGATCCTGAGGCCCATTATTGTGCCATTCATCCACAACCATCACCTCATGTTGCAGCATGATAATGCACGGCCCCATGTTGCAAGGATCTGTACACAATTCCTCCATGGCCATTATACTCATCGGACATGTCACCCATTGAGCATGTTTGGGATGCTCTGGATCTGCATATACGACAGCGTGTTCCAGTTCCTGCCAATATCCAGCAACTTCGCACAGCCATTGAAGAGGAGTGGACCAACATTCCACAGGCCACAATCAACAACATGATCAACTCTATGCAAACAAAAGTGTTGCGTTTATAATTTTGGTCAGTGTAGGTGTTCTGGGGAGTTGTTAGGATGTTCTGTGCAGTTTTTATATGTAGTAGCTGCTGGGTGTTCTGGAGTGGACAGTTGCTAGGGTGTGTTGTTCAGTTGTTAGGGGGTTCTGTGCAGTTGCTAGGGTGTTCTGTGCAGTTGTTAGTGTGTTCTGGGCAGTTGTTAGGGTGTGTTGAGCAGTTGTTAGGGTGCTCTGTGCAGTTGCTAGGGTGTTCTGTGCAGTTGTTAGTGTGTTCTGGGCAGTTGTTAGGGTGTTCTGTGCAGTTGTTAGGGTGCTCTGTGCAGTTGTTAGGGTGTTCTGTGCAGTTGTTAGGGTGTTCTGGGCAGTTGTTAGGGTGTTTTGGGCAGTTGTTAGCCTGTTCTGGGCACTTGCTATGGTGTTCTGTGCAGTTGTTAGGGGTTTCTGTGCAGTAGTTAGTGTGTCCTCGGCAGTTGTTAGCCTGTTCTGGGCACTTGTTATGGTGTTCTGTGTAGTTGTTAGGGTTTTCTGTGCTGTAGTTAGTGTGTTCTGGGCAGTTGTTAGGGTGTTCAGTGCGGTAGTTAGTGTGTCCTGTGTTCTGTGTAGTTGTTAGGGTTTTCTGTGCTGTAGTTAGTGTGTTCTGGGCAGTTGTTAGGGTGTTCAGTGCGGTAGTTAGTGTGTCCTCGGCCGTTGTTTGCCTGTTCTGCTTGTTACTTGTTAGTTGTTAGGTTTTCTGTGTGTTAGTGTGTTCTGGGCAGTTGTTAGGGTGCAGTTGTTAGCCTGTTCTGGGCTTGGCGTTGTGTTCTGTGGTTGTTACTGTTCAGTGCTGTTGGTGTTTCTGTGCTGGGTTACTTGCTTTGCTATGGTGTTTTCTGTTGCTAGTTAGGTGTTCTGTGCAGTTGTTAGTGTGTTAGTGTGTTCTGTGCGGTTGTAGGGTGTTCTGCAGTGCTAGGGTGTTGTGCAGTTGTGTGTTCTGGGCAGTTGCTATGGTGTTCTGTGCAGTTGTTAGGGTTTTCTGTGCAGTAGTCAGTGTGTTCTGGGCAGTTACTCGGGTGGTCTGGTCAGATGCTAAGGTGTTCTATGCAGCTGTTACATACGAAAAGTTACAGTTACAGTTGCAGGGTGTTCTGGACAGTTTTTAGGGTGTACTTCTTGGAAGTTAGTTAATGGCCCAATCTAAAGAGCCCATCTGTAAGCCTCTGATCTCTTAAAGGGATAGTTCATCCAAAAATTAAAATTCTGTCATCATTTACTCACCCTCAAGTAGTTCCAAACCTGTTTGAATGTCTTTGTTCTGCCGAACACAAAGGAAGATATTTTGAAGAACGTTTTTAACCAGGCTGTTTTGGGTCACCATTGACTTCCATAGTAGAAAAACAAATACTATGGAAGTCAATGGTGCCCCAGAACTGCTCTGTTTCCCACATTCTTCAGAATATCTTCCTTTGTGTTCAGCAGAACAAAGACATTCATACAGGTTTGGAACTACTTGAGGGTGAGTAAATGATGACAGAATTTTCATTTTTGGGTGAGCTATCCCTTTAACTCAATTATTTTTATGTTTCAGCAAATGAAAATTTTAATTCAGATCCTTTAGAAAAGTAATAGCAAATCTCACCTCATTCATGTCTGTAGTGTAAGACGGGTTAGTTTAACATTTCTTCAACAAAGTTTTCACCCTAAAAATAAGCACAACAACTCTAGCCCTTCAGCTTGGCCACAACAGAACTGTATGTCTAAGGCATTGTGTGTGGCTATCTGTGTGTGGGCTCTAGTTTCCAGGGGATCCCTATCCTATTACTTTTCTAACAGGAGAATCCCTCCCACATAAAACACCCCCACTCTCAGCTAATCCTGCATCTTTCCTTCACATCTCCATGTACATCCCTTCATCCAGTGTGCTCTTCTCTCATTAATTCCCTATTAACACCCACCCCCGTCCACCCACACCCACACTCTTCTACTTCACTACCGAGTTTCAAGAATACTCTTACTCTGGTCTTCTGTGTTCAGTGATTGTGTAAGATTTGTTTTGTCGCGTATTCTACTTCACATGAAAAGACCCTCTTTCTGTGTCATTTTATTGCAGCTGTCTGTGGTGCGTTAAAAGCGATCCTCTTGTGTTAGGCCAGCGCCGTCTCTGTCCTTTGTTTCTGGGTTTCCCGTCGCAGCAGATGCCAAGCAGATTTATATCAAGCAGTCACACATGTGGAAAGCCTTTCTCAAAGGAATGATCTTCCTCAGAATGATCAAATCTGATCCGATGAATTATTAAGCTTAAAAAAACATTCTGTAAATCTGTTGTAATGAGATCAAAAGCGCAAGCTTCTGTAATCGTGCCTCAAGAACACAAAAGCATAATCCGCAACACATCGAGGTCATGTTTTTTGAATGCACCGAGATGTCATTTAGCAATGTATGCGACGAGCTGGTTAAGAAGATGCGACTCGTGTGCTTTGCATGTTGTTATGCATGTGTGCATTGTTTGCAAATCTGTGTTCTAATGCTCGCTCACACGCTAAAGAAATCTCCGGCGAATCAATACAGGGGCACAGCAGCTCCTAGACAGAGGAGAGCTTTAAGGATAATTACGGATTAAGCCTATGAGCCGCTTTCAATATCAAAACTTTTTTTTCTGCCCTACTTAGAGAACGGCTGTCAGTAATCAAAGTTAGTCATCCAGAGAGCCATTACCAATTCACAAGGGTTGGCGAGAATCGAATTATGCCGTTGAATTGATTCCGCAATCCAAGTAGTTTGACAACATAACGACAACAAGGTCGTATTTACACCGTCTTTTAACATCCCATGACTCTTCACTGGCAGCACCGTCGATTTGGGTCGGTATCATTATGGGAAACAGGCCCTGGTGGCTCGGTTCGGAGTTGGTGAGATGAAGTGGGTATGAAAATCAAGCTTTGTTTTATGCCTCAGCAGCATGAAATGAGCTGCTATTTATACTGCGGCTCAATTGAGCATTCGCGCTTGCCTGAGACAGGTTGGAAAAGGTCAGATGTAGCAATTATGCAGGTGTGGTTTGAATAGAAGTGCGGGGCTGGTGATTGGGGGCTCGCGCGCTGTTGGGGAGGTTGAATACAGAATTTGCAGGAACTGCGAGCGCACGGCGAAATGGCAAACATCTTGAGCGTGATGAATGCTCATATTTTTACTCTAGAGGGAGGAGATGTAGAAGTGTTTCGTGATTAGGGAAGGGGACCGTATTGTTATGCAGAGAGCTCCAGCACAATGGTATCGATTAGAAAGCAGTAAACTCAGTTTAGAGAAACAAATCACAGACGCAATCCTCAAACACTCCATGCGCTCTCAAATTACCTTCCCGGCACACACACACACACACACACACACACACTACAGTGAGCAGGTGATAATTAGCCATGGATTCCTGTGCATGTGTCTGGAAACCATGTGTCCGGAAACCACTGTACGAAAATCACTGTAACGAATGAACTGTCTGATAGTTATGTTTTTTGTAGATACTTTCTACTTTCTTTTATTTGATCATCATTTGACCCTACCATAATCAGCACTGTAAAATATACCTGTCATAATTTTATATATATATATATATACAGTATATGTATAATCTTAATACCAATCTATTGGAAGTGCCAAAAAACGCTTTATACCTAAAAAAGCACAGATAACCACCATTATAACACAGTTTGCACAAAAGAAAGCCACATGATGAATGAGGTCATTGTATATGACCATAAAACAGATAATACATATTTAGATAATACACAACACTAAAATAATGCAATAAACATTAACTAAATAACAGAAAATAACCCATAGAGACCACAATGTACATTACTGATAACAAAAATTAGAATAAACATAATATTCATATAAAAATAAGCATATGTTATCTGTCATGAAATTAATGTCCTTATAATTTACATGGTAATTCATAGAATTTACTCACAAAAAAAAACTAGCATTTTGATAGTATTTTTACAGTATTCAATTTAAAACATTTTTTTATTGTGAATACAAAATGTACAAAATGATCTTTAATTTAGAAGTGCACAATATATATAAATACTATATGAGCCATATCAGGCCGATATTAGATTTCTTTTAAAGTTTTTTCATGATCATTTCACATTTAACATGACTGATTTTAGTTTTAGTATTTTGACAAAACTGTATAAAATGTTCATATCGGCCATTTATCGATCTGAATATGATTTCCTTGTCATAAAAGCCGGAGCCCCAAAGTAAACCTATAAAAATAAAAATAAAACATTTTGATGAATGTGGGTAACCAAGCCATTACTAGTCCCCATTGACTTCCATAGTATGAAAAAAAGAAATAAAAAATACTATGAAAGTCGATGGAGGCCAGAATCTGTTGGGTTACCAAGATTCTTCATGCAGAATATCTTTGTTTGTATTCGACAAAAGAAAGAAATTCATACAGGTCTGGAACAACTTGAGGGTGAGCAAATTATGATAGAGTTCTCTCTTTTTTTGTGGGGTGAACTGTCCCTTTACTTGCAAAAGTTTTGTGAAAAAGGGCTATTCAAAGCGTAATTTACAAGAAATAATATGTGTTTGTGCTGAGAAAAAAAAAATATATATTTACATTGAAGTACTAAATCAGGGCTGTTTAAATTGTTTAGCTGTTAAGAGAGTTGATGGCCACTAAAAATTGTACCCTACAGCTTGTCACTGGGGCAGAACTTTCAAAGGGACACTTTTGTACCTTCCTTCCCCCTAGAGTATGTATATGCACTGTATGGTACTATTCTGAACACTTAAGGGGTAAATAAGGTACAAATGTGTCCTTTCGAGGGTACTTTCCCAGTGACAAGCTGTTGTACCCCTAAAGGTAACATTTTTGCAATTTTTTTCTGAGAGTGTGTCAGCTCCCATGAGTCTCATCTGCTCTACGTGACACTTAAGTCCCATCCCATCATTCCTCAAGCGTCCGTACAGACCTCGGTCTGTCTCGCTAAGCAGCGCTTGTCATCTGACCAGTGAACGAGACAGTCACTCACTTCATTGTTCACTAATTACCGTTCCCCTTCGCATATGTCGCATATGTGCTGTGCTATATATAAACTTGCTCACAAGGGGTTCAAGGCGAAATAACTACTTTCGACAGTGCTGAATGGCAGTACTGTGGCTTGTTATTCTGCTGTAATAATTCTGATTGTCGGAGTGTGGCACTGATCCACCCATTGTATAGAGGAGCCTGACACTCATAATCACATAGTCTCAGCTAGTATAAAGGCATGACAGGCCCGTGATGTCATTGTTTCCAAGGCAACACTTTATTTGAAGAGTACTTAATAAGTTCTAGAAAATGTTAATTAGTCATGGTCACGAACTTGACATAAGGAGTTGAAGGCTGATGACTGACTTAACATTGTTGTGAAGCACAGCATCAATCCTCTTGTGTGGTAGATAGTCTACATTTACTTGACACTTGCATCCCAAATGTGTTACAGTAGACTTATTACAAGGGCATCCTGGGGTTAATTGCCTTGCCACTTTCACATTGTTGATTGATCATTATTAAAAGACTTGAACCTGCAACCTTTCAGTAACCAGCCCAGATCTTTAACTAATAGGATGCACCAGTGTTTCCCAACCCTGTTCCTTGAGGCACAACACAAGTACACATTTTGGATGTCTCCCTTACCTGTCCCATCTATTTCAGGTTTTAGAGTCTCTACTCACAAGCTAATGAGTAGAGTCAGGTGTGTTTGAGTTGTGGCCTAATGGTTAGAGAGTCAGACTTGTAACCCAAAGATTGCGGGTTTGAGTCTCAGTACTGGCAGAGATTGTAGGTGAGGGCAGTGAATGACCAGCGCTCTCTTTCATCCTCGATACCACGACTGAGGTGAGACTCTCGAGCAAGGAACCGAAGCCACAACTGCTCCCTCAGGTGCCGGGTGTGTGTTCAAGGTGTGTGTTTGTTTGTTCACTACTCACTGCAGTGTGTGCACTTGGATAGGTTAAATGCAGAGCATAAATTCTGAGTATGGGTCATCTATACTTGGCCACACATCACATCCTTTCCCTTTTTTTTGTTTGATTTGGAAAAGTTTGAAAATAGTAGCTGGTGTGCCTGTAGGAACAGGGTTGGGAAACTACAAACGTAAGTTTTTTTTAGAAATGAAATGTAACTATCAAGCTGTTGTTGTTTTTGTTGTTGTTTTTTAACTTTTAACCTTGTTCATTGGCTTTACGATGAAAAAAAGGCTTGCACACCATTGTTGGGGGTAACGCATTACAAGTAGCTAAATCAGATTACTTTTTTCAAGTAACTAATAAAGTAACGGATTACTTTTTAATTTACAAGAAAATTTTTCTTTTTTCAAATAACAAAAGTTACTTTATTTTCCCATTTATTGACTGGAAGCTCTCCTGTCACCATGTTGAGAGAAATCGGGAGTAAGTGAGTGATGTGTAAATATGATGAATAGTGAAGTTCTAGACTAAATCTGAACCCTGCATTTACTCATCTCACTTGCAATTGCAAACTCGGAATATGGTGCACAACTGCAATAATTAAGTATGTTAAATAATACACATATCCTTTGTGTATTTAATTCCATATATATATATTTTTTTTATAAAATTCAATTTTATTAACCAATGTCTTTGCTGCTGACCTTTGATGATCCAATTCAACCATAAGAATAAGAAAAAAATGACTTTAAATAAACATAATGTTTGTGCTACATTTGTTTTTATTACTGAACCCACAGAAAAATAAGGGTTTAAAATTTGACCTTTTAGGATACCCTTTAGAAGTACCCTTAAAAGGACATATGTGTACCTTTTTTCCCTAATAGGTACATATTAGTACCTTAGAGTAGTAATACGGACCCTTGAGGTACTAATATGTACCTATTAGGGGTTACAAAGGGGCAAGCTGTTGTACTCAAAAAGGTACAATTTAAAACCCTTATTTTTCTGTGTTAAGATTGTTGAACTTTCTTCTCTTGGATCCTAATCTTCATGAAGTTGTTTGACCTGTTCCCTGTACTGTAAAGATGTGAATTTGCATTTCCTTCAGCCTGAGGTTTATTCGTTTCACTTTTGGTATGAAAGGGCTTTCACATTTCTCCAAAAACCCTTAACCCAAAAGTAAGGTTACTTTCCATAAAATAGTAATGTAATTATTTACTTTTTAGGGAGTAATGCAATATTGTAAAGGTAACTTTCTGTGAGCCAAAATCATCACAATTAAAAGAACCAAAGACTTAAAACTACTTCAGTCTGTGTGCATTGAATGTACACAAGTTTTCACAATTTGAGTTGAATTACTGAAATAAATGGACATTCTAATTTATTAAGATGCACCTGTAGATATCTGGTATCTAGATATATTCTGGTGTCTGGTACCTATATCTAGCTAGATACTAATTTACATTTATATTCGTGAAACGGGATAAAATACAATGGTAAGGCAAAAGGTACACTGATCAATTTACAAAAGGGGTGTTATTAAATAGTTGCAATCTCATTATTCTTGAAAATAATTGAATGTGAATTATGTGATAATTATGTGAAAACTGTTATTATCATGAGATTGTTGCATGAAAGGGGGGTTTAAATGGTAAGTAAATGCTTTAGAAATGTTCAGTAACCCTGGGAATTGTAAACATGACCTTTGCATTGCCACCATGTATTGAGCTAATGTCAATATTTACCTAGGAAGAGTAATGTATTGTAAAGCATTACTTTTAGTCGTGTTCTTTTTTTAAAGGTAGAGAAAAGTTTCACAGACAGTGAATGAATTCCATCAAATAACTCTGTGTTCTTGTTATTCGGTGAATGAAAAATCTGTTATTTACTGTATCCATCGGTTTCAATTTAAAAGATCATATTGAAATATTAAAGAAATATGATGAATTTCACAAAAACTCTAATTTATTAAGCATTAGGTATGCACTGTTTTATACTGGTATCTAGATTATTAATCTGGTGTCTGCAGTACCTATATCTAGCTAGATATGGAGCATATTCAATCTTATTACATTGTATTCAGGCTAAAATAAAATGGTAACACTTTATTTAAAAACTTTATGTATAATGCATTATAAAGGTTTATTAAAGGGTAAAATGCATTATAATTATTAATAGTTTGCATTATAATACATTATAGCTTGTCATAAATAATTATAACCAAATTTAAAATGCATGGTATAACAAAGAATTGATAAGTGTTATAATGTATTAACTGTGGTTACAATTATTCATGAGATTGTACAATGCATTATAAGGCATAATTAATGCATTAAAACTACTTTTACATAAAGGCTTAAGTAAAGTGTTACCAAAGAAATGTTCAGTTCACTCAATCCCTGGGAATTGAACCCATGACCTTTGCATTGCTAGCACCAGGTGTCACAGTTTGAGCTACAGGGATCCTGCATGATGTCAATGAGATACTTTCACCTGTTTTGTAGAAGTTGACTTTTAAGGCCACATAGAGAATTTTGTGAAAGCACCACAGCATTTATAGTTTTTTGGAAATCAGTCTATAGTCCTGTTCGGAAGGGACTATTTTCCCCAGAGGACATTAGAGAAATTCGTGTTTCACAGACATAGTTTGTGATCTGAATCCCATCCAAATCTGCCAACTCTGTGTTCTTCTCACACAAAACTCCAGAGCAAATTACTGTTTTTCGGCAAACTCATTGGTCCTCTGAAAAATCTGATCACCTCCGAATGTAAATGTTGTCTGTGCTTGCTGATATATTATTATCCATCGGTTCTCATCAGGTGTTTTAAAAGATCATATTGAAATATTGAAAGTCATATTACTTCTGATGAAAGCCAAATCACAAAAACTTATGACTGGCTATTTTAATATCAGCATTAGGTATGATACATTTACAAAGGTTAATAATAAGCTGCCATTTTTATGAATTTAAGTGAAGTTTAATTAAAATAAAAAAAATAATTAATTAAAAGACACAAATATGTCATATTGTCAGCAGATAGACAAGGTACACAGAGGTAAGTGAAATCAACTGCCGGTTTATTGAACTATGGCAGGGAAATGGAGCAATGCAGCGTGTCCAGGTGAGTGAAACAGGAATGGAGAAGTTTCAGAGAGTCTTATCTGTGAGTAATCAATCCTTTACTTTATCCAGGGGGACCAGCGGGAGCAATAGAGCTTGGAGACAGTGGAGATCTGGGAGCGAAACACAGGAACGACGATAATGTAGACAACCGGTAAGAGGGTCAGGTGAGTCAGCATGGAATGTTTGAGACCAGACAGTGCATTGATATAGTGTTCTTGATGACTGGTGACATGTGGCGGTGATCAGTAATCAGGTGAGTTGGATCTGGTGTGTGTATTTGGTGGTGACTGAGGTGACTGTGATGACTGTGACTCCCTGACACATATGTGACACATCCAACCACAGCACATGACTTTCTGTAATGGCCACATCTAGAAAAAACACACTCCCATCTGTGTAATAAACACAGAGATATTAGTCCCATCTGAATTGGTACACAAAACCACAAACGTAGGGTAATAAAACGTGTAACTGTAGTTTAGAAAACTTGTCCCATCCGAATAGGCCTTATGAATGGCTCATTTATAGTCTTCTCTGCATATTAAACTGGGATAGGAGAAGGTATTTTAACATCGTAAAAGATTTAAGAATGTGCAAGAGTGATGGGTAATGAGTGATGACGATGGAGGTTTATGGATCTCAGGTGCTGGAGAACACTCAATGCAATTAAGAGGAAAGTTATTGTGCTGCATAAACATTTTCATACCTGCATCCGGACTCCCTGAATGAGTCACACACACAAACGCTGAGACGGAGAGAAAAGTGGATGTGCATGAGGAAGACTGCCGGTTGACATCATAATGAGGGATTCCTAGACTACTAAACTTAAGTTGGTCAGACAAAGAAAGGATGGAAAGGAACAAAGAGGAAAAATAGACTTAGAGAGGCGCAGAAAGGTCAGACTGAGAGGACAGAAGAGGGTGATGTCTGACTATGATGACTGGTCTTGACTTTTAGAGAAGGTGGTAATGGTGTTGATGGAACGCAGCCAAGACAAAAATCACCATGACTGTTACTCTGTCATTATTTACTGACATGCATGGCATCCTGAACCCGTATGGTTTTCTTTCTGAAACACAAAAAAAGATATTTTGCTGAACTTTCTGGCTGTTCTTTTCACCCAGTGGAATGGGGACGGGTAAAGCTGAGCTCCAAAAATATCAAATCAGGTTTGATGTTAGTAGATACGTTTATAGCTCCAAGGTAATCTGTTTATAACCAGATGTATGGCTCAAAAGCCATAAATAAACACTTCAATCAATCTAGTTGAGCTCGATCTGAATGAAATTTGAATGGAAAGGGTCAATGTAGACCTAAAATAATCTGATCAACAGGTAAAAAATAAACAAAAACCTGTAAAAACTTGAATCTGAATATTTTCTTTAAGAGTTAAACATTCCTTTTGCACATGTGCAGCCATTTATATGACATTGTATATAGTGACATGATGACTTTACCTATTGGCGATGGGCACTTTTATAGAGAATTCCACCATATTGCACCTTACACTTTCTTCCATTCATAAGTAATATGACTGTCCAGCCTTTTTATGTCTAAAGTCTTTACTTTAGCTCTGGTGGCATTATTGCCGTGGCATTCTTTACATCTAACCTGATGAAATATTTTAGATCCTGAATGCAAATTGGAACTGAGAGCTATAATAGAGGGGATAGTTTTTAGCGAATAACAGTTTAAATTTGGTCCTTGTCCTCGCAAGAAATTGGAAGACTTGGAATAAAGTCACCAGTTGACTATATTTATGGTGCTTTTTTGCCATCATTGGGGATTGATAACCCTAGCTCCCATTCACTTTCATTGAATGGAAAAGAAAACTCCTCCTTTTGAGTAATTCCATAGAGGAAATTCCAGTAACACTTTATTTTATGGACATATTCTAACTATTAACTAGTTGCTAATTAACATGCTGTACTAATAACATAGTGGCTGTTTATTAATACGTATAAAGCAACCGTATACCTACATTTAACATTTACCTTACTGTTAACAAGCAGCAAATTAGGAGTTTTTTCTGGGAAAACTCTTATTTAATAGTGAATATGTGTTCACTATTCTAAAGTGTTACATAAATTCCTGTCACTGAGACAGTAGTGCATAGCGCAAGCAACTTCAAGGCCATGGGTTTGATTCCCAATGCATGAGCTGATGTATATGTACCTTGAAGTTGTTTTGGATCAAAGCATCTGCCAAACGTGTAAAGTTAGTATTGTGGGTTCGTAACCGCATCAGGGCGAATAAATGATTAATTTAATCTTTCATTTTCATTTTTTATTTACTAAGCTGCTTTTAAATCCATTACTTTTGAATGCACTATCAAGAAGAATCATTTTAACATCCTCAAAGCTGAAGCTGCAGAATAAATGAAAATCAAAGATTGTAATGACATACAGCTGGACAAAAGTGTGATTCATAGTGGATTCACTGACCATCTAAACGTTCCCAGTGAATGCTGGCCATGCACCAGTTTCGGTAAGAGCTTGATGTTTTATTAAGAGAAGTCTGCAATAGCTTTTCCCATGCAAACTGCTAATCAACAACATAAGACCTCTCTCTGGCACATATGTCCTCTGCTCTCTCCTGTATGAAGCTGCTGAGGTAAGAAGATCGAGTTTTCCACTTAGTGGAGCACAAGGACTCCCACCCTTTTCCCACAGTCATCTCAGCGGTGTATGTGTGTGTGCACACGGACGTACCTCTGTGCACCTTTAAAGACGCAGGAGCTAAAAGCACAATTTATAAACAGGTGTTTTATGTGTGTGAGCATGCAGTCAGTGGCAGCAGTACACATCTATGTTAACAAGTGGTCAGCAAGGAAATAAGGAATAAATACTAATGTTATTTCCAACCAAATTATCACATTTGCCTGGTGGGAAGCAACAGGGGACTGTAAGATGAAACACAAATTGGCCTTCATTATTTCAAACCAGGCCGATTCCGCCTTGATTTTCAGACCCTGGTGTTTCGTTCCTCAGTAGGCCCTTTGTAAGGATGTCATTTATTTCATACCGGGTTTCGGATGGAATAGTTATATGTTTGCTGGCGGCTACACCCTATTAGCATAATTTCTCTTGAAATGGTTCTGAAATTGCCGAGGAACTAAGTCGTTCGCTCCTTGCTCTTGTATTCGCATTGTTGGAAGAAAAATAAAATATGTGTGTGTAACTAAAGGGTACTAATACAGCGAAAATTGTGATTTTGGAAGTGCGTTAATGACAGTACTGCACCGCTCCGATGCCTCGCGCACCTAATTCCTTCACAGGACGCAGCGGTTCGCTCAGCCGCCCTGCTCATTATGAAATACCTCCTGGTGCTTCAAACCAGCTTCATACATTCACGCACACACAGTGTCACTTCTCTGATTCTCTCGGTTTAACACAATACACTGTTAGATCCTTACAGCGCTGTATTTGCTTTTGTCTGTACGGCCTGAATCAGGTCTTTTTGACAGTGAAAAATGGAAGAGGTTTGTCTCTCACTGCTGTTGTCTAGTTTGATTAAATGCAAACTTCCTCTCTTTCTTGTCTTTGGGTTGTCTCAGACAGGAAACATGTTTTAGACTGCGTGTATCTCCTTTCTTTTCTTTGCTTTCATCAGGTAGACACTTCCAGCACATCTGACGTGAAGTACTTTTGAATAACTAGAAGAACTCACTTCCTCACTTAAGGATGTTGACAAAGAGGAATCGCTTCGACGATGAGTAGTGCCAAACAGTCGGACTTCACTATCGGCATGAAGTCTGGTCCACGTGCAGGTCAGGTTGAGGCAAGTTTTGTTTGTATGGTGCCTGTTTTGCTAGGTCGTAGAAGATGCAGTGGACTCTGTGACACCATGATTAGCAGGGCTCATTTATTGTAGTTTTTGTTTTCTGATTAAATTATATGAACATGTTTCCAATAGGTCATCATAGTCATCAATTTGTGTCAGTTTTACTTTAAAATAGGGTACTATGCTAGAATACTGACTATAGAATGCTTAAGCGCCTACTTTTTCAGCTCTGGTTCTGTGTGTTTTTTTCCCCTTTTATTTTTCACATTAGGCCTTAGGCCCAGAACCAAACCAACCAGCTATGAGGAGAATCACAACATTACACAGTTTCATTTTAAACAAAAATGTATAAAAAAATCAATAAAAACAAATCAAAGGAAAGACTGATGATATGATCGGCTTTGGTGAGGGAAAGAACTACAGTCCCATATGAAGCACTGCGAATGACAATCAAATTAAAAATGATGGAGAAATATAAAACGATTAATTTAAACTTGTTAATTGTATATACAAAAATAGTACATTTAATTTTATTGCATATTATGCACAAATTTCTAAGCATTTTGAGAGCTTAAGGATACCAATATGTTTACAGCATTTGCTCTGTGCTTCTTGGGAATGGGCGGAGCTAAAGAGCCTGTTTGGTGTGCTTTGCTCTCTAATTGGTGGAATTTTCTGGACTGCGTCATGGGTAATATAGTTTTCACTAAGAATTTGGCTATTAAAGTTCTTTTAAAAATAAGTTGAATTGGAGCTAACAGATGACTTCAACAAAAGCATAACCGATTAACAATATCTGAGCTCACAACAGGTCTATATTCAAAGGTTTTTAAATTCATGTTAAAACTCTATTTCTCTGTGGAGAAAATGTATCGCGTTTTTGCTATCTATCTATCATCTATCCTATCTATCTATCTATCTATCTATCTATCTATCTATCTATCTATCTATCTATCTATCTATCTATCTATCTATCTATCTAAAATGACATTGCATTTTAGTCAACAAAAGTAACATTTTATTTAATGAGAATATAACTATATTCAAGTATTTTCTATTTTAACTGAAACAAAGTTGATAGGCACTAAACATTTTTTTTGTTTAGAATCATATTGTTGGCTCAATCAGACTGAAAAGGCTTTGTGTAAACACCACAATCAATCCGATTGAGCTCTATCTGAATTCATTTTCAATCTGATTAGAAATGTTGGTATAGACCTGAAATAATCAGACCAACAGGAAAACATTTGCATGTACTGTAAACACTTGAATCTATTTTCTCAATCTGAGTCATAAATACCTTGAGCACATGTGCAGTACCCTGATGCATATATTTACATACGTTTAATGTCATACAAATGTTAAAAGCTCTTTTGACATGTAGAAATGTCTGTGGCACAAAGCAAATGTTTGCTATGCCAAATTAGCCAGATTCAATGATCGTTTTCTTTTCACAAACAGCCTGAGAATTATGTTTTCGGGTGGACTGGTAAAAATTGTTGTAACTGGCATGTCCTGTATATGGAAGGATGCTTTTTTTTTTGACAGCTTAGCCAAGAGCAAAACATGAAGAGAGAAGGGACCAGGATTGGGAAAGGACCATGAGCTGGGAGTAAAACTCATACTGTCCTACGGCCAGTACTTGAATGTCTTTAGCACTGTTTAGTCTTGAGTTAATGAAAACAATGTTAACAAATGATCAATGCACAGATGTTCAGCTGTCCACAAAAACAGCACACTGTACAGGGATGACACTGACTGGCTGGTGCAGATGTGTGGCGAATGTGGCATGTTCTCGCCATTTCTGCCACAGTGTCTTCCATACTATTGCCTTGTTCTCACATCCCTCTATATTTAGGGCAGACCGATCATTTTGGACAACATCTCAAAATGAGTCATTGCAAACTGAGTCTTTATTTATTTTTGTATGTCTTTATTTTTTGTTCCCCCACCCCTGTCCTCATTATTTCTGCAGACTTTGCACTATCAAAGCAGAACAAAAGAATGCATGCTTCAGTAATCACTTGTCACCCTTTCATTTGCTATCATTCTGTGTCAAGAGAGAGATTTTGAACAAATAAAGAAGTTGGTTTAATCTTCAGGGACCAAGAGAAAACTTTCATTATAGATATGAGCGGAAAGACTTCTTTTCGCTTTTCATCCTTCCCAAACATTAAAGCAGACAGACATTATAATCCAATTAACCAAAAAGAGGGAAGAAAAAAGGCAACATTAGATTCATTAAAGAAAATAAAATCAACTGTAATCGCTGCAGAGCCGTTCCTAACTGATGGCACGCTTGCAGTTTGCACAAAAAAAAGTGCATTTGCTGTAATTAATTTGGAAGCTTTTTGATAAGTGGCATTGACAAGGAGATTATTGGTTCAAATGAGAACAATTTCTGCTCGTCTTCACGAAGCTGGCGCAAAGTTGATGAGGAGGCAGGGGAAATACAGTCTTATTTTCAGACTCCCATGGGAAATGAAATATTGTTTTTTAGCCAACAGTAAAGATCATCAGATGAGAGGATAAAGTAATTACTGCTGTTTTAATTCTCCTTTAAATTAAACGGCATTTTCATAACAGACTGCCTCAAAGGAGATATTTTTATAGGTGCCGAAGGAAAGGGAAATTAAGCGATTCATAATTAAAGTTAAGATGATTATTTTGCGTGAACAAAACTTTGCCTTTGTAATTTGCTTGCTATTTATTTATTTAGTCGGCCAGAAAGACATGCTTTAATTGTTTTGAACCTTGCAATCAGCATCAAACTGAGCTTCGTAATGTGACTTCATACATTTGTCTTTGCGGTGTGCCGAAATCTTTCATGACGATACGCTTACGTTAGTATGGGAGCGATTGAATCCTGTCTGTTATTGTGAAGTGTGGAGCGCTCAAGGTCTGTTTAAGCTCTCTAAATGACTCTCCTTCTCTGCAGCATTAGTGCCATTATTTATAATACTCTTAAACAACTTTAGGCATTGGTGATTTTTTGTCGTAGTGGCCGTAATTTGATTATTTTAATGATCTCATTCCACACTGGGGACTCTTGGTGCCTCGAGGGAAAGTCATGCTCCAATGAGTCGCTCAAATCTTTTATCAGGCCAAAGATAGTCGTGTGCTAGATGGTGATGAGTGGCTCTCTGTGGACGTTGCCTCATTGTACCCCTTCCCAAAGTGTCTTACAAATAACTAATTTAAGTTAATTTAATATAATGGCATGAAAACACTTTGTCATCTTGCAAAGCTGTATTATGGCGTCTTAAAAGTCAAGTGCCAAAGGGGTGGAAACTTCTTATGTTTTATGAATTTATGTTTCTCATGATCGCGGAAAGGCTTTCGTTTATAATTTGCTTTGTAGACAAACATAAATTATGCCTACATGAATGTCCTATAAAACCTTTTTTTGTTACAAGCTGATTGTGCTTAGATAAGATCCCTGAAGTTGCAAAGACTAAAGTCTCAAAGCCAAAGAGATATTCTTTATAAAAGTTAAGACTTGTCCAAAGTTAAGACTCTGCCACGCCCCCCTAAAGCGGCTCATTCAAACACATGTCTACGTCACAGTGTGGGAAGATTTGCAAAAACACCACCCAAACATATACGCAATGAAAGAAGGCGTAACTATTATTCTCGCTGTAGTATTGTTGCTGCTGCCAGATTCATGTCCTGGAGACGCTGTGTTTCGTTGTGAAAGCGAAAGTACTTTGGTTGGGCTTCCAAAAGAGGACACAACTAGAAATCAGTGGTTAAGTTGTATTTACAACACTGTTCCAGAACAGTTCAACCCAAATATTAGAGTGTGTGCAGCGCATTTTACGCAGGACTATTTCCTGAACCTGGAAGAGTAGTCTACAATGCTAGCTTGCTCAAAGGCTGTTTCTATAAAGTGGGGCAATTCCAACGTTCGCAAGGAAAGTCTGACGCTTCTGACTCACAGCCTGTAAGTACGTTTTCTTATTTAAAGAATTTGCCACTGATTATTCAAACACGAGTTTTGAGCAGTGTAGCGTAGTGCTTGTTGTTTGTTGTTTCTCCGATCACAAATGCAGACATGGTAATGTTAAAAAGACAGTATAAGTCATTACAATCAGTAATTATGTCCCGACTGGATGCAACAAATGCCTCGTTTATTATGGGTTTTATTGTTTTTGTGTCATCGCGCCGGGACACGCATCACAATACGGTAAGGGGCGTAACATTTCCGTCTCATGCTTGAGGTATTCGGCCAATCACAACGCACTGGATAGCTGGCCAATCAGAGCACGCCTCGCTTCTCAGAACGATGAGCTTTGTAAAAATCGACATGTTTCAGAAAGGTGGAGCATAGAGGAGCAACAATAATGTACAGTATGTGGAAAATAATGTGTTTTTTTTACCTTAAACCGCATAAACACATTGCATTACACCAAATACACAAAATAATGTTATTTTTAGCAACGTCATATGACCCCTTTAATAAAAATGATAATGCTTTTAGTTATATTAAAATAACACTGATATGAACACACATAGTTACTTTCATTAAAAGTTATAGATGTCAAATTGTTCAATGGTAGTGTACTTTGGGTTTCAGTATTTAATTTGGCATTATTAGACTTTATGGTGTGAAGTTACAAATTGTAATAATGCTTAAATTAAAATAATAATTTGTCCAGCAATCCTGATTATTAAATAATTACATAATAAAAAGCTAAACTAAATTAGGAATGCGTGAATAAGGATGAATCCAGAAGGAAATTGCCTTGTGTTTGGTCTGTGTTCCTCGGAGAGAGGTTAAGGAGGGTGTGAGAGGTTGGATTTGTTCCAAATAACTAGCATGCTTCACTTTAACAAACTGGCTCTGTTTGAAAGCAGGCATGATTTCACCTTTTTTCTTCTCCAGCTTTTTGGAGAAGTGGTTGTCTTGACTTCTGTTTGACTTGTGCGGTAAGAGGTTCAGAATCAAATGCGACTGCAGTTTTGCTAACTTAGCCAATGAATTAGAGCGTCTTTTCAACCACACAAAGTTTTTCCTCAAAAAAACATGCATTGTTTCCTGCAGTTGTGAGTTTACAACAGTTCTGTGACCCATCCAGGGCTACCCCAACCATAGATTTTCCAAGTCGACTATCAGGTGTTCATGTAACATTAAACATTAAACACTTTTTTTATAGTATTTGCCCATTCAGATGCAGCTTCTGTGCCACCTTTGCAGTATGAAAACAGCTTTGGAAAGAAAGCAAGTGTTCTCATATGTGGCTAGAGCGCTAGTTAATGTGTCCAAACCAGCGGCGTGAAAGCAGTTCTTCGAAACACCAGCCCAAGGCTTTCCACATTCACAGCGCTAATGTTTCCTTTCATCCTCGTGTCCTCGCTTAACACATTCACCCCAATATCTCAGCTCACCTGGTGACTCATTGGTTTCAGAGCCATCGGGCCTTTAAGTCATTTATGAAAACAACATCTTCTGTATTCGGGGTTGCAAAAGGTGTCATATGGCTCTCCAAAATCATCACAAAATCACATTCCTTCTGAGATGATGACAATGCAGTCGAGAAACAAACATTTCCCCCTCCAGACCTTTACCTTCATAATCTCATCCATTTACAATGTAATTTACAGCTAAATCTAGTCAGGGAAACAGTAATTGTTTTGTATTGGATTTTAATGAGTGCGAGGTGAACCCAGACACCTCTGTACGCTGTAACCGTCTCTTATGACAGACGACTAAAAGAGAGAGTTATCAGTGCGGTTTCCATTTCACCGCCGATTCAAAGAGCACTATAAAGGGCACGAGCCGTGGCTGACGATACCCGTGTTCATGTCACTGTGTTATTAACTAGTTATCAAAGGCTTTTGCCTCACCTTTCCCGTGGATCAATGATGGTGCAATTAAAAGGTACTTTTCATGAAGCGATCTTAATTATAAGTGCCGCAGCTGAAGTCATAAACTCGCTCTTTGTAACTTTCCCTCCTGTTCTCCTGTCACTCCAGGGTGAGCTCTCCTCCTTAAATTATTCATGAGTAGTAGCATGTTAGGATTATACTCGTTAAAAAGTAATGAGGTACCGCGATAATAAAAGGTTGTCTTGTATTGTTTTACTAAGTGTCTCTCACCAGCGGAGGTAGTTGCTCGCCTGCGGCTCTTATGAAAGGGATTTTGACTCTTGGCAGGGAAAGAAAGGAAAACCAAAAGAGCGGCGAGAAAACCCCGAAACGTGCATCCTAACAGATGCAGAGGCACACATCTGTTGAAACAGAGAAGCTAAAAGCTGTCTTGAGCCGTGTGCTTTTTTTCCCTCTTTGAACTGAGAGATGATCTGAGGGGCTTATGCAAAGGCCCGGGAAACTGATGGAAGCGCAGGACGCCATTGCTTTCGCGATGAAGCGATTTGAGCTGCGATCGCATGTGGTGAGGTTGATGTGTTTGCAGCCTCTCATGTGATCTGTCTTTCAGTGTGCTGAGTTATTGTGGTCTCAGAAGCAGGAACGTTAAATGTAACTGGAAAATGTTTTCAAAAGGATTTGATTGCACAAAATATTCATTCCTATTCACTGCACAGTCTTCTCAGCTTCTAACATTTTTGTCCATGTATGTTTTGTTACTTTTACATGTCATACATATCGCATGTCATATATTTATATATAGTAATATACTCTATTCATGTATGTATGTACATACACTACTGGTCATCAGGCTGTATAAAGAGTAATATTATGAAATATTATTACAACTTAAAAGAATGTCTAGTATGTAAAAGAAAGAAAAAATATTAAAGAATCATTCTAATATGCTGATTTGGTGCTCAACTATTAATGAAGGTTCTTATTATTAATGGTGAAAACAGGTTTTGCTGCTTAAAGGCATTGTTTACTCAAAAATGAAAAATTGCTGCAAATGTTCACTCTCAGGCTCAAGATGTACATGAGTTTGTTAGTTCATCAGAACAGATTTGGAGAAATTTAGCATTACAGTGCATCACGTGTTCACCAAAGGATCCTCTGCAGTGAATGGGTGCCGTCAGAATGAGAGTCCAAACAGCTGATAAAAACATCACAATAATCTGGAGAAAGTGTTATTATGGATTATAAACTTGAATTTTGGCCAGAATTGACTGTTTAAAGTTAAATTTTCTTAATGGCATTTTTTTTTTTTACAAACACTCAGATGTTCATTTCACAAGATGTTAACAGATATACTTATTGTGATGTTTTATCAGCTGTTTGGACTCATTCACTTCTGCGGATCCATTGGTAAATTGTAATTATTCCAAAGTTTTGAACAACAGTGTCAAACATTCTCGAAGTATTTTCATTTTTAAATGCAGATTTTCACTCATAATGTTATGCTGGTTATATTATTTATAATGAACTGATTAATCAATGACTATAAAGGCCATTTTTATTAGAAAATAAAATGTGTTTTAACACATTGTCTATTTTTTATTATTTTGATGGTCCCTTTTGAACATTCTGTTGACACTAAGTAATGTTGCAACTACATATCAACTAACTCTCGTAAGAGTATTAGTATACTGTCTGCTTCATATCTGCAAACTCTTTATTGTGGTGGTCTCCCAACAGACATTCTACGGACTATAAGTAACTTTCCAAGAACGTCAACTTATTCTAACCCTAACCCTACCAGTCTACTAATACATTACTAACACTTGAGAATGAGAGTTAGTAGAAATATAGGTGCAATGTTACTTAGAGTCAACAGAATGTGCTAAAGGGACCATCACAATAAAGTGAAACCAGAAAATGTTGACACACACACAACACACAACACAGGGAGAATAGGGTCAGGACTCAGCTTAGATCAGACTTGAAACTGGTTTCCTTCTGAGAACAGCTCCTGACATGGCATGAAAATCCTCTGCTCTGTGCCACTGCTCCAACACACTTTGGTTTTATGTTGACACCATCAGCAAGTGAAATTAATCATACTTTTTTAATTTGTGAATAAAATCTACAAAATAGACATGTTAATATGGAATATTCTCTTGAAGCAGAACTATTGAATTTATATAATTAAAAAACCCAACTCATTAATGTGTCATTCCAAATCTCTAACATTTTTCAAATTTGCCATGACTCATTTGTGGTGTCTGTTTTGAACATTTAATTTGACTCATCCAATGCTTTGCACGTGTAAAAATGGGCACTGAGGAGTGTAGGTAATGAATACTAAATCTGGAGATACTTTAATTTATGAAATTGAAGAGAAAAAAAACAGCTCTGTAATAATGTTTGTTTGATGAAACTAAATCCCATCTGAGGTGCTGAAAAGAATGATTCAGTTTTCTTGTGGACACTTCACGTGTTTAAATGTCAGCGAAAGGCTTCGAGGCTGTTTGCGCATAGTCAGATTTGGCAGAACACAGGATATTTTTAGGAAAGAGAAGGTGCTCCCAAATGTCCCCCCTAACGAGTATTCAACACCTCACACACTAATTAAGTATTAATTACTCCCAGATGGTACACTTAACCCCCGCTCTATTTCTGGTTCTCTGTGGATGACTAGGGAATACTGTGACGTAGGGGAATTTTCTCGTAATGCTAACCTCTTACTGTGAAGGGATAACTATAGCAATCAAAAATAGATGGCTCCATTATCTCGCCTGATTAAATCCTGTGGCTGATTGCAGTCTCTCCATTGTTGTTATAGTATACATGTTCTAGTTTATATAAACTTGATTGTATGCAGGCATGACTCTGATAATAATTTACTGATAATATTATAGCAGTAATATTACTATGATGATGTTATTATCACAATGTGATACCATTTAGCAATGATTTCATATTCCTATTGCCATTATTCTTTATGAACCTGAAAATTACATTATAATGAATGACTTTACCAGTAGTTTTATTCCCAATGTAAAAAAAAAAAAGTTTATCTCGTCCATAAATGCCTCAATTACAACTGACTATTTGCAATTTAGACTGACATAAAAGGTGTTGCAAGAGATATTGATAAAGTTAGGGTTAATATTTAATACTACCTTATAGTATCTAGGAATATTTCACCCAAAAGTGAAAATTTTATTTTATATATATATACAGGTGCATCTCAATAATTTAGAATATCGTGGAAAAGTGCATTTATTTCAGTAATTCTACTCAAAACGTGAAACTTGTGTATTAAGTAAATTAAATGCACACAGACTGAAGTAGTTTAAGTCTTTGGTTCTTTTAATTGTGATGATTTTGGCTCACATTTAACAAAAACCCACCAATTCACTATCTCAACAAATTAGAATACTTCATAAGACCAATAAAAAATTTTTTTTTTGTGAATTGTTGGCCTTCTGGAAAGTATGTTCATGTACTGTATATGTACTCAATACTTGGTGGGGCTTATTTTGCTTTAATTACTGCCTCAATTCGGCGTGGCATGGAGGTGATCAGTTTGTGGCACTGCTGAGGTGGTATGGAAGCCCAGGTTTCTTTGACAGTGGCCTTCAGCTCATCTGCATTTTTTGGTCTCTTGTTTCTCATTGTCCTCTTGACAATACATAGATTCTCTATGGGGTTCAGGTCTGGTGAGTTTGCTGGCCAGTCAAGCACACCAACACCATGGTCATTTAACCAACTTTTGGTGCTTTTGGCAGCGTGGGCAGGTGCCAAATCCTGCTGGAAAATGAAATCAGCATCTTTAAAAAGCTGGCCAGCAGGAGGAAGCATGAAGTGCTCAAAATATTTTTGGTAAACGGGTGCAGTGATGTTGGTTTTCAAAAAACACAATGGACCAACACCAGCAGATGACATTACACCCCAAATCATCACAGACTGTGGAAACTTAACACTGGACTTCAAGCAACTTGGGCTATGAGCTTCTCCACCCTTCCTCCAGACTCTAGGACCTTGGTTTCCAAATGAAATACAAAACTTGCTCTCATCTGAAAAGAGGACTTTGGACCACTGGGCAACAGTCCAGTTCTTCTTCTCCTTAGCCCAGGTAAGACGCCTCTGACGACAACTGTAGCCAAATTCCTTGACACGTCTGTGTGTGGTGGCTCTTGATGCCTTGACCCCAGCCTCAGTCCATTCCTTGTGAAGTTCACCCAAATTCTTGAATCGATTTTGCTTGACAATCCTCATAAGGCTGCGGTTCTCTCGGTTGGTTGTGCATCTTTTTCTTCCACACTTTTTCTTTCCACTCAACTTTCTGTTAACATGCTTGGATACAGCACTCTGTGAACAGCCAGCTTCTTTGGCAATGAATGTTTGTGGCTTACCCTCCTTGTGAAGGGTGTCAATGATTGTCTTCTGGACAACTGTCAGATCAGCAGTCTTCCCCATGATTGTGTAGCCTAGTGAACCAAACTGAGAGACCATTTTGAAGGCTCAGGAAACCTTTGCAGGTGTTTTGAGTTGATTAGCTGATTGGCATGTCAACATATTCTAATTTGTTGAGATAGTGAATTTTTTTGTTAAATGTGAGCCAAAATCATCACAATTAAAAGAACCAAAGACTTAAACTACTTCAGTCTGTGTGCATTGAATTTATTTAATACATGAGTTTCACAATTTGAGTTGAATTACTGAAATAAATGAACTTTTCCACGACATTCTAATTTATTGAGATGCACCTGTACATTCACCCTCAGGTCATCCACAATGTAGATGAGTTAGTTTCTTCATGGGAACAGATTTGGAGGAATGTAGCATTACATCACCAATGGATCCTCTGCAGTGAATGGGTGCCGTCAGAATGAGAGTCCAAAAAACTCATGAAAATAGCACAATAAGTAATCCACCTGACTCCAGTCAATCAATTAATGTCTTCTAATGTGAAAAGCTAAATGTTTGTAATAAACAAATTCAGCATTATGATGTTTTTAACTGTTGCTTAAATACGAGTCTTCTATCCATAATATTGCTTTTTTCAAATGAAAACATCGTCTACATCAGGGGAGAAATATGTACAGATCGAGTATGGACTGGTATTTTGACCAGAAGTGATGTTAAAATGTATGCTGTTTGGATTTGTTTCTTACAAACACGCAGCTTTTCACTTCACAATATGCTAATTGACGGACTGGAGTTGTGTGGATTACTATAATGTTTTTATCAGCTGTTTGGACTCTCATTCTGACGGCACCCATTCACTGCAGAGGATCAACTGTTGCGCAAGTGATGTAGTGCTAAATTTATCCTAATCTGTAACGATGAAGAAACAAACTAATTTACATCTTGTATGGCCTAAGGGTGAGTACATTTTCAGCAAATTTTAATTTTGCAGTGAACCATTACTTTAAGAATGAGCAATAATAATATAGATGCTTTCCTTAGTAACTTGTCTGTCATACCCTCAGAATTGATGCAAAAAAAACAACCCTAAAACAACTGCATTTAAAACTTGTGAAGCATAAATAATGGCAGATAATCCTCATTCATATCTCAGTATTGAGCTTGTACTTTCTTTCTGAGTATCTGATCAATGCTTTCATCAAAATAGATTCATCAAAACATGCTCTTAATTAAGATCTTGCAAGCCATGCTAGTTCTTACTCGCTGGCTCTCACTGTTCGTGCTTATTCAAATTTGTAATTAAAATTATATTGTGAGGATAATTGGCAGGGGATGAATTTATAGATAGAGTGCACATTTAAAGCGCTGATGTGCACTGTTTTGAAAGGTGTCTGTTTAGTTGCTTAGATTTTTGAACTTGTGATGGAGGACAAGGCCACGTGGAGAATGGCACTGGAATAAAGGCTTCCTACATTCATCGACCTTCAGGAATACTGATATAGAATATGCTACTGCTAGGAAAGGAAACTACTATTATAAAATAATTAAGATCCTGCACCACATGTCTGAATTTTGTATTTAGCAACATTATCACCTGTGAGTCTTCCAATCATTATGCTGTTTGTATTATGTATAGAGTTTCTGCTTATTTACAGCATTTCAAATCAGTCACTTGACAGTTTGGATGTCTTCTTAGAAAGTAGCTGCCTATATTTGAAGTATACAGCATACCCTGTCCACACACAAACCCACACATGCGGGCAAAAACATATGCAAACACCAACATCTATACATGCACATGCACTGCAAACTCCCTATGCTTCAGACCTGTCAGCAGGGAGAGTGGAAACTGTTAGACAATGTCCAATACAAGGAACAACAGGTTTAGACTGAGAAAGTGAAAGAGAGAGAGGGGAAACAGAGATCCCATAGCAGCACAGGCAGACTGGACACACAGTAATTGCCTTTGAGTGTCAGTAATGGTGTGTATCAGGTATAGCTCAGACTGCAGTGCAGAGGAAATGGCTGGTACAAATTCATATATGATAGAGAGAGGATGAAGAGGAAGACTAAAATTAAATAGATTTTAAATGCATATATTTATTAGAAGTTTATTTCTTAACTTTTAGAAGTAACAAGCATGGACTCAAAGCTTGAAGACAGTGAAGTAAACAACAAGCTTTTATATTTCAAAAGAGTTTAAATAGTGTGCATTAATTAATATTTTAATTTGCAATACAAAGAAAATGTTTTTTATCTATTATGATTGTAATATTTTGTTTTATTTAATTTATTACATTAAGCGTTTTAAAGCATAATTTTGTTTTAATGTTGGCATTTTTGCCATTATTATTTATCAGTACAGCAGATAAAGATGAACAAGATCAGAACTGTTCCACACTGAATTTGAGATCATGTCATCCAGTGCCATGACTCACTCGGATGGAACATGTGGACTAACTGCTGGGGTATGAACTCTCTTAGCGAGGATTATCTTCATCATCATCACCATCACTGTTATTACTAACATCATCACATTGTCACCATCATGATCACTTTCCCTGTTCATCACTGTCATGATCAGTATCATCATCACCACCACTATAATCACCATCATAAACATAAAAACACAGTAATCACTATCACCATTACAATTATTATGAGCATCACTGTCATCTCCATCATAATCACCATCATCATCTTCATCATCATCATCACAATTATTGTTATTTTACTACAATCATAATCACCACCACTGTTATTACCATCATCATAATCACATTTATTATTATCAAAATGACCACAGATGTTATCACCATTATAATCACAATTATTATCAGCAACTTTGTCACCATAATCACCCACCATCATCATAATTACAATTATTATCATCATAATCACCAGCACCACCATCATCATCATCAAAATTATTGTACTTTTATTGCAATCATAATCACCACCACTGTTATTACCATCATCATAATCACAATTATTATCAGCATCATTGTCACCATAGTTATCAATGTTATTACCATCGTAATCACCACCATAATCATAATCACGGTTATTATCAGTGTATTTGTCATCATAATCATCATTGTAATCACCACCAAAACCATCATCATCACAATTATTGTACTTTTATTGCATCATAATCACCACCAATGTTATCACCATCATAATCACAATTATTATAAGCATTGTTGTCATCATAATAATCACCATCGTAATCACCACCACCATCATCATCATCATAATTATTGTATTTTTTTACAATCATAATAACCAACACTGTTGTTGTCATTATCATCACCATGCTCATCACTGTGGTGAAAACCCCACTGATTTGACCAGCTTCATCTTCATCATTACCACTGTTATCATCATATTCACCATCACTACTGTAGTGACCATCATCACCACGTATATCATCATCAAAATCACCACCGCTGTTCATCACATAATCATCACAACCACTATGGTCACCACTATCATCATTATCAGTACTCCTGTCAACATCATCTTAATCGGCACAATTTTGTTTTTTAGTCATTATTATTTATCAGTACACCAGAGAAATATTAAAAGGATCAGAACTGTTGCACTACAAATTTTGAACTTAGGCTGTCGAAATGAACACCACGACTCAATTTGTTAAAGCATGTGGATTAACATCTAGGCTTGCAACTCTGGTTTGAAAATTTAGCTTTTTATTACTTTACCCAAGAAAAACTCTGCAGTGCCAACAAAAGCTTTTTCTTAGGCCTTTCTGTAAAGTGATGTTGCTTGTTCCTCCTGGTTTTCTCTCTCCCTTCCCTCCCCTCTATCTCTCTCTCTTCTCACTGCACCAGGAATGAACTCTCTCCGTGAGGAAAAGCAGCAGGTTAAGCTGGAGGCTTGCCTTGGGAAAGTGAAAGTATCCTCTCTTTGATGTGAGATTCCCACCAAGTCTATCTCTTTCTCACTTTTTCCCCGCCTTCCCATTTGAATATTCCCCACATTCCATTTGTGATTTACTGCAATGCTAATCTTTGCTCACTGAGATTTCTGCTCCAAGGTGATACTTGACAAATCATTGTTATCACGTGCCACAGTTTTGAGACAAGTCTTCTGATGCCATGAAATGGGATGAAGATGAGATGCCTTTTCTAAAATTAGCTGCTGGAATGTCGGTCCTCCATTATTTCAGTTCTGTCTGCTGTCTGTGGCCGTCCACCACTTTCACAGACTGAAGGGAGCCAGCTGTCCCTGAGAACTAGACCGTGTTCAATGTGTCAGTGAGTTTTCACTGTCTAGTTTTTCAAGGCTTCAGTTGATGGGATATGGATGAGGCTATTGAAATGGGGCCAGGGAGTGTTTTGTGTCTGGTAATTATACTATCTCTGCTTTATTGAAGCCTTGTTGAAGATCTAGTGTTGTTTAATATGGACAGCTCAGTATGTGTAGAATGTATAATACAGTATTGTGATGTATAATGTACTACAGCACTAGCTGTAGCGACTGATGTGGTAATGTGGGTGGTGTGGAACAGCCTTGGGCCAGTTGTAGTAGAATAGTCGATTCCTACCTTATGGCCAGTGACATCTTTGGCTTTATATGTGGGTCTAGGTGGATTTTTTCTCAGCTCTCTTCTTCAAAGAGTAGTAGAGGTACTTTATAATGTGTGTAGTATTGTAAACCAAAGTGAAGTGTAAATATAACTCATGATAAAATACCTTGGATCATTGCCACTGTTATCACCATCATAATCACCAACACTTTTATCACCAATATCATCACATTATAAGATCTATATAAGCATCACCATCACTGCTGTCATCAAATCAGTATCACAGACATCATCAGCATCATTGTCATTATTACTAATATTATCAAATCATAATTGCAACCCGTTATCACAAACATAATCACATTGTCACTATTATGATCACATCTGCTGTTCATCACCATCATCATCATCACCATCACCACAAAAAGCACTATTATCACCATCATCATCATCATCACTGTTAGTACCATCAGTCACTACCACTGTTATCAACACCATCACATTAACACCAATATGCGCACCACTATCATGAAAACCTCACTACTATGACCAGCTTTATCTTCATCATCACCACTGTTATCATCACCATCATCACTACATTATATAACTACCACAATCACCACCACCACCAGCTTGATTTTCATCATCACCACTGCTATCATCATCCTCGCTGTTATGCATTAACTACCATCATCATCACCACCACAATCACAGTTATCACCAAATCAGTGTTAATGCACCATCACTGTTATCACCATCATCATCACATTATGATCATCATCATTGCCATCATTATCATAACTTAAATTCCCATCATAATCTCAACCACTTTTATCACTATCTTATGATAATGATAACAGTGGTTGAGATTTTGATGGTAATTTAACATCATGACCACAACCACTGTGGTCATCATCATCATCATCATCATCAACGCAATTCTGTTATCACCACCACTTTTATCACCAGCTCCGTCTTTAAAATCACCTTCGATATCACAATCATTATCATCACTGCCTCAGTCATCACCAGCTTCATTTTCACCATCTTCATCATCATGGCACTCAGCGAGAAAACACAACTCATGTAGAAACTTATGAGGAAGAATTGTTCAAAAGCAGAAAGACAGAAAACATTTCCACAGCAGGCTAAACCAATGCAGTGTCTGAGGAAGGCATCTTGGCCTCAGTATGAGCACACTGCCTGCTCTCTCCACTCTCATTTGGATAAACATCTCCGCAGGGTAGAGGACAGCAGTGCCGGCGCTCATCCCCATCCCTCACGCTCCTCCTGCCGCAATCAGGTTGCATGAGTATCAAACCCCCCTCAGCTCACAGCCATGTTAATGTAATTCCTTCCACCAATCCTCTCCACAGACAGCCCTGTGTGTTTATCCGTGTGTGTGTGTTTATATGTGTGAGTGATGAGGTGGGGGCAAAACTGTGCATTTCGTTTTAAGTAATGTGTCGTGTGCTATCAGACCCTACTCCTCTCTCTCTCTCTCTCTCTCTCTCTCTCTCTCTCTCTCTCTTTCTCTCTTTCAAATAATTAAATTACGAACCCTGGGGTCTCACCATCTCCCATGACTCTAGTGACTGGAGGCCCATGGGACACTGGCAGGGCCATGTCGCAGCAAAGTGTATATGTGTAGGGGGGCATAAATTCTCGCTCACTTGCCGCCGTGCTGGGCTGTCACCTCAGATCACTCACTGAAGTCTCCCGTGAGTCCATGTGCAACCAGTAACCTGACAACAAGCGCAAAATGTGCAGCTCAAGAGGTAAAGCTTGCTGAAACAGAAACAAGGCTGAGAACATTCTGTTGGGAGAAGATGGGGTAAAAGAGGTGAAACATGGGTTCTGGATGTTATTCTTTCTTGACAGCAGGATATAAGGGATAGGATATGAGTTAAAAAATACTATATACTGTCACATTTTGGAGCTTGATTCTAGAAAATCTCTTTCAGTATAACCTTTTACAGACAAACATGTTTGAGTCATTCAATATTATTGGTTCTAGATGCGATCAAAAAGTGGTTTACATCCTAATAGAGGAAAAAAATATATGTCACTGGTTAAATATACAGTATGAGGAAGGATTAAGGCAGGTCTGTCCAAACTCGGTCCTGGAGGGCCGGTGTCCCGCAGAGTTTAGCTGCAACTTGCCTCAACACACCTGCATGGACGCTTCTAGTATACCTAGTAAGAGCTTGATTAGCTGCTTCAGGTGTGTTTAATTAGGGTTGGAGCTAAACTCTGCAGGACACCAGCCCTCCAGGACAGAGTTTGGACAGCCCTGGATTAAGGGTATAAAATATGGTCATGTAGAATAAGGCATTACTATGTGCTTTATAATTAACTAATGAACAGCAAATATGCTAGTAATATGCATGCTAATAAGCATCTAGTTAATACTGAGTATTAGTCCCTAAATTAATGTGTCAGATAGTGGCGCTAGAGCTGCTAAAGTCATGGGTTTGATTCCCAGGAAATGTGAACTGTTGCAATGTATACTTTAACCAAAAGTCACTTAAGATTTCGATGTAAAAAAAAATTTAATAAATACATATTTTAGTGAACATACTCCATAGTGGAACAAACTCCCAACCTTCATTTATCATAGTTGGGTCTGTTTGAGTATGTGGGTCGCATGACTTGGTTTTCTGAGATCGTTTAGTCAATCTGATCTAAAATCAACATGACTGCCCATGTTCCAGACATTCTGACTTTGTGGAAAGTAATTTTATTTTAAAGTTACCTTTCTTCTATTAAGAAAAAAATAGAATTGATCATATTAATTGTGAACATTGAGAGACTGAGGTAAGAAAAAGGTTGATCTGCAATATTGACATGAATTTTGAGGTTATAAAATTGAGTATATGTTAATATCAATATGCTAAACTGATAGTAGTATATTTATATGCAGTATATTTACATCTTTGCATTTTAAGATATTTTCTTGCAGGCTATTTAACTTAGCTCATTTTATGGGTGAACGGGGTAGTCAACGGTTCCATCCTGGAGAGTTTAACTCTAACCCTAATCAAGCACAACTCAACCAGCTAATCAAGGTGTTTATGATTACTAGAAAATAACAGGCACGTGTGTTTGATTAGGGCTTGAGCTAAACTATGCAGGACAGTAGACTTCAAGCCAGACTTACCCAGGTTAAGGATTAACTGAAAATTCAGGAATTTAGGTTCCAAATTTTTAGTACACTTAAACATGCCATACATTCATCAACTAAAACACAGAAATATTGAGGACTTTAGCTTTTTATATCCTAATAAAGCAACATATCTTAGGAGATACAACTTATAAAATCCAAAATACACTATATTGCCAAAAGTATTGGGTCACCCCCTTCTAATGAAAGGTTTGACTACTTTTATTAATTTCCATGAGTACAAATCTTAATGTTTAAGCATATAATGATATTCTAGGGAATTGTGTGCTTCTAATTTTATAGCAACAGTTTGGACAGGACCCTTTTCTATTCTAACATGACAGTGTCTCTGTGTATAAGACAAGGATCAAAGAGAAATGATGATTCAGTCAGTGTGGAAGAACTTGACTGGTCTGCAGAAAGACAAGTCCTAATCCCAGCTGAACACCTCTGGTGTGACTTTAAATGCAGACCTTGAGCCAAAAAATCACAAACACCAATTGCATTCATTATATGGACAAAAGTACTGGGTAACAAAAGTACACCTTCTTTAGAAGAGAAAAAAGGCACTTCCAAACTGCGGCAACAAAGATGGAAACATAATTCATGTACTTAAAAATTGTATTTCCACCTCTGTTGCAACAGTTTTTAAGTGTATGAAATGACTGTACCCATATGTCATTGGTGTTTGGTGGTGAATTTTTGGCTCAAGGTCGGCATCTGTCACACCAGAGGTGTTCAGCTGGGATTAGGACTTGGCTTTCTGCAGACCAGTCAAGTTCTTCCACACTGACTGAATCATCATTTCTCTTTGATCCTTGCCTTATACACAGAGGCACTGTCATGTTAGAATAGAAAAGGGTCCTGTCCAAACTGTTGCTATAAAATTAAAAGCACACAATTCCCTAGAATATCATTATATGCGTAAACACTAAGATTTGTACTCATGGAAATTACTAAAGTAGTCAAACCTTTCATTAGAAGGGGGTGACCCAATACTTTTGGAAATATAGTGTATATGAATAATTCCTTTGGATGTGATTTACTTACATCCAGATTAAATAAAATGTCTTCCGAGATGATTTTTGGCAAATTATATTCCACTCATGTCTGTTTAGGGTTTAAACACACATCTTTCAACAGCATCTGATCTACAGTACTGGCTAGCCTTTTTGCAAAGAAAGATGGAAAAAATCATATTACTTTTTCATTAGTGGAGTTCAAAGAATGCAGACAACAGTAGACATGTAAACAGATGCATAACTAGAGTGCATGATGTAAGATGCCATAATTAATACTCGTCAAAGATACATGCATATTTTAAACCGTAAAGCCGGCATCAGCATAATACCCTGCATGATAAATGAGCACATGCAACTTAATGAAGAAACGTTTAAGATCATAACAGCCCATATCAGTAAGACCCAACAGCTTCTCCATCAGGTGAAAAGAAAGACTAATTGTGTCCGTATAAACCAGACATGAGCAGGAGAACAAAAGTACAGAAAAAAAGCAGTGCACTGTAATTTCTCCTGACATTGTTCCCTTACAAACATGAATAAGCCAATTGAACTCAGGCCTCTAATCTCATACATATTGAGTAACAAGCGCTCTCTGCAGATGCATGTAATTGATGCAGCGATTACGGTGGTTCAGATGCCCTCGCCTGCACCGCTGAAGAGGAACCGACAGTAGGCTGGGCGAGAGGTTCTGGACACCTCATAAAAACGAGTCTTCCTGTGATGGCACGGTGGAGGACGAGTTACAATGAAACTCATGCATGTGTGTTTTCACGGTAAATTGATAAAACATGTACGTCTTCCCCTCAAGCTCTACAGAACAACTCACAGAAAGGATGAACGTTCAGGGTTTCCATTTCCTTCAGTCACACTGAATATTGTGCTGCCAGAACCTGGAGCTTTTCACGTGAAAAATACCAGTTGGTGACTTATTTCAAGCAAGCCGTGCGCTTTGAAGAGGGAAAGAATAATGGAGCCCATTGAGTTTGTGTTTGGAGGGATGTGATGTGACTGATGATCTTGTGTAGAGCATTCCGACACCAAGTCAATATCGCGCTCCTGTTTCCGAGCCTCGGAGTAGTTACCTCTGGGTTTCCAAGGCAACTAAGCGCAAAGGACAGCGAGATGAGACGGGCTTTAGTGAGCCAGTCCCTCAGGACAAAAGGTTCACACAAGAAATGTCTTCATTCCACCCTGACTGCTTTCCATTCAGTCAGTCAAGGAAGGGAGAGAGAGATGCAAGTGTCAGAATGTAATTTCGCCAAGAGTTTGTAGATCACTTTCTTGATCGCCGTCTAACAGAGGTTAAAGTTAGCACCATGCTTTAAAGTCAAATCAAGTCACTAATGACAAAAGACGTTGGCACCCTAGCGTACTTCCTCTGGCTAGAAAACGCAGAGCTGTCAAAGAATAAAGGCTCGACGGCAACTTTTTAACAAACAACGTAATTAATTGTACAAAGGCACGGTTTCCGTGTTCCTAGCAATCAAGTTATGCTGATTTTTCTAGAGAGGCCATTGCCCCTGAGGTCCAAGCGTAATTGGGTTATCCTTTGGGTCATTTCAGTGCAGAGCATCATTAACATGCCTGAGAAGAAGAGGAGCTGTAAGCTAAGATAAACATTAACCCCAGTCGCTGGCCCAGCACTAAACAAGATACTACTCTTTACAAATTAAACCGTCACAATATATGAGGACAAAGCAAGACAATGGAGGTGTTAAGAATCTGATGTCATTGACAGCTCTTGGCCTATACTTGAAGTCAACGTTCACAGGCAACGATTCATTAATATGGCTTTATTCACAGACATTTTGGTTATTTATGAGAGTGACAACTGTATTCTATAACCGAACTCACACCTGTACTTTTCAGGATTCACAATTTTCTGCGAAGTTCTGCTGTGTGAACAGAACCATACTGGACAACTATGTCTGGATCATATTTTATTTTAAGGTCCAATTCAATGCTAATACTGCTTTTAACAAACCATTAACTACAACTTTTGCTTAAATAAACTCCTTATTTGCTGCTTATTAAAAGTTAGTAAGGTAGTTGTTAAGCAACTAGTTAATAGTGAGATTTGGTCCCTATACTAAAGTGTTTCCGCTGTCTATCACGTCATACGGTGTAAAAAAGCCGCTCTGCACCACACATACTGTATGTGTCTAGTGGTTTCAGTAACTCACAGAGATGCAGATATGAGCTCTGTGTCTGAAGGTTTAGTTCCAGTCACTGTTCTCCACAGGAGCTGCTCCCATCAGTTTTGTGATCTGTGCAAGACTGAGATGCTCTTCTCTTTACTGAGGTATAGCTGTCATTGGTTAATTGCATTTTTGATATATGAAATTGTGCCTAAATTGATCTTTTGTTGTGTCAAATGTGATAGGCTTCGGTAACACTTTATTTTAAGGTGTCCTTGTTGCACAAGTTACATGTACTTACTAATATAATTACAATTAAAGATTAGGGTTACAATTAAGTAACCCTAATCCATACCCTAATCCTAACACGAACCATATAGTAATTACATGTAGTTAATTAAAATGACTCAGTACTTAAATGAACAATTGCACTGTAACAAAGACACTTTAAAATAAAGTGTAACCTAAGCTTCTTACTGGCCTCCGTTTCATACACGTTAGGTACACATGTGTACCTTTGAGATGCTAAAATGCTTCCTTTAAGGGTTAATAGGCACAAATATGTACCTTTTGAAAGGGTGCTGTCCCAGTGACAGCTTTTGTACATTTTTTCTAAGAGTAGGCTATAGCTAGCTGTTTAAACTGTTAGTGTTTTATTCAATTTTAATATCTAATTGTAAGTGAGAAGAAGAAAAATAAACTTTCAGAAATGAATCTGCTTATGTGATGGACATTGGTTATGATCATCTTTGGTATCTCATTTAAAGTCTCCTTTAAAGAGTAAAACAGCTCAATATTAAACAAAGCACACGCTAAAGACATGAACCAGAAGCACCAACATAACCCCTGTTGTAAGCTGTAAAACCTGTGAAAAAAACATTATATTGTGGATATTGTTGTATATTATTCAACTATAACAATGCATTTTACTGTAGCTCAGTTTGAAGTGCATGATGTTAGCAACATCTCATGAGTTTCCAGGGAATGCATGAGGTGACAAAATGGATACCTTGAATGCAATGCAAGTTGTGTTCAATGAAAGCATTATGCAAAATGCATAAATGTAATTTTATTTAATGGTTTTACTAAAAATAATAAAAATGTAAAATACATTAATTTAAAACAATAATATGTCAATTAAGTCTAACATTTGCCTCTATACAGGTGCTTAACAGAGAACAGGTGCTTTGCGTTATGACTATTTTAGCACAAGCGGATTGCTCTATTAATCAGCATTAAGAACCACGGCAATGCATTTTATAAGCCTTTTTATATGCCATTTAAATATATATTACAGAAGCAAATATTTTTTCCAGAGCACACAAAAGCAGCCATGTGCCATGCTTTATTTAGCACTTACAGGTGTTATCAGTAACATCTGCGAGCACTAGAAACACACATGGAGACTCACGTTATTTCAGATTATTAAACATGCATCTGGAGTCCATCATGCGGTTTTCCACAATTAGCACACCCACCCTGAAACATGATCAGTCGTATCAGTCTAAACTCCAGATATGGGATTTTCTGTGCAACACCTGCATTATAAGAAACGCTTGGCTGGTTTTGTCATTTCATCTCACTGATTTACTGTGTTAATTTTCCATGGCAAAATGTATTCAGTTATGGCTTCGGAGCAACATATTTAGTAGGTATCATTACATCTTGAACAGCAATGAGCAATCACTCTAAAAGGGGCAGATGAAAAACCAACACATCAAAACGTCCTCTTACCAATAGGGGGTGCTCTTTCTACTAACACACAGCACAAGACACTTTACCCTCAATGCCGGCGTGTTTATGGTGGCTTGACTTGTAATTGAATGCCTAAGTCAGAAGTCTGGAAATATCTTATCTGCCAATAATTCAAACAATCGCATGAGAAACTGGGATAATGGCCTGAGTTTAGAAGTAAAAGAAAACTGCCCAAGACTAGAGAGGAAAGTCTCACCCAGCATGAGACTTTGTCACTAACACAATCCCCACTTCTGCTTAAACTACACAAGTCATGATTCATTTCACAGCTTGTTACCATGCCCCTGGAGCAGAAATGACATTGTAGAAATGTATATTGTGCTACAATTAAAGGGAAGACAGAAATAGGATGGAATGAGTAATTTAATAGATCATTGACAGCAGAAAATAAGTCATTAAAAGCATCCAATTTATATAACCTCATAAAAAAACACTCTTTGGCTATTAGCAGAGAGGATTTGCTTGAGAGCTACCAATCACCATCTGAGTGTTTATCATAACCATTACTGCTGCACAAAACACTGCTGTTTGCTGACACCACTAACCAAACCAATGACAGACAGACAGACAGACAGACAGACAGACAGACAGACAGACAGACAGACAGACAGACAGACAGACAGACAGATAGATAGATAGATAGATAGATAATAATTTGTTAAATTTCTACAAGGAATCTCCTCATCCACCACGAGTGTGCAGCATCCACCTGGATGATGCGACGGCAGCCATATTGCACCAGAACACCCACCACACACCAGCTTACTGGTGGAGAGGAGACAGAGTGATGAAACCAATCAGTGTATGGGGATGATTAGGAGGCCATGATGGTCAGAGGCCAATGGGGAAATTTGGCCAGGATGCCGGGGTTACACCCCTACTCTTTTTCGAAGGACATCCTGGGATTTTTATTGACCACAGAGAGTCAGGACCTCGGTTTAACGTCTCATCCGAAGGACGGTGCTTTTTACAGTATAGTGTCCCCGTCACTATACTGGGGCGTTAGGACCCACACAGACCACAGGGTGAGCACCCCCTGCTGGTCTCACTAACACCTCTTCCAACAGCAACCTAGTTTTCCCAGGAGGTCTCCCATCCAGGTACTGACCAGCTCAACCCTGCTTAGCTTCAGTGGGAAACCGGTCTTGGGCCACAGGGAGATATGGCTGCTGGCAGATAGATAGACTGGAGATACGGATGATGGATGGATGGAGATTGGATATGGATGATGACAGATGGATGGATGGATAGACAGATGGATGACAGATGGACAGATGGACAGACAGATGATAAGATGGATGACAGATGGATGGATGATGGACAGATAGATGGACAGATAGATGGACGGACAGACAGATAAGCATGTTTATTATATTTATACTCAGCAATAGATGTAGTCAGCATTTTGAATGTAGCACACTGTCACATTTAACCCACACACTCTCACTATCACAGTATTGCAGGTAATCAGTGTACAGCAGGACTCAAACTTTCCCCGGGTGGGTGTGTTTTGCCACTTTCCTGCCGCACTACTGGACTGACAGCTACGGTACACAAGATTAGCTGCTCATTGTGGGCGACATGTGAATTGTTTGTATACATAAAACCGAAATACACAGCACATTGTTTTAGATGTGGGGCTTTTGGTGGACAGTGACTCATGGGTTGACCTTTTCAGAGCGATGTGGGACTATGAAACTACAGTGTCGACATGAGGTAAACTCTGCGTGAACGCTAATGACATCGTCTACCGCTGATATATAAATGACTTGCCTGTTGGACATTCCAATTCTTTTTAAAAACATCTTCATTTTGGCATGTATTGTACACAAAAATGCCATCTATAGCACACCGAAGTCCACAACATTCCCTCAGACATCTGTACTTTCCTTAGTCATAGCTCGTAAATCTCTCTAACACAAAGTTCCTTTTGTATCAAGCAGATGAATTATTGACAACACCACTTTTTTTCCTCGTCTTCTTCAATATTTAAAATGCTATACTCCCTTTTATTTTTCTGTTCTCTGCACAGTGTTTTTAAATAGGAACAAAGACATTGAGGAACTCAGACTTGCTGGGTTACTCTTCACATTCACAGGAAAATGATGCAAAAGAAAGACTTTTATCAGAACCTATCAATCAATAGACCAATAAACGACAGTGATCCATTTATGTGCGAGTGTGTGTTTCATTCTCGCAGTATATGATGTAGTTCTTGTGAGCTTTCTGCTGATAGAATCTCAGAGATGTGAGGAACATTAATAGTAAAGCATAAAAGATGCACCTTGACGTTTTACTTAGAGAGTTGTGTGTGTGCGGATCCAGGAGGGAAATTTATTCAGACAGAAATAAGGCACATCGTCAACTTTCTTTGCAAAACTCACGGCTGTCACAGGTAAGTTCAAAACACACAACCATTGCCACCCCCCTTAACTTTCGAGATCAAATCCCGTTTGGTACGTATAGCTGTGTTTTTAAACTCTGGTTTGTAACCAATCTGGAACAAGAACCCAAGGTACTTACTGGTCTTGCTTTTCACAAGAACCTCAACCATGTCACCTTCCTCCAACTCCAACCAAAGGATGACTTGCGTGCTGCATGTAGAATGTGTGGCCTTTCATTTTTGTGCTTGCAGTATGTAAATCTTCCATTTCTGTGTGACTCACTTTTGCTATATGCACTTGACATTTATTTATTTATAATTAAATATTGCATTGTATGCTTATTCCTCCTCCTCATATGTTCCCAGCCCAAAGGTCAACACCTACAAAGCCACAGTGTTATAGTGTAACATATAAAAACATCTTCATTTGACATGTTGATGTTCGATTCTGTGGAGTTCACAATTGATTTTAAGATCTCTTAATAATCCTGTCAGATGTTGAGGTGTTAAAGTTTGAGAAGATAAGCACTCCCTTACCCTTTCAGACAGCTTGCCAAACAAGTCTTTATGAAAATACAGTACGCCCCACATATTTTGTTGCTTTTATCATATTTGGTGTTATTGCGCCTGGGGTCACACTACAGATTCTGTCGACTTTCAGCAATTTTCCTTGTGTTTTATTTTAATATAATACTTTATTTTTTTCTGAGTTTTAAAGTGAGTCAGATTATGTTTTTCTGTGTTAATCTCTCGCCCTTTTGTAAACATCAAATCTCCACTTTGGTGCTGCATCTAACGTGAGTTAGCAGCAAGTAATAGCATGCATTTATAAAAAAAATCACAGGAGGAGATGAAATAAAGGAGGTCATTTGAAGTGTCTGTCTAACTTCAGTGTGAAGAATACGGTGAAAAACTGTTCATTCTGCATGACTTCTGAGCTTCTTTTAAAGATCTTAAAAGATGGTTTATTTCTTTAAACGAGAGCAGGGTAGAGCTAAAGCATAATAATGCATCTGAGTCATGTGGATCCCAAATACACCAAACCAATACACCATTAAATATTACACTTTGATGAGTAACTCATCCCACATGTTTACTGATAATGCCCACACTACCATTCAAACTTGCAGGTTTGGTAATATTTGTTAAAGTTTTTCAAAGACGTCTACAGTAAAAATACAGTAGAATTCTCGATAGCACTTTAGTAAAGGAACAATTCTCACTATTAACTAGTTGTTTATTAGCATGTCTTCTATTAACATATTGGCTGTTTATCAGTACCAATAAAGCACATATTCTACATCCCTAATCCTTCCCATTACCTAAACTTGACAACTACCTCATTGACTATTAATAAGTAGCAAATAAGTAGTGTATTGAGGCAAACATCGAGGGTCAATGGGTTGTTAATAGCAAGAACTGGACATAAAAATAAAGGGTGACCGAATTCTCTTATAAACACCATTTTAAAAGTACAGTAATTATTTTAGATTTCTTATGTTGTTGTTGTTTAAAAAAGTCCTTAATGTAAATTTACAACTTACATTTGCACATTTCTTTGAATTATATAATGTTAATATACCAACCAAATACCAAAATCTGGTTTGTATCTTTTTTTACTTTAAATTATTTATTAAACAAATAAATAAGTAAATAAATAAATAATAAATAAGTAAATAAATAAAAAATAACAATGTAAAAGTATGTGGATTTTTCTTGTTGAATATTATATAGATTTTAATTGCAAATTATATATAATTAATTGTAAATGGTCATATAAATTTACTTCCAAAGAACATTTTTTTACAGTACTATATTTTTATATATTTATATTAGAGGTTTTTATTTTCCTGATTTTTAATCATTCTAATATGCTGGTTTGCGGCTCAATAAACATTTCTTATTATAATCAGTGTTGAAAACATGGGGTAATGCTTAATATTTTTGTGATTTGAAATTCTTTTGTGATTCTCTGATAAACAAAAAGCTAATAAGAACAGCATTTATTTGAAACAGACACCTTTTTGTATTATTATAAATGTCCCTACTGTCACTTATGATCAATTTAATTATATGCTAAATAAAAGTATCAATTAAAAAAAATCCCTGACCACAAACTTATAACTGGTAGTGTATATATGACATTTGATATATTTTCAGCCCTTATGACTTGGTCGAGCAAGCAACTGCTTGTAAATACCTAAGAACATTTTAGAAAAGCATTAGACAATAACAGGAAAAACGTGTTTTTGCGCAAGCATACACTCACAGTTTCTTGAGAAAAGCCTTTTTTCTAGACTTGAGCTTGATGTCTCTTCTCGATGTTTTCCAGGAAGCATTGAGTAGTAGTGACCTGTGCTGGCAGCAGTGTGTGTGTGTGTGTGTGTGTGTGTGTGTGTGTGTGTGTGTGTGTGTGTGTGTGTGTGTGTGTGTGTGTGTGTGTGTGTGTGTGTGTGTGTGTGTGTGTGTGTGTGTGTGTGTGTGTGTGTGTGTGTGTGTGTGTGTGTGTGTGTGTGTGTGTGTGTGTGTGTGTGTGTGTGTGTGTGTGTGTGTGTGTGTGTGTGTGTGTGTGTGTGTGTGTGTGTGTGTGTGTAAACACGGCCCTGACGTCGATCCAGCTGCTCTTGTTCCCCGGGGCATCACTGTCTTCTGCTTCACTATCGCTACCGTGGTCAGGTGTCATCAGAAATACAGCAGCCATATTGAACAGCTCTCGCCAGGAGCAGCGGGAACACTTCACCTGAGCTGAGGTGGCCTTCCGACCTCCAGCCATACGGAGGCCTGACTGTGTCACAGCTGATGCGAGGAGGAGCGACTGGTCCCTACTAGGGTGGACAGAGTCTGCAGGGCACACATTTAGTAGAGAAGAAGCAGATGAAACACCAAAACCACAGCAGCCGCAATGAAAAAAAACAGGTGACCCATAGTGACCCCAGAGTGAGGAAATGAATAAGAGGTTCGGGATTTGCAAACATTGCCAGTAATACTCGTTGGATGCTTCTCTTTATGGAAGCAGCTCTGCTTTTGTCCCCATAGCAACCCTATGGATGCAGATTTTACTGTTATGAAGATTTCTAAAGATACCCTGTTATCTAATGTCATGAAATTCACAGGTTTTATTGTGACTTATGTGTTCAAATAGTTTAGACCTTGCCAATCAATATACTAGCCCTCTATGAGCTTCTGTGGATGTTCCTGTAGAGAAGGCCTGGTTCATCACGAGGATATCCTGAAGAGAGAGGTCAGTGGTTAATGAGATGTGGAAAATGTCTGTTGCAGAAACACAAGCCAATGGAAAGTCTCTTTCCTTTGCCTGGGCTATGAGGATGTGCTCCACTGTTACTTCCTGATTGATTAGACCATATCCTTATAGAGCAAGTTAACACACATACACACACACACACATCTTTCAGTTTCACACTGGTGCTTTTCTACTTAGAGACACCAAGTCAGCTGATGTGTTTCCTAATTTCTAAAGAGACATAAAATGCACACTTATATGAAGCAAGTTAACACAAACAACACACATACACACATACACACACATACTAGCATACACACACACACACACTTACACACACACACACACACACACACTAGATGTTAAAGTAAAAAATAACCTGTGACCAATATTGTATAGTAAAACATACTCCAATAATCTTTGTTTTGTTTACAACCTTATCAAAATATTTTTTTACAGTAGTACAGTACTGTTAAACAACAACTTCATTTGGCATGGTAATGTACATGACAATGTTAATGTATTTGGTCTTGGCTGAATAGATCTGCACGCTGCTGCTGTGGCAGAGCAAGTACCGAGACTTGCTACTGCCAATACATCCACAACATGCTGCTGTGAGTATGTAAGAAATACTGCTGCTGCAAAGATAACATACGTGAAATAACCCCTAGCAGGGGTCGGCAAGTAAGTTTGGCATCGGGCCCAAAAAAATGTGCCACTAGATGGCGGGCCAGAACACAGTCAAAGGATAATTTAAGAAAGTAATTATGAAAAATGCAACTCCTCTATTTCTGTTTTATCACGTAATAGAAAGTCTAAGGCCTTCTCAAGCCATGGCTGACCCATCAAATCTGCGGCCTGTAATGCATCAGTCTAAGATTGCTGTAGAGACAAAATGTAATTCCATCAAGTTAGCATTTTTAAACATTCACTCACTAAAAAATGTATCCTTTCTGATCAATGATTTAATAACCACAAACAACCTGGATTTTATGTTTCTTAATGAAAAATGGCTAGAAAATGATGCAACAGTAGACAAGTGTTTGCAACTGTTAGGAGAGGAGGAGGTGTAGCTGCTCTATTAAAGATGTATACCAATCAAGCAAGTATTTGGTCAGACTTGTCTTTTGAATACCAAGGTATTGTACTAAATTTGTTTATCATTATTTACAGGCCTCCAAAATAAGTCTCCAGCCTTTGTTGAAGAGTTCACAGAACTGTTATCAATGATTTCCTCAGAGTTTGGTTTTACTATTGCAGGATATTTTATCATTCACATAGATAATGCAGAAATCAAAATAAATTATAAACACTTTTGACCTGATTCAGCATGTGCATGGACCAACAAACTGACGAGGACACACTCAGAATTTACTCATCAGTAGAGGTCTAAACATTTCATCCATTGTTATTAAGCATGTAGCATTATCTGATCACGTCTGTATTTTCTTTGATATATTGATCTCTGTAACCACTGAATCTAAATCTGTCTCTGTCAGAAAGAGACGCGTTAACGAGAACACTAGTGCGCTATTTCTTTAACACCAAGAATTTCTGCAGACTGTTGATCTTCTCCTGGATTCATTTAACTCAAAAGTTGAGAATGTTGAGAATCCCCATATTTCCTCGTGAAAATCTGCAAGAAGATTGGCAGACAGAAATCATGTTGGAGAAAATCAACAGCAGTTCAGAGGGTATGAAAATACAATGCAGAAAGGCTGAGCGGATGTGGCGGAAGACGAAACTCGAAATTCACTATAGCATCTATAAAGACAGCCTTTGTGCTTTCAGTGTAGAACTAGCCACAGCTTGACAGACCTTCTTCTCAAACCTTATAAACAGTAGCTTAAACAACACTCGCACTCTTTTTGCTACTGTTGAGAGACTGACAAACCCCCCCAAGTCAGATTCCCAGTAAAATGCTCTCCGACAGCAAATGCAACGAGTTTGCTTATTTCTTTTCTGAAAAGATCAATAATATCAGAAAGGAGATTGGTATATCTTCTAGTCATGCAGAGGTCACAAAGATTCGACCGCAATTTCAAAAATAATTAACTATGTCTGTTTTTGAAGAAATTGATAGCAAAATTTTGGAAGAAATTTAGCAAAACCTTAAATCGTCAACCTGCTCTCTTGACACACTTCCCACATCTTTTTTCAAAACCTGCTCTCTTGACACACTTCCCACATCTTTTTTCTTGACTGTTTAGAAGCAGATTTTTAGAAGCAGTGGTGGATGCCTCACTTCTTTCTGGGACTTTTCCAAACTCCCTGAAAACTGCTGTTGTTAAGCCCCTTCTGAAAAAGCACAATATTGATAACAACATGTTGAGCAACTATAGACCAATATCAAATCTTCCTTTCATAGGTAAGATTATTGAAAAGGTAGTTTTCAATCAGCTGAACAAATACTTAAATTCAAATGGATACCTGAACAATTTTCAATCTGGTTTCCGAGCGCATCACAGCACAGAGACAGCGCTTATAGAGATAATAAATGATATTCACCTTAATTCTGATACTGGCAAAATATCAGTGCTGGTTCAACTAGATCTTAGTGCGTTTGACACTGTCGATCATAACATACTTCTACAGAGACTGAAAAACTGGGTCGGGCTTTCTGGGATGGTACACAAATGGTTCAGGTCATACTTAGAAGGGAGAGGTTATTATGTGAGTATAAGAGAGCATAAGTCTCAGTGGACGTCCATGACATGCGGAGTCCCTCAAGGCTCAATTCTTGCACCGCTCTTGTTTAGCCTGTATATGCTCCCACTAAGTCAAGTAATGAGAACAAAACAAATTGCCTATCACAGCTATGCTGATGATTCCCAGATTTACCTAGCCTTGTCTCCAAATTACTATAGCCCCATTGACTCCCTCTGCCAATGCATTGATGAAATTAACAGTTGGATGTGACAGAACTTTCTTCAGTTAAACAAGGAAAAAAGACTGTAGTCATTACATTTGGAAACAAAGATGAAGTTCTCAAGGTGAATGCATACCTTGACGCTAGGGGTCAAACAACTAAAAATCAAGTAAAAAATCTTGGGGTGATTCTAAAGACAGACCTTAGTTTTAGTAGTCATGTCAAAACAGTAACTATATCAGCATACTATCATCTCAAAAACATTGCAAGAATTAGAAGTTTTGTTTCCAGTCAAGATTTGGAGAAACTTGTTCATGCCTTTATCACCAGCAGGGTGGATTATTTTAATGGTCTCCTCGCCGGCCTTCCAAAGAAGACCGTTAGACAGCTGCAGCTCATCCAGAACGCTGCTGCCAGGATACTGACTAGAACCAGAAAATCTGAGCATATCACACCAGTCCTCAGGTCCTTACACTGGCTTCCAGTTACATTTAGGATTGATTTTAAAGTACTTTTACTGGTTTATAAATCACTCAATGGTCTAGGATCTAAATTCATTGCTGATATGCTCACTGAATATAAACCTAACAGAGCACTCAGATCATTAGGATCGAGTCAGTTAGAAATACCAAGGGTTCACACGAAGCAAGGGGAGTCCGCTTTTAGCTATTTTGCCGCCCAGAGTTGGAATCAGCTTCCAGAAGAGATCAGATGTGCTAAAACATTAGCCACATTTAAATCCAGACTCAAAACTCATCTGTTTAGCTGTGCATTTGTTGAATTAGCACTGTGCTACGTCCGAAACTGATTGCACTGTATAATCATTTTCTATTCTTAACTGTTTTAAATTATTATTTTTTTTCTTGTTTTTTTTATTATTATTATTATTATTATTATTATTGTCTATTTCACTTCCTTTTATGTAAAGCACTTTCAATTACCACTGTGTATGAAATGTGCGATATAAATAAACTGGCCTTGCCTTGCCTAGAATTGCCTGTGACAGACTGTTAGATTGTCTTTTGTAACTGGTAATGAGCTGTTACTCTGTGCTTAATCCTGTAGAAGGACAGTCATTAACAAAAAGCCAAATTTGTGTGGCGGTGTCAGGCAGAGTATTTGAGCGGAGTGGAGCACCAACAATTTCCCCTCCACGCTCCGAGCATTTAATAATCACGCGGCTCCAGCTCCGCTCCGGGTTCACTGAAACCAGAAACATCGCTCCGCATCTAAAGTATTTCAGTATGTTTGAAATATCACAGTTCTGTTCATAAAGTATATTAAAAATAAAATAAAACAACAGGAGCGTTTCAAAGTGGCGAACAGTGTGCAAACTTTTTCCCTGCCACCTGACAAGCTAATAACATGGTTGTCAGCATTAAAAGGTATAATTGCTGCTTTTGGTGCAAATTGTGTTTGTAATGAAAATATCAGTAAGTTTTCGTCAGTTATTTAACCTACGGATCGATGCATTTTTTACAGATTTCTGCTAATTCGAAATCGGATACAGATGAAGTAGCACTGTTAAGATTACATTTGATTGAATCCATTATTGAGAGAGCGATTGCGTGTGAACAAGTGTTGTAGTACTTTTAAATCATGCTTCCAGCTGAAAGGAACAAACTAATTCCTTGAGAACTAGCCTATAACTTTCCGCTCATGTCCATTGCCATCATCATCATAGCCTTCACATTCTTTCTGATTTGAGTGATCCTTCTCTATCAAGCTAGCTAAATATGTTTAACGTGAATTCTTTCTAAATACCCAGTTATATTACGGGTCGTTGGCATGAATTGTACTCGGGATGGAGCGCTCTTGGAGCGAGTGAAAACCACGACGCTCCGACTTTTAAAAAATACTATCGTCCCTCCATTCAGAATCACACCGCTTATACTCTGATTGTAAGTAACTGTTGCTGTCATGACAGATCTATTTCAGAACCAGCCGCTATCAAAATAATCTGTCTGCGGGCACGGACCAGATATTATTGCTGGCGGGCCAGTTTTGGGGCTGCCTGTTGCCGACCACTGCCCTATAGCATACACGAAACACCTCGTAGCAGATCTATACAGGTGGAGCTGGAGAAGGTGGAGGGTTTCTGAAGTGCGCTGCAACTGCAACAAGCATAGACAAATATTTCAGTGTTGAGCAGCGAGCTCATTGGCTACCGTTACAGGAGAGAACCAATCAGCTGTGATGTGATAATGATGCCATTATGTCATACTGAGTTAGATCTATGCACCATCTAGAGTTTCATGCCAGAACTCTGTATATGTCTAAGATTTCAGTTCCAATCTACTAAAATTAGTTTTAAAGTAGTTCATTTTCCAGCCGTAAATATTCTACTAATCAAAACTGTATTTTACATTGTCTTGATTGATTGATTGATTGATTGATTGATTGATTGATTGATTGATTGATTGATTGATTGATTGATTGATTGATGTACTGTATTTTAAGTTATTTGCTGAAAAATAGGACATAATATTGTGTCATATACTAGATTTCGGTGAAATAATACTGTTAAAAACAAAAACTAGACCCATTGTGATTTTGTTCTTTATTTTGGCATTTTTGTGTTTTAACATGGAGTTCTCACATTATTATATATATAACTTGCTATAAAACTTTCTGATCATTTCTTTAATGTGTTTAAATCTCTTTTTGTTCGGTGACTGAGGGGACAGCTAATTTTGTTTTAAGGTCAAATCTTGTTTCAAATAAAAGCCTTTGAAGAAAGACAGTTTAACAGTGAGTGTTTGGCCTCGTTTGACGTTTACTCAGAGATGACACATTCTGTGAGGACATGAACCTGCATTACAGAGATAGTGGCTTATTTATTAAGACAAAAATATCCTGTTATTGCATTTGCAGAAAAAAATCTGTATTTTTGTCTTGTTTCCCAGTATTTTTTTAACATCCTTAAAAGAAGATGAATTTGTCAATGAAAATTGCTTAAGATATTATGGTAACACTTTAATAGGGACCAATTCTCACTATTAGCTTATTAGCATGCCTATTATACATATTGTCTGTTTATAAGTACTCATAAAGCACATATCCTGCACAAACATCCCTAATCCTACCCAATTCCTAAACTTAATTTAACTACCCAACTAACTATTAATAAGCAGCAAATGAAGAGTACATTGAGGCAAAAGTTGTAGTTAATGGTTTGTTAATAGCGAGAATTGGACCTTAAAATACTCTGTGACCGATATGATGACTTGTTTTTACCTTGAATTAACTGTATTTTTATTAATTCATTAGCAAATTCTTTTCTCATTTGAAGCATAAATCTAACCAACTTAAACATTTTCTTTCTTGGCTCAGCTAACAAATCTTAAACTCTTTTTGCAAGCATGTCTAGAAAAACAAACTCTCCCTGAATCCATTCAAACATTATCTGCCTTGTTCTGTTTGGTTCTGGCTTCTCACTTTAAAAGGGAGTGTCCTTTTTAGAGCAGATTAATAAAACAAGAGCTGAGTTCAGTCTGTCGCTCTGTTTTGTCTTTTTCTTTTTTCTTTTTTTTTTACTTCCTGCTATCTAGTTTTCCACGCCTCTGACTTACCCTTTCTGTCTTCTCAGCTGCAGCGTCACTGCGCATGTGGTTTTCCTCTCCCCGCGACACACAGGAAATGTTGCAGCAAAAACAAATTCAGTCACCTTTTCCATGCTGTTCTAAAGCCGCAGTGTCTAAATATAGGGCCTTCAAAAGACTAAAATAAATAGTTCAAACAATGGTGTTTGAGTGTTTTTAACCACTGGGAGTGTAAAACATGTCGTAGATTTGTTTGTTGAGGTTAGATTTGGCATGTTAGTTAGTCTCTCTGATCACTCAAAGAACTGAAGACTCTATAACTATCTGCATAGGTGCACTTCAACACATGCAGGATTTTAGGTTTATGCTTTATCGATCATGAAATTCACAAGAAATGTGATGGAAATTAAGAAGTGGATAGAATCATGAGAATGTTTCATGATAAATGTGTAGAGAATCTGACCATATGTATGTGTATGTGTGTGTGTGCAGAGGAAGTTGACTCAAGGGATCATGGTTTTGAGTCAAAAGTTCAAATACACAAATGTTTTCTCAGCAGTGTTTTGTATGTTGATTTAAATGTTAAATATAATTTACTGAGATAAGTTTTGTGTTTCACTGTTTAAATTGTGCTTAAAGCCTTTAATTAAAAAGGTATGTACTTGTGTGTGTGTGTGTGTGTGTGTGTGTGTGTGTGTGTGTGTGTGTGTGTGTGTGTGTGTGTGTGTGTGTGTGTGTGTGTGTGTGTGTGTGTGTGTGTGTGTGTGTGTGTGTGTGTGTGTGTGTGTGTGTGTGTGTGTGTGTGTGTGTGTGTGTGTGTGTGTGTGTGTGTGTGTGTGTGTGTGTGTGTGTGTGTGTGTGTACAGAACTGACTTGAACTCAAAAGAGTTTGACAATTACCTTTTAAATCTTACTCCTCTACATACAATTATTTACATTGTGTGTTTAAATCAATCTGAATGTTAATTATAATCTAAAGAGGTATGCTGTGGTGTCACATACTAAACACTTCACTATTAATTAGCCTCATTATCAATTATAGACATATTATTTGAGATGAGGCTTTCCACACTGACATTTGTTACAGGAGGCAGTTGAGTCACATTTATGAAAACAGACTCATAGCTATTTGATTGTTGTTGTTTTTGTAATATATGTGTGTATCTCCATATACTTAACTTTTATTGGGAGTAGCCACACATACCCCAGATCCATCCTTCCCTTTTACAATTTCCTTCTCTTTGAACTGTTGTCTGTACATGAATAAAAGCCATTGGGTCAGCAGAGCCTTTAAGAAAGCAGATTAGACCTCATTGTCTGTGAGTAAAGAAAGCAAAAGTCACGCTATAAATAGCCAGATGTTGACTCCTTCAGCAGCAGAGAGCAGATAGCAGTAATGAACCTGACTGTCAGTGTTTGAGGCTAATATTATACACATTCTTGCAAAGAGTCTTCTGCCTTTGTTTTTATAAAGGAATAGGTCAATCATCATTTATGCACCTCGTGTAATCCAAACTTGTGTGACTTCTTAAAAAAAATGTATCTGCATGAACAAAAAAGTTGATATTTTGTGGCGAAAAGAGATACATAAACTGAACCAGCACTAAACTGAACACTGGCTTGCTTAGTTGGGGCCTGAAAGACATTCAAATTTCAATAATTGATTGTAATTATTCAGTAATTTATAGTAAATGGACCACACTGACTCAAACCATTGGATGAACTGTACCCTGTTGTTGATCTAAACTGAACCAACACTAAACTAATTTGAGCGAAATAATGACGCAGAATCAGAATCAGAATCGCCTCTATAGTTGAGTTTCTATCATTTATTGTGTTCTTTTCCTGTTTATCTCTGCGAAGCTGCTTTAAGACCATCTATATAGTAGTATATGGAAATAAAGGTGACTTGATTTGACTTGAAGTATAGTAAACGGGCTGTTAAGCACCAAAAATCATCTTAAACTAAATGTTGTCCATAATACTCCTACACTATATTCCAACACCTTTGTAGAAATATCATGGATTTAAGTAAATACAAATGTATATGCTTCATTCGCTGAAAATCCTATGCTCTGCCGAAGCTCTCATTTGCATATTTTCAAATTCAACTTATACATTCACTTAGAAGCGCCAGTGATATTCACATTAGGCAGATATGTTCAAACTGTTGTTGCTCTGCTGTTTGAGCCACGGGAGCAAACCTGGCATGTGACAAGTCTTGCCATTTCAACTTTAAATATGCAGACGCATAAATCAGATGTGATTTTGACCGAATAATGACTAAATTGCTGTGAATTTTGGGTGAACTCTTTCTAGAAAGATATTTCAACAGTGTATTTTTATTTTGTGGCATGCTATGTTCCTATTACAGAGACATTTGGAGTGGTCCAAGCTCACTTAAAGGGATAAGGTACCTCAAATGCAGCTTAGATTGTTTACTTGCCATTACACTTGAGAGTCTCCTCATAAACACGTTGTGACAGTGTATCCATCATGTCAACGTATTACGAATCAATGAAAAATAACCTTGGTTAAAGTAGTCTCTAAACAGCGATTGCAATCTTGAGGCTATTGCCTCACTGCTATAACACACAAATTTTATTAAACACTGTTACCGAATTCAGCCAGCAAAACGGCATACAGCGAAATTACTCCTAGAGCCATTTTAGATTTAATATGGGCTGAGATAGTTACGGTAGTTTCATATTTATAGAGGACTTTAATTTGTTATTGGTCTATGAGGCGGCTGTTTTATGCTGATGAACAGTGTACTGTATAAAATTCCCTGTGCGTTTGCTTGACTGTAGCCGAGGCTGAGCTCTGCCATGTGGAGCTGGATTTCCCCTGGATTGTCTCCAGTCCCCCCCCCCCCCCCCCCCCCCCTCCCTCTGACTCCGACTCTGACTCTCATTCTGTTCTCTGCATCCCATTCTTCAGTTGGCCTCCAAAGTCCTCTGCCGTTCCTTATGCTTTCAACAAACAGAGTTCACAACTTTACCTCTGACCTTTGACCTTGCTTTTTTAGAGACACTCAGCTACTTTTTACTAAGCAACTGCCAAACTATAACCATTGAAACTTCTAAAAAAGTAACATCCCAGGGGCAAATTGTTTTGCTTACAGGCTGCTCTGCTCAGGAGTTCTCAGTTATTTCTTCAAATACTGCACAGAAATAAAAAATAGCAGTGAATGAGAAAACTGTTGATATACAGTAAGAACACAGAGCTGTAAGATTCATTGGGACAGAAAAGATCAATTATTTGTACTTTGGAGATTTTGATTAGAAACATTTGAAAACATCTGTCTTTGATATCTTAGTGAGATGTTATTAAAATTATTCTGATACTCTAAAGTAGACATTTAACATTACAAGGGTCTTTTCAAGGACTTCTTCTTCTTTTGCTCTCCATTTAATCTCATATCACCACTGTCCAGCAACAATTAAGTCAAATTAATTAATTGACTTTAAATAATAAAAACTAATAAAACAAATCAAGCTCAATTATTTATAATAATGAATAATACATTTATTTTTATTTTAGATAAAAAATATTTTAAAAGAAAAAAGACTTAATATCCTTAATTCTTATCTTAATTCTTATCTTAATTGTTTTAATAGTACCATTTTAATAAATCCCACGGTGCATGAATATGTTAATTAAAGAGTACCATGGTATATATCAAAGTACCATGGCATTATCTTCTGACACTGTCCCTGTACTATGGTACTAACATGTGGGTAAAAATCATATTCATACATGTAAATTGAAAAAAAATAATTTATCCTTTAATATATTTATATGATCTAGTTTGTGAAATATATCTTAGAGATTAAAAAAAAAAAAAAAAACAGTCAGTAAAATTATTTATTACCTTGATTCTTTCCTGTGCATTTATTTTATTACTCTTTTATTTTTTATTTTTATATACTTTAATTTGTTTTGGTTTTCTTCCTGGTTGCATCATACATTGATGTGTGTGTGTGTGTGTGTGTGTGTGTGTGTGTGTGTGTGTGTGTGTGTGTGTGTGTGTGTGTGTGTGTGTGTGTGTGTGTGTGTGTGTGCGTGTGTGTGTGTGTGTGCATGTGTTTTATGTGGTTTATGAGGACACAAATGTGTATAATGACATGGGTATGACATAGGTATTACAAGGAGAAGGTGATTTATGAGGACAATTTCAGTGTCCCCATAATTCAAAAGGCTTATAAATCATACAGAATTAGTTTTTTTGAGAAAGTAAAAATGCGCAAAGTCTCCTGTAAGGGGTTTAGTTGTAGGGTTGATGTAGGGCGATAGAAAATACTGTTTGTACAGTATAAAAACCATTACGCCTATGGAGAGTCCCCGTTAACCATAAAAACCAACATGTGTGTGTGTGTGTGTGTGTGTGTGTGTGTGTGTGTGTGTGTGTGTGTGTGTGTGTGTGTGTGTGTGTGTGTGTGTGTTGTGTGTGTGTGTGTGTGTGTGTGTGTGTGTGTGTGTGTGTGTGTGTGTGTATATATATACTGTATACTGTATATTTACATATATACTGTATGTGTCATTCCAAATTTTGAAATGTTGTTGAATATTTCTATCCGGAAGATTCCTCAAGCAAATGTATCAACTGCACATCCAAGTCTTTTTTTAATCAACATTACTGAGCAAGCATGCTTTCAGGGAATACTAAAACACAGGGTTTTAGATAAAACTTTGTAGTTTCCATCTCAACTGAGCGCCAATTCCCAGCCATCATAAATCTTCTATCTCAGATTATTGCGTAATCAGAGGGGGAAATATGATGGCAATAAAGAGCGTGAGCCGGCGGGATATTATTGGTGGGCGTTTATTCTGCAAGAATTATACAAGGATTTGCCATCTAATTCAGAGGGGGCTATGGCTAAGTCTGGTGGGGACGTTTATATTCACACCACGGAGATTGACTGATATTGCCCTACACTGTGCCGCTTTATTGGCAGTAAAGGGCTTTAGGCTGTGAAACAACTAGTTGGGAACATGTTGATATAAATCACGCTCAAAAGCAAACGTGTTTTTGAAAATACTTAACTTTTTAATGTTCACGTCCAGTCGTTGTAATGCGCTTAAACAGCAGGCTACACCACCGTCACCTGTTGAGATTCAGATTAGCATTTCTATGAAATAATGAGCCTTTCAGGCGTGCGGAGAGACAGCCCTGCTGACATGTGTAGGACCAGAGAGCATGCCGACACTTGTCCTGCACTTCACTGCAATCCAATCCCAACCAGTCAGACGACTATTACACCTCTGTCACGTCAGATTTTCCATACTCTGACGCTATTAGTCACCTTGGCCTTTCGTCACAGAGCTAATGCTATAAAGACTTTTCTTTGGTACTTTTAAAGACAAGTTACACAACATTTTGGTTTGTATTATTATGATACGAGCTGAAATGATGTTCAGTATCACTGTATCCATTCCATTTCAACTCTTGGTGCTTTAGATTATGACTAAAGGCAGGATGTTATTGGAAGTGACTTTTAAATTTGTAAATCGAGTCAGACATTCATAGACCTATTTCTATTTCCTTATAAAAAAAACATTAACTAGCAGTGGTGGAAAGCAATCAAAAGCAGCTTTCATCAGATAAGAGGTTTTTCATTTGGTTTGTCTGCTTGTAAGCAAGGTCACATGGCTGTTTTTTAGGATCTGACTAGTTGCGAGACAGAGCTGTTTCCGCTTTCCACGCGTCAGCATTAGACTCTCCATTTTGGTTTGTGATATCACGGAGCACAGGAAGTGACATCACGTCCTTGTTTGTGAGCCCTGGTAATTGTGGGCTAGACGACAAATGACAGCTGGGCTGCGCTGGAAAATGTATATGAGTGCGGTTAGAGGTTAGCCTCATAACCGTGTCGCTTTATTGGCATCTTTCTGCCTTTTTCTAACAACAGGCTTAAATCCTTATTTTTTCTTATATAGAAAAGCACACTCTCACATATTGGGTGTTTAAAAGCTTTTTGGTTAAACCTACAAGAGCGGCCTCTGATAAAATCACAGGAGTTGCGGTTAATAAAATAACTTTATGAGTGTGATATGTGTATGAGCCATGTGTATATGTATGAGTTATTGATAGAATAGTTATCGTAATCAAGAGAGCTTATTTCAGGATGCATGAGCGGTTTATGTAAAACAGGAGTGGAACAAACAGCATTCAGTATACTGTATTTTCCACCCCGCTAAGACCACAGGTGCAAACCTCACGGGAGGGTTTTGCATAGTACAATGGCCACAGCACTGGAGGGAAAACATTCATTCATACAGTGTGTGTGATGGAAACTGTCACCTACTGACAGCCATGTTTGCCACTTGATAGTTGACATCACTGCTGGAAACATACACTGCTTATGTATATATATATATATATATATCTGTAAGATGAAGAAAAATATGATACTTTAAAGACATGTCATCTGATATTGAACATATGTATATTGATTATAAATGACTTTAGATGACTGTGTGTGTGTATTGCTTGATCATAATTTTATCTGTAGTGTTATTCATTGTTACGTTTAAAGCTAATACATATTAAATGTGCTAGTTTATCATTATAAATGTATAACTGCAAATATATTTAAATATGACATAAAAGTTTCAATAGAAATGACTTAAAAGTATATTTTTACAAAAATAAAAGTTTGTCTGTACACTTGAAGTACACTTAAACCATATTTCAAAGACAATGGAAACAATTATGAAATTGAAACAGCTCCAAAGTTAAGCTAATGGCATTTAATATGAATTTAAACTATAATACATTTTAGTTGATGCAATTGACAAGTAATTAGTGTGAAAACAGTCCGTTTTTGTAGTTTGCATGTAAATAAACTAAAGATGCTTATTCTGATATTAGACTTATGTGTATATAAATACTTGATTATAACTGTCCATGCTTGACTGTGCATATATTCTTTAATTATACATTTAAATATAAATATACATTTAAATTTACATTTAAAGCTAATATATGATATAATGTAAGATAATATATTTTAAAACAATATAAATGTGTAATTAAAAATAAATATTTAAATACTTGACATCCACGTTTAATGGAAAAGTGCATTTGGTGGTACACTTTAAACATATCTCAAAGACAATAAAAATAATTATGAAATTACATGTAAAAATGTACTTAGGTGAGTCGAAAAAAGCACTCTAAAGTTCAGCTAATTGCAGTTGCATACATTTAAATGTATTCTAATTAAGATGGAATTAAGAGTCTAACAACATTGCATTCAGTTTGCACTTAAGACATTTTTTTAACTCCAAGTAAATTAAGATATGCGGTCTGATATTAGACATATGTACGCATATATATATATATATATATATATATATATATGTATATTTGCCAGTTTCATGGCAAAGCAGAACAGTATCCTCTACAATAAATCATGTTTTATCTAAATAAAGAAAGCAAAGACAATAGGCTTGGGTACCTTGGAGACCAGTAGGACTTCTTTGCCATGGCAACTGTGTGCTGAGATACCGTGCAGTGATGTGGCTTCACCGACACATTCTGTGAAAGAATGCAGAAAGTGTTCGCTTCTGTGTTTCAACATACTTTACATCTCACACCATTATATCTGAAAACCTTCCTGTGAAATAACACACACACACAAAAAAACTCACATTTGTTCGAGCAAATGTCCAGTCGTGCGGCCAGATAAAGTTGTGTTATTGTAGTTTGGCACTGTACGCTGTTCAACAAAAGCCGTTTTGTCCTTTTCAGTATATTCGTAAACACAGAGTATGTGTATTATCATTAAACATTGTTGTGTGCACTGTTGGGTTTCATCAGTAAACAATAGACATGTCACATCAAGCTTTATCACGTCTTTTAAATCTGGTGGTCTTGATATCAACAAGCAGATGAAGACAGATCTTCAGCTTTTATTCAATAGCTAAGGATTCTATTGCCTTTCTACAAGCGCGTACAAGTTCACGTATATGTGTAAATGCACATATGTGGGTGTATGCTTGTCTACCCTGCGTTTCTCCCTCTCTCGTATTCCTCAAACGCTGGAGTCCAAAGCAAAACACACACACAGCAAACGCAGACACAGGGCGAAGAGTGTGAGGTAGAGATGCATGTAGAGAATGCTTGTGTTAATTTCCTGTGGCAATAGAAAGAGGCTTCTGTATGCACTGCATTTAACAATGAGTTAAAGGGTAACTCGGGTCATGTGACTCAGATGAAGGCAGAAATGCCCTCAGTTTTTTATTCCATCACTGTATTCATGCGATTCATTTGGCATTGCTGACATATTTTGCTCAAGGAAAATGTTGATTGATTTGTTTGAGGCTTAACAAAGTATGACGTATTTGATAGTGTGCCAGATGTGATATGTGCTACTGGTAAATCTGAGATGAAACGGTGAGATTGTACTACAGGCAGGCACAAGCATCCTACTACTTAATTAAAAGGCTACTTAAAGACACTAAACTTTCATGACTACATGTCTTAACACTTGGCTTCACTTGACGCACAAACACAAACTTACACGCTGTTTGAAGGTGTCCTAGTGTAATTACACATTATTGCATAAATACACATTTTATTTATATTAATAAGTAATATTTACACAAGTAATATTAATTAACTGTATTTAGTTTTGGGTTGGTCACTTGTAATTCTGCATAATCACTGTTATTACTATAGTAAGTGCATGCAGTGTGTAACAACGGCGGTAAAATAAAGTGTAACCTTTTATCGTGTTTTGAAGAAGCTCACTTATTTTGCTGTGTTGACTTTGAATAGTTCACATAAAGAACAGAAACATATTTCAAATGTACTGAATTGGAAATTTCACCATTACAAATGTGTAATTATAAATATATTTAGATACATGACATACGAGTTTCAATAGAAATCACATTTTAGTTTACCGTAAATGCTTGCTAGTACATTAGGCAGTACATTTTAACCATATTTAAAAGACAATAGAAATTACACAAAGATGTACTTTAGTCCCATTCAAATTGATTAACAACACTCTAAAATTCAACTGTTTGATGTCAAGTAATTACATTTACAAAAACATTACATTCACTTTGCATTTAAATATATTTTTAAAGAGTATTATTTCCATAATAAGTACTCTTTTTAAAAGTATGCTAAAATGTACTTTACAAGGGGTTATCCAGTCACCTACAAAATCTCAGGATCAAAAAAGGAAGATGAACGAAGTTATCTAACTAAATATGTGATGAAAAGTGAATTGAACCATGTTGGCTGCTCCCACCGCTTTTTAAAACACAGTGATACCTGTGTGTAGGTCACTGAAGAGGTGTGCCATAAGAGATGTAATGTGTATGCTTTCATCTTCCATCAACAGATTTATCTGAAAGAGCTGTCGAGACTGTGCCCTAGCAAGTCAAGGGTAGCAGCTTTTCAGTGTGCTATCAAAACACAAGTCACGGTTTTCCCATTAACAGAGAACCTTGTTTTATGAGTTCAAAACAAGCACACATCCTATAGTGTTGCTGTTTACTTCTCTTCTAGCCTTCAACTATAGGTTGCAAGTGCATAAATATGTCTGAGTTTTGGGTTGCGTGGTTGGATTGTAACTTTCATATGGCAAATAGCATTTGTTAATGCAAAAATATGAATGTACAGTTTAATATCAAAACCAGAGCGTGTCTCAGCTGCGAAATAGACCTTGATCCGTTTTTGGAGCGGTGGTTGGAACGATATTAGTGACATAACCCAAACAGCTGTCTCAAATCTGCTTTATGATATATGCCTGCAAGCCCATAAAAACTATGCCATCTGTACAATTTTTGAACATTATACTCGTAGCCAAGGCCTTCAATTCACCATTCGATCAATACTAACTGTATTTGTCAATTAGTGCTCTGCTCCAACACCTAGAGCTACCTTCTCAGACAGTTAAGGCGTCACAGACTTGTTCCTGAAGCGAAGGCTGTCCCAAACAGTAGGAAGTGTATAATTATGCTGTCTTCTTGGATACCGCACAGCATTGTATGTGCCCTTCCTTCACATATAAGGCAATCTCAGAATACACTGCGACAAGCTCTGTGAAAAACAATTCATCAATTTAAAAAAATAGTCATAGTGAATAACGTTAAGTGCAACTCCACTATGCACTGCAATAATATCAGTGAAAACATCTAATGTAACCCAAGTTGCATCCTTCATGCACTTTGTGTGAAAAATTATATTCATTGGAATATTAGAGTCTTGTCCATAAAAAGTGTAAGATTGTGTTAAATCATGACTTGGGATGTAACCCATATCTAACGAACTGAATGACCTGCAAAGCTTTTGTTTATCCAATTAGAGACTGTGGACCTTTGCCTCAACATTATCTCACTGAACTCTAGTGAACTGCTTCACCACTGAGATCCAGACTGGAGCTGTTCTGACAGGGCCTTCTGATTTATTCACTCTTTTGCCCAGGTTCACCGCTGCTGTTGTGCTGTTTTTTGGAATGATTTCGGGTTCACGTCTCCCTTTTGCTTGTCATCTTTCATGACATGCTGTGTTCCACTGGTTATGATTATTGTATGATTCTGGAATGCCCCCCATTTCTGGCTGCAGACGCCAGTGAGTTGCCTGCAGGCAATCCTGAATCAACAAGATCCTGTGGTCCAGCGTTCCAGCCTAACCTCACCTGACACTGTGTCCACCTAGTAGACAGTAACAGGTTGATATACACAATGTATCTTGAGGAAAAGTAAACTTCTAAAGACGGAACCTGTTTATTGGTTCAAATGTAATCATGTTTGCTTAAATATGCAATATATCACTGCAGTCTAGATAGTGATAGGTTCACTATCAGATGATTTTAGGGTAGGGTTTGTGTAGGTGTTATGCTATTTTATACTTTTATGGGGACTCACCAGACATTTCATTTATGATATAGAGCATCAACCAGCATAACAAAATGTTGCCACAGTCATGTATAACTGTTTCTAAGAAAACTGAACACTCTATTTAGTGCCAGTCACTGGACATTTTGAAACTGCCGGGAATTATTGCAAAAAAAATATTTATATGACAATGGGCTGTTTAATGAACCTGCATCTACAATAAAGAAAAAAAGTATGTTGCTTATAATGCCTTTTTGACCCATTTCATAAAAAAATTTCAAAGGCCTTTATTAACTGAAGTGATTTTAACTGGAAAACTGACTGCACATATATAGCACACACACACACTATATGTGTGTGTGTGTGTGTGTGTGTGTGTGTGTGTGTGTGTGTGTGTGTGTGTGTGTGTGTGTGTGTGTGTGTGTGTGTGTGTGTGTGTGTGTGTGTGTGTGTGTGTGTGTGTGTGTGTGTGTGTGTGTGTGTGTGTGTGTGTGTGTGTGTGTGTGTGTGTGTGTGTGTGTGTGTGTGTGTGTGTGTGTGTGTGTGCTAACAATTACTCAGAACTCCTTAGCCACACACAACAAGCTACCATCATGGCTTGTGTATTGGGAAAGCACCTTACATTTTCTATATAAAATGTATTTTTTTACTACTAGAGAACATCCATCATCTCTAAATAGACTATAAAAAGGAAATGTGGTAGCTCGTGTAGAACTGAAAGCAGCAAAAAGTGAAATATGAGCCTAGCAGAGATCTGGAAGTGTCTGCCTTCAAATGAATGTGGAATCACACCCAGTTAAAACTCTCAAACAAAAATCCAGCCGGCCGGTTTAACCACTACACTGCACTCCCAGTTTACACTCTGTATTACCCAAACACAGATCACAGAAAGAATATTTCATAAGAAACAACAAGGCAATGATCCATTAAAAACTGTACCAACCCATGTAAGTCATTCGGTTTCACTTCTCTGTTGTTTCACACCAGCTACTAAAATTAGCTAGACATTTATTCCACTGTAAAGGGTTATATCTTACTCATACTTCATACATGTGGTCTAACCATTCATGGTGAAAAACTGTTGATTCCATCTCAGAGTTTTAAGAACCTTTTAGGCAGTTCTATATTTATTTAGATTAGCAAACTAGACGTGCAGCAGCTCTTTTCAGGAAGTCCCCTTGAATGTAACAGATAGGCCTCGGGTACTGGTCTTCCGACACATAGCTGAACCTCCTTTTGTTGTACACATCAAACAGAGCACAAAGGCAGGCAATGACTCAGTTGGGGGCATGTCTCAGGGGCTGGCTTTCTGTGGCTGCCTCGTGGGCTCTGGTAATTGTTTTCCTGTCGCCTGTAACCTTCAGCTGGCTGAAAATCCCAAAAGGGCAGTGGCTTCATGGCATTTGTCATATTAATGACACAAATGTGTGCATCAGATGTCAGGACATACTGTAAGTCGCGCTTTAGGGCCTACATCACAGTCACTACAAGCGCCGTGGTTAGTGCCTGATGTAGATGAATATGTAACAATTATCCTCAGGTTCGGTTGGGCAGAATAATGTAATGAAACATATCTAGAACACATACAAATGCATATGCTAGTTTTCATAAACACACTATATACACTACTGTTCAGAAGTTTGGGGTCGGGTTTTGAAGAACTCTCCTATGCTCACTAAGGCTACATTTATTTGATCAAAATACAATAAAATAGTATTACACTTTAAAGTAACAGTTTTCTAATTTAATTTGTCATTATATCTGTGATGATAAAGTGTAATTTTCATCATCATTACTCCAGTCTTCAGTATCTGATGATCCTTCAGATATCATTCTAATATGCTGATTTGCTGCTAGAAAAACATTTTGTATTATTATTATTAAAGTTGAAAACTACTGCGCTTGATATTTGTATGGAAACTGTGATACATTTTTTAGGATTCTTGATTAATAGAAAGTTAAAAAGAAGCACAATTATTTGAAATAGACATCTTTTGTAACATTTTAATTTTTTAGATCAATTCAATGCATCCTTGTTGAAAAAAAATATACATTTGGGGGGGGGGGTAAGATTGCCCCCAAACTTTGGAAAGATAATGTACACCAAACACTCAAGCCAAAACTTGTTTTATTCTTTTGCTCAGATTAAATTTAATATGAAATGATATCCACAATGAATTAATGGCCTTGGGACAAAATACTAAAGATTCATGCACAAGACCAACAACGTAAACTGAGAAAGTTCCTACAATCCATTTCGATTTCAATTTAGCTTTCTACACTTTTTGGAATAATTCATAAAAGTGCATAAACTATTCAATCTTATCAGTTGACACCCATATTGAAAACATGTTTTCGCTAATGACTAAAGCCTTTAGTGATTCACAGCAATAAAGATTTACGCTGCTGTGTTGAAAGGCCTAACCAGGCAGAAGCCAGAATGAGCAAACCCTTGTAAAAGGTTATTGAGCCAGACATATCAATACATTATCTCCTTCTTGCAAACACATTTATTGCAAGTGCTTCTAATATATATATATATATATATATATATATATATATATAAAGCAAGACGCTACATTAATTGAAGATAAAAACAGCCTGATTAAGAGTAACACAGATAAATTAGCTTCTAAATTCTCATATCTCATAATTACACTCTCCTTGATCAATACCAAGACCGTAACTATTCATAGGAGTCTTTTCTTAGTTATATTTTTGTCTGATCTTGATCAAGACAGACCATTACTTAATTTCCTCGCTCGCTTCGCTTTGCCACCATCACCTGGAGCACCTGTACCACCACAACATCCATGATCTCCGCTCACTTTTCTCCTGAAGCCAGAATAACACACACTGCTCTTTTGCTCCACCCTCCCTAAATCATGTAATAGACTGTCAAATACTCGTATATCAGCCAGTCATCCTGTCTGCTCCTCGGCCACCCCCGACGGGCTCACCTTTATGCTGATGATGGAGATGGCACAGGTTGGGGGGGGGGGGGGCTGGCAGAGGTGGGCGAAGGAGAGAGAGAAAGAGAGATAGAGCATCTCCATCAGGCTGCCAGCCAGAGCCAGTGATTAATTCCAGCAGATGCATGGTATTTGCTTCTGAACATGGGGGTGTGAAGCGCTCTCTCTCTCTCTCTCTCTCTCTCTCTCTCTCTCTCTCTCTCTCTCTCTCTCTGTACCCAGGCTGGCTGGCAGATCTTAATGAAATATTAACCAGCAGGAGATAGACCGAGAGCGAGCGAGGACAGGCACAGGCGTGGGTTTCGGCGTAGGTGCGGGGAGAACCGGCCTTTCACAACAAAGAAAAGGAGAAACCCCCTCCACATGAGTATATATATATATATACAAACACAAGCCAATAACACATCAGGTTAGACAAGCTACCCAGGCTGTCCCATCTCGTCCACCCCCAGTAAGGGAACACCCTCCCACTACTCGTATTAAACTTATAAGTGAGTCACCAACTGCCACCCCGTTTCCTGATCTGAGGTTCTAGTTATATAATGTTGTTGATCATTAGACAGATGACATTCGCCTACATCTCTCTTCGAGACACCTGGGCAATTACATCGAATCCTACTTTAGTCTATTCGGGGTCATTTTTATCTTTCATTATATTCTAGTTTATGGCAAGCAATCATCAATCAAAATGTGTTGGAGATTTTAGAAGATGCGGTGCATTATTCATTTGTAAAACAAATGGCTTGGAGAATCCTGGTCTAACTGTGCACGATGTTACATGTTATTCTAAAGTGAAAAAAATGTCTTAGTAATCTTGCATCATAATGTAATAACCTGCTGCACCTGTGAATCAGCTTTTATGTTTTGTCTTTTTTTTTGCTGACGTCACAAAAACTTCTTACTCAAGAAACTGCTTTTGTGTGAAAACAGCTCATAAATAAACACACACAGATCTTTAACGTGTCCATTGTGTCATTTTTGTTAGCACTTTGCATTTAGGCTATAGGCTACTTGCAAACAGTGTTGTGGCTAGAAGGGATGCAGCAAAAAATGAAAGCTAACAATAAATACAATGGTCTACCTATTAGATTAACGTCTACACCTACCCCAACCCTAAACCTACCCCTTACAATAATGTAAAAACAGTAATTATTGTTGTAGGCCTACAGTGTGACAAAAGTAATGCTATATAATGTGCGTATGCCCAGTAGTTTTTGCTGTATCCCTTCAAGCCTTAACCCAGTGTTGCAACAGGTAGCCTCAAACTCTGATTCAGCAGCCATTATATGATTGGTGAAAATCCATTCAGTATGTTGTACTTTTTAATTCGTTTTTATTTATTTGCACTTTTTAGACAACAGTCCAACACCCTGAATGAACTGCTCTTCCGTCCCTCACAATCTCGTTTTCATTAAAATGGCGTCTGCTCTGACTAAAGTCTATTGAGTCAGCAAAGTTACATCGATCTCCCTGCCAAAGCCACGGCGCACTCTGCTCTTCTCCTCAGTTTACAGAGCATCACCACCGGCGTCCGGAGAGCGTGCTGCAGCGCTTATTTGCATGTGTGTCTGGCGTTGAGTGACAGAGAGGATCCCTGTGTATCGAGTCCGGGACATCCCCCAATTAAACAGATCTCCTCTCTCCTCTGTCAGCACCCCCATCCATCAGTGCCAACGCGCCGGCCGTGCCCGGAATAGCCAAGTGTCGCTTCTTCATCAAAACAAGCAAGCGGGTTTAATTCAAATATAAAGCTATAAAAAACATATAGAGACTTAATTGAGTAACATACATTAGACAGATCATCATTAATATGATCATTAATCATTAATAATGCTGAAAAAGAAAGTGCGTCTTCGCGCATCAGCAGCAGTTTAAAGTGATATAGTAATAATAATAATGATTATAGGCTACTGAAACATAAATCGTATTAAAACGACTCATAATATTAGTTTAGTAACAGTGTCAAAATTCACAAATGAACAAGTTGCACGAAACAAAACACAGAAAGCAGTTGCTGCTCCGCTTATGGAGAACTGCGTTGCGTTGCATGGGGGATAGGCTACATTCAATTCGTAATGAGATCCGTACGTCGGAATAAATACGCTTTTCTTGCACGCGTTATTGTAAAGCATTTGTTTTCTAGTAATGAGAATTAGCGCAGCTATAGAAAAAAGCGAAGTTTATTACGAATTAAAGTGTCTGTACTAATGTTGAATTAAGTTAATATTTCTGCACCGAAGGCGCACCGTTGTTTAAGTGTTGAGAAAAAAAGTTCTCTCTCGTAAATCTTGGAACGGGCGAGGCAGCATAGTGCTGACATTAGTTATTGTGCGGAGCTCTGGACTTCAAATGCACCCAAGCCTCCCTTTCACTGCCAAGCGCCGAACAGCCCAGGAAACTCCGAATAAGGGCATGGAAGTGGAAACCCACCGGAATCAAGCCTTATGTAGTCACGACCTTATTTGGCATGGCGGAGCGGGATCTTCCGGCCAGGGCTCAGCTACAGCGCAGACGGGAAGCCCGAAATTCTAGCGAGAGTTTGAGCAGAAAAGGCAGACTTGCGCTTCACTTTCTTTCAGAGAGACACTGCGCTTACCACGCATTGCTTTGCTGTGGAGGAGGAACGGGCATCTCCCCTCCATTTAATGCAGAGACTTAATGTTTAAGCTCCCCAATCTGCTTTTTTCCTCTAGGCAAACGTCATGTGTCCTCCACTGCAGTGCCTAAATATGGGCTTCCTCCACTCCAAATATGGACATCTACGTCACGGCAAGAGGATATATAAAGGAGTAGGGATTCTCTGAGCTCAGAAAGAGCCTAGAGAGCCCAAGCGATTCAGCACTAGTGCAGACAGCTGATAGGCAACACGTTGCGATATATATAACAAACACATTAAATAAATGTGACAAGTCAATTCAAAACAACAACAGAAACAAAACAGCGATCTAATTTGCTGAAAAAGTGAAATTTAGGGAATGATCAGAAGGGACATTCCGAATCTCACGCATTTAATCTGAGACGAAGTGGATTTGTTCTGCATCTTTGGACAATCAAAAAACGGAGAAGAGGGAAGACAACAAGAAGACAAACTGTGAGAGTAAGGAGATCAACTGAAAGAAGGAGAGACTGACATCGCAGCATCTTCACATTTGTCATCCCAGAGGGGTTAGCTGCGGATCTCTCCAGCACACTTCTCTCCTCACCGAGCACACTCCAGAGAGAGAGATGGCTGCAGCCAAGACAGAGATGCTCCTGCCTGCTCTGCAGATCTCCGACCACCTGAGCTTCCCTCACTCCCCCATGGATAATTACCCCAAGCTGGAGGAGATGATCATGCTGAACTCTGCAGGGACCCCATTCCTCAATGCCACGGCACCTGAAGGCACAGGCTTTGGCTCTGGTGATCCCGGCGAGCAGTTTGATCACCTTGTTGGAGGTAAGCACTAAATCCCTCTTGATTAAATTGAATTGCATGGTGAAAAAGCTGCATGCTGCTTTCATACAGAGAATTGTGCGAGGGGTTTGTTGTGCAAAAATGCAGTTGTGTTCAGTAGTTAATAATAATATGTCTTTATGCTTAAATGTGAATTTTTAAATTTAATTTTATTATAATACGTTTTTTAATTAAACTGCACTGATGTAAACTTTAACATTTTTAACTAAAGCTGACAGCCAATACAAAGTTATTACTAATTAAAATCATTGGAATGAATGAGACAATTAGATTTTGCAGCACAGCTTAATTTTAAACCCAATTTTGGAATCATTGAAAGTGCAGATTAAATAACTATAAGCTGTGCAAGAAGGAAAGAGAGATCAGGATGACAGTAATGAGAAAGAGCGCGCTGAGAGAAGCACACATGCAGATGGTTTAGCATGCGCTGGCTCTTGTCTCCGAGGGAGATCGGCAAGTGTGTGTGTGTGTGTGTGTGTGTGTGTGTGTGTGTGTGTGTGTGTGGGGGGGGGGTGCCCCTGCGCTCCATCAGCACCTGCTGCTCTGTCTGAGATTGTGGGAAACACAGTCTCGGCAGCCAGCAGGACCCCCCAACTAAAACACCTTTGGGATCATTTATGTGCACTTAAATGAGCTCAAGACAATTTAGAGTTAACTAGCTGTGCTATGGTTTCTAATCCACTCTCTCTCTCTCTTTTGTGCTTGTTTTTGCAGACACACTTTCAGAAAATCGACAAATCTCTGGCAAATCAGACCTACTCCACCCAACGGCTGCCCCCCATCTCTTATACGGGCCGCTTCACCCTCGAACCTGCCCACAACTGCAGTAACAGTCTGTGGGCTGAGCCTCTGTTCAGCCTGGTGAGCGGGCTGGTGGGCATCAACCCGCCCCCAACCTCCATTCCGTCCTCGGCCTCTCAGGCAGCTACCCACTCTTCTTCGTCTTCCATCCCCTCTTCCAATTCGTTATCCACATCCAGCTCCAGCCTGAGCTGCTCCGTCCACCAGAGCGAGCCTAACCCCATCTACTCGGCAGCTCCCACCTACTCCAGCGCCAGCCCAGACATCTTCCCTGAGTCTGGCTCAAACTTCCCCACCACAGTGTGCACCTCGCTGCAGTACCCTTCTTCGTCATACCCCAACAGCAAGGCCTGTAGCACCAGCTTCCCTGTGCCAATGATCCCCGACTACCTGTTTCCCCAACAACAGAGTGAGATCAGCTTGCTGGCCCCCGACCAGAAGCCCTTCCAGACGCAAGCGGGGCAGCAGCCCTCCCTGACACCGCTGTCCACCATCAAGGCCTTTGCCACCCAAACTGGTTCTCAGGACCTAAAGAGCATCTACCAGTCTCAGCTCATCAAGCCCAGTCGCATGCGCAAGTACCCCAACCGGCCAAGCAAGACACCTCCCCACGAGCGTCCCTACGCATGCCCCGTTGAGACCTGTGACCGTCGCTTCTCGCGCTCAGACGAGCTGACGCGCCACATTCGCATCCACACTGGCCAAAAGCCCTTCCAGTGCAGGATCTGCATGCGCAACTTCAGTCGCAGCGACCACCTGACGACCCACATCCGCACACACACGGGCGAGAAGCCCTTCGCCTGCGAGATCTGCGGCCGAAAATTCGCCCGCAGCGACGAGCGCAAGCGTCACACCAAGATCCACCTGCGGCAGAAGGACAAGAAGATGGAGAAAGGCAGCACTGCTGTGCAGAGCTCGGTTACAAATGTATCCATCTCAGCTTCCTCACCAGTGTCCAGCTACTCCTCACCAGTGTCCAGCTACCCCTCACCCATCACTTCGTACCCCTCTCCGGTCTCCTCCTTCCCATCCCCAGTGAACTCCTGCTACTCCTCACCGGTGCACACCTCCTACCCCTCCCCTTCCATCGCAACCACTTACCCCTCGGCAACCAGCACCTTCCAGACACAGATGGCCACCTCCTACCCTTCCTCAGTGGCCAGCAACATCTACAGTTCTCCCGTCACCACCCCAATGTCCGACATGCAAGCCACGCTTTCCCCTCGGACATCCGATATCTGCTGAGACTTTTGACACCCACCCCAGACCTTCAGACTTGACTCAAAGGAACAGAAAGCATCAGTGACTTCTAAGTCCCCTCAGCAAAAAGCACTTTTCTGCCCATGTTCTCAACATGGCTCGGTTACAAAACTCGGCAAAGACTTTTGAAAACAAAAGGGATTTTTGTGTCGTTCTCTCCCTTCAAATCCTATCCTTTAAAACGAGGCATATAAGACTTTCTAATGACAAACAAAAGTAACAGGCTTCAGCAAGTTTTCCCTCAGACTGTGCGTGCACAGACGTACTTGCGATGCAGAATGGCAAACGGACATTAACGGTGTAATTGAAGCCTGTGGACTTCAGGCTCGACAGGTGTACAGTTACAAAAGACGTTTGAATAATATACATAAGCTACAGTATATTGTACATGTGCCATGTTTCCTTTTTGTCTTTTTAGTACCATTGTTGTGACAATTGATTTGAATATTTGCATTGTATTATTCTTAAGCAGGGCCATATTTTATAAGATACATTCTGTATTAAGTAGTAAAAATGCTGTGATAAGTTCTTGACCTTGTTTGAGTAAGCACTTAAGTATTCTGATGCATGTGGAAGAGTGATGTTATTTTCTCTTATTTTGTAAATATCATCCACTGGTACTATCTTTCTCTTTCTCAAATGTGACAACAAGAACCTGTTAAATGGAGGGGAAAAACATCAGAAAAGAATCAACCACAAATCTTCAATTTTTTTGGTGCCTTTTGCGAAGCCTTGCAGATGTTTTGACAGATATCAACGTGTGGATGCATTGCATCTAGCCTTAAGGTGTAAGGGATTTTGTTTTCTCGTTTCTTTTTTCTATATTCAGAAAGTCATTTCAAGGAAAGAAGGGAAAGGATTTGAGGGCACTGCATTTCTTTGGGACGTAAGCAAAAAAGAAAACTATAAACTATATTTTTGTAACGGAAATGTACATATCTACATCTTGAGGAGTTGGAATGCCGTAGTTACCTACTGAGTAGGCATGGGATTTTTTGTATGTTATTTACATGCGGTCCATTATTTTGTTGTTATTTTTATTTTGTATTTGTGTTTGTTTGAAAAAGTGACTGTTTATGGCTTCTAAACACATTGAATGCGCTTAACTGCCAATGGGATATTTGGTGTACAAGATATCCTTCAAGAACAGAACTATAAATAAAACCTAAATATATAAATACATATGTTGAATCCCTGTCGTGCTTTTCATCGCTTAGCAACAGGCCTCTATGAATATTGCTTTATAGAGTGAACACACACACGCACACACCACTGCACATTAAAATAATATTTATTGTAATACAGTATGTCATTAAAAGCCATTAGTTCATGGTCTCAAGTTACCAAATTTAAATCATTACCAGATTTTCACCTGACAGCATAGATTCATAATACAATGGTATGTGATTAAAATGACAGAGTAGCTGACTGTAATGAATAATTTCAGTATTTTCAGATTAATAATGACATTGTTTCATCCTCAAACAGCACTAGTGCACATGCTTTTATCTATTGTAAAGTTTCACAATTGCTTAGATTTGAAAGCATCCAAGCTTTCAGCTGAACAAGTCACGTCTTCCGTAACAAAAGATATCACAACTGCAATATAACCTAGAGCAAAAAAGGGAAAGAAAAAAGCAAACAAAATTAATAAATAAAAACTTGACATCAAAAATATATGTACTGATGCGTTCTTTGTTCAGAAGTTTGGCAAACTGAGAAGCCAATCATGGAGTTGATACGGCAGATCAGATTGTCTCTCTTTATTACTTATCAAAAGAGCTCCTGGGCGTCATGAGAATATGTTATCAAAAGATAGCATGTACGAATGTGACTGGATGCGCTTGGGGCTTAATTATACATAGATAGCAATCTTGTAAAATCAGTCGACACTAATAAGACGCCCTTGTAATGGGCTTCCGTGTCTATTGAGTTTGTCAGGGGGAAAAAAGTCTCAATATCGAAGTTGCTTTTAAGAGTAAGGCAGCTTTTGCTCTATTGTATGTTTTACCTTCCAACATGAATGCCTTTGTAAAAGAAAAATAATAATCTGCTCATACTAATTTCTCTGTCACCAAAAAGATCAAATGAAAAAACGCTCTCTGTTTCTTTCCATCCTGGCATCTGTACGTGCTTTGTGAGCTCGTTATAGCTCGGTTAAACTCCCTTGACGGGCAAGATACAAGTTGAACAGATTTAATGTGACAAGTTGTGGGAGTAAACGTAAATGTGTGGCATGTCTATACATTTCTTTCTTCATTTATCATAGAAAAGACCATAAAGGCTGATTAGCTTACTAATGCACATAAACATAACCATATGGGTGAGCTTATTAGAAAGAAATTAGAGGATTTTCTTTCATCACACTTATAGTCAGATCAATTTAAGCTCTGCTTAATGTTAAAATCTCAGACTTTTAGGGTGTGTCAGCAGCCCTGGGATGGAAAAATTGGCCTGTTTGTGTAGGGGGACTTTCCCAAACTATGAGGCAACATCAGCCCAAAAGATGAAGCCACAGATCAGCACCAGATTCGAATGCATCTAAAAGAGGAATAACAACCGTGAGACAGAGCGAGTTGAAGGGAAAGAACAACACAAAGGAAAGTAATTAGGGTAATTGGTCTCATAATCCCAAATTGACTCTCTACAAATGTATTCAGTGAGACAGCCGTTGCCTGAATCAGATGTCAATGAACCACAATGAAGAAAGCGCCGTTCGCTTGTTCATACACACCTATTATTTCACAGGGTCACTTTAATAGACATTCACACAGTCTCCTGAGGGTCTCAAGTAAAAAAAAAAAAAACTCCCCCGCTAAAACCACCAGTTTAGACCAGCATGAACAATTTCCATGCTGATTCAGGGGTGTGTTTCCGCTAAACTGCGCCATGGTCGCAATTTGCTTCCTTACCAATATAGAGCAAAAAAAAAAAATCCTGAAACCAATGATCATTCTTAAACGTTCAGCAATAATCCAACATTAACTCTTTCCGCACCATTGGCAGACTTTTCCAACAATCCATGTTTTCACTGTTATGAGGTAGGAGGCGCACTACGCACTTTCTGAAATACAGAATCCCCAAATCCGAAAACAAGCGAAGAAGAAACAGAAATAAGCAATAGATGCATTACTACATACATGCAAGCTAACGTGAACATCAAACATTCAACAGCATATAGATCTAAACTGCCTAACGTTACTGAATGAAATGTTGAACCCACTGAAACGTATATGACTATGCAAGCTTTGGGAGTGTTGATGGGCTCGATCTACGAGGTCTATGTTTTCATCATCGTTCTGAAACCGATCTGGACAAAGTCTTTGAAGAAAATGCTATTTTCTCAGATTTTGTTCAAAATTTTCCTTTTTTGAACGAAACTTACCCACATTCAATTTTTAATAATAAAAGAAAAAATGGAATGCATGAAGTCAAAATTACTGGAGCTGGCTGGAAACTAACAGGTAAAAAGCTGACAGAAAAAGCGTTAATTCAAACTTAAATCAATTACTACTTCATTAACGACAATCCTATATTGTTGAACCTACCTGGTTGAGTAACGAATGTGTGGTATAAAATATATATTTTTTCTAAGTTGTAAGTAAAACAAAGTTTATTTCTGACTGAAAGTAGTATCTACACCTTTTTTCAGCGTCGTACGGTTTTTGTAAATTGGCTAAATAGTTAATTTCTCCTATATACAACATACTATGGTAGCGAGTTATGTTGTTGTAAAGAAATGCTGTGGTAATGCTGGTTTGGTGCTTGTCTAGCTATAGTAGACAAAAAAATGCTGGTCAGCCAGAAAGGTTATGGTAAACCAGCATTTTTTGTACACTATAGCTGAAAGGAAGGAAGTCATGCTGTTTAATGAAGTAGTTCATGCAAAACATTTAAGTTCTGGGTTGAGATTCAAAAATGGTGTGCCAACGTCACTTAACCCAACATGAACATTTTCTTCTTGAGGGTTTGGAATGACGTGAATATATAATTATGCTCAGTTTTCCATAATCTATACTTTCAAGCTATAGTAAACTACTATCCAGGTAAATAAAGATCTATGTTTTATGCCACATCACTATTTCTTTATTCTTTCTTCACTACAGGCTAATTCAGAGGCAGAACTTTCACACGTCGATCTGCTCTGAAGCATCTGTGATAACAAACCCCAAACCCCACATCCGTGGTCATTTCAGAACGGTATGAGTTTCACATTCAACAGGCATCACACAGGGCTGTGCTAGTTGAGTGCTAGCAGCATCTGAAGACTCCTTAGGGAAGTGGGAATTCAAAGCGCCGTCCCACAACAAGTTTAAAGCCAACTTTGTGACAACGTGCCCCTCGCACCCAACTTTAGAGCAGAAAAGAGCTCTTTCAAGAGCGCTGGATGTGTTGATAATGTTTTCCCTTTGCTGGCTTTCGTAGCGACTTAGTTGCTTTTGCTCATATCAAAGTCGACCGGCTGACACGGAGGCCTCGCTCAGTTTTGGAGAATGACAGCAATGGAGACGGAGGAAGCGAGATGATGCATCGCTCTTTTCCCCACTCGTCAACTCACAATAAAGCCACCTTACCAATTCTCCCATGAGCCTCCACTTCAAGGCCTCTGCCTGTTAGAATAAGTGTTTGTTCTCTTATTCTTTTTGGACCTTTTTTTGGAGAGTGTGAGGTAGAAAAAATGAAAAAGAAAAGAACGAAAGGCACTAGAGCTCGTTCTCATTGTCTATCCCTCGATCCTTGCGCCTAGTTAAATGGCATATGCTAATAAGATCCATCCATTTCTGATGCAAGGTCCGTATGCAACTCTTTCCCTCTCTCGTTCTCTTTCTCTCTGTCGTTTTCTCCCTTTCATCCAACTACAAATGCTTTCTTATTGCATCTTTGCCCTCAGGCCTTTTAAGATCCCTTTTTGAAATATGCCGTTTGATAAGCACATCATTGGCTAAGTCCCCACAGTGATTAGGGCTTGACTTTAATGTGCCGGCGACAGAGAGAGAGACAGCGCTAAAGAAAGAGAGAATTGAGAGAATTGATGATGTTGAGGCACAGAGCTTCGCACTTCAACTCTCAAATCTGCTCACCTCTTTACAGATGAAATGCAGGAGGATGCGCTTTCACCCCTTTAGATCATCTCTCACGCCTCTGTGTAACAGCACTGTTATTAAAATGATTAGGTTTCCTGATTATTTGAGGTATTTTATGGAAATTATTTCCAGGGCGTACATTGTTTAAGAACTGGTGATTAGACTAGATTTTAACATTGTTTGAAAGAAATTTAAAACTTTGAACTCTGATGTTCTGTGTTGCTACAGTTACAGTTGCTAGGGTGTCTTAGTAGTTGCTAGGTGGTTACTTCGAATTTCCGAGTTTTTGCTGTGCCATTACTATGGTGTTCTGGGTTGCTCCTGAGCAATATCTAAGTGGTTGTTAAGGGGTAGTTGCTAGAAAGTTGTTATGTGGTTGCTAAGGTCTTCTGAGCAGTTGCTACAATGCTGCTATACAGTTGATAGGTGGTTACTAGGGTGTTCTGGTTGCTAAGGTGTTCTGAGTGGTTGCGAGTACAATTCTATACAGTTGCTAGGGAATTCTGGGTAGTTTCCAGGTGTTACTATGAGGTTACTAGGTGGTCTGTGTGTTTTTAGAACGTTGTTATGTGGTTTCTATGGTCTTCCGAACAGTTGCTACGTTGCTGCTATACAGTTGATATGTGGTTACTAGGGTGTTCTGGTTGCTAAGATGTTCTGAGTGGTTGCGAGTACAATTATATACAGTTGCTAGGGTGTTTGTGTTGTTTTTCAGGTGTTGCTAGGTGGTTGCTAAGGTGTTATGGGTGATTTTAGAACATTTCTATGTGGTTGCTAATGCCTTCTGACTCTGCCAAGTTGCTACAGTACTGCTACACAGTTGCTAGGTTTGTTGGGTGTTCTGAGTGGCTGCTATGGCATTCTAGGTAGTTGCTTAGCAGTTGCTATATGGTTCTGGGTTGTTGCCGGGGCAACAATGTATGGCCGGGGCATTTCTATTTGGTTGCTAAGGCTTTCTGAGCGGTTGCAAGCATGTTGATATAAAGTCACTAGGGTGTTCTGAATGGTTGTAAAACCATCGTTATGTTGTTCTGGATGATTGGCAGGGCGTCGCTGTCATATTTTCTTCCAGTTTAATTGCTCACCAGGTAAAAAATGATAATTTTGCTTGCTTTTAAGCCTCAAAACACACAAATCTGCGTGTCTCTGTGTGAATGAATGGCACAGACGTGTGGTTTTACTATACACATACTGAAGCACGTGTTATGGTCACAGTGTTTTCAGCCTCTAATCATTATTATGAAAACATTGTTTTTAAGGAATATTTAGAATAAGAAATTTATTTAGAAGACAAATGTAAATACATAACACAGCATTTCCAAAAATGCTAAATTCTTTTTTTATAATAAAATCTATTATATAGAGATGTTTTTGATTACTGACAATTTTATGAAACCATTAAAATAGAATCCAGAAAAATAATGGAAAACACAGTATTTGGTAAATAAATAAATACATTTCAGAAAAAAATTCATATGACCTTAAAATTTTAATGTTAATTTTATATGGTTAATAAATTGCTGTTAATTTTATCATTTTTTTATTTCATGATTTCAACTAATTATATTTGGTTAATTTAATTTAACCATTAAAACAGAGTCTAGGAAAAACGAAAATGAAAATGAAATCCAGAAAAATGTAAATGGAATTTGGACAAAATCAAACGGGTTTCATAGGGCCCTGTTTTTATAACTAGGCAGTGTTTATTTACTGGTTTAAGATATGCATACACTCAAAAAAATAATTCATTGCATGAACTCAATTTAACTGAGGGCAGGATTTCCATCCAATACATATGTGTAGCCCCAACTCATAAAAAACTAATTCATGCAATAAAAATATAATTGACTTGGGCTAACTCCATTCGATCAAATATAGTTTAAATGAAATTAATACATTGATGAAGTGATTTTTTATGCTTGTTGAACTCAGACTAAAGCAGTTAACTGGAAAATAAATTATCAGGCAGTCATCCTTTTTCACTCAAAAAAAAATATTTGTTGATTTCACTTAACTTTAAGCATTAGCCAACTTGTTAGGCATAGCATAAGATGGTATTGTTACATCCATGACATGCCCATAATTGTTTTTCTTATTAATAAAACAACTTTGCTTCATGTAAGCAGGTCCTCAACCCAAGCAGATGCTCTACACTTTACCACAACGGTAACCCCCCAAAACACTAACATACCAGAAACTCTTTTAAATACAAACATAAAAGAGCATTAAACATTAACAAGTCTCCCGATTTTATCATCTAAATAAAAATGCCTAAAATAACATTTTATTTCAAGATTTACTCTCCTTATGCAGCCCTGTGCAAAGCATGATGGGAAGGGGAAATCCACTTCCTAGTTACACAAGTTAAATAATTTATGTTCTTTCAAAATGAAAATATTGAGTTGAGCCAAAACGCAACTGTTTTGAAGTCAGTTTAACACAATGCAATTGTATAAATGTGAAACCTAACATAATGGTGTTAAATGAAAATATTTTTTTTAAATAAACTGAACAGTGTTGGAGAATAATTTTTTTGAGTGTACTTGTGTTACATATCAGAGCTGTAGTCACTGACTTTCACTTTCCAGCTCACATTTTTCCTGTCCCTTGGTAAGCACTGATATCATTCCTTCCCTGATGACAAGCCTCTTACATTCCTCCCACAAACACTGACCTTTTTGAATATTTACAACTACATAACTAGATTACAGTCATCAGATGCGTCACTGTTTGCATCAAATGCCCTGAAATACACCGATTCCAAACCCCAAAAGTATACACCTGCTCTGCGCCTCATCAATAATGCACTTCCTATCTGCCAATGGACCATGTGCTATTACGTGAACACTCACAGCTGTTTCACTACAAGCTGTCCACATCGGTCTTGACTAATATAAAGCAAAAAGTCATTTTCCTCCTGCAGGGTTTGTATTAAAAAGTAAAGCTATCCATCTGTTATATAAAGGTGCTCCACACAGGGCAACATTTTGGGCACTAATGTAGTTTGGGAAACAGGCATCAACTTCAGCAGGAACATTATTACTCAAGTTTATTACTCTCTGCCCCACCCTGACTCCCACTAATGTAGTTTGGGAAACAGGACTTCAGCAGGAACATTATTACTCAAGTTTATTACTCTCTGCCCCACCCTGACTCCCATTTCTAGATATGCTGCCTGGCGGTATTGGATGAAAAGTTGTTTTTGTGTATGCAGTTGGTGAAAAAAAAGTGATCTGTATTCAAAAAGTCAATTTAAAAAGCAAAGGGATACCGAGTTTCTGCAAGAATTCAGTCTGCTCCTCAATGGAGAACAGTCAGAACAGATACTGCCTCTTCAAGCAAAGATTCACAAAGCTTGTGCCTTCTGCGATTTATTGCAAGCTTCTTCAGTAGGAAATGTCCTCATTTGTAAGTCGCTTTGGATAAAAGCATCTCCTAAATGACTAAATGTAATGTAATGTAAATGAAAGCGTATGCTAGACTCATAAATGTTTTAATTGTTTACACTTATTAAGCAAAGCGAACAGGACGTGATCCGCTCTAAGGCCAGTATGTGTCAAATTAGCAGAGAACTGAGCTGTACAGATGTGAAATCGCATCTGTGATCGTGATCGCAGGCTCATCAGTGACATCATTCAAGCTGCTACACAGGAGGAGCATCAGTCTGGACGCATCTCACATCTGCTGGAGACAGAGGGGAAGATCCTGTTTCTAAGCCATTTGTAGGGTTACACTCCCTTTCCTGCGGAATCATGGGAAAGAGACGGAAACATAAAAAGGCTAGCACATTGTCCAAAAAGAAGTGTCATTACAAGGAAATTTCACCTTAAACATAAGGGTCATTCTATATAATAATTACAGTTTTCTTTGGAAATATCGCATTTTTAAAGAGAATACATACCATAATCTTACACAAATATTTTGTACACTCTGTTTTTAGTTTGCTTCAAGTAACCCTCACTCCCAAATAAATAAATAAAGTGCAAAAAATTGTACCTTTAGGGGCGCAACAGCTTTTCACTGGGACAGTGCTCTCAAGGGACACCCATAAAGGGTGCATGTTAGTAAACAAAAGTACATGTTGTAAGGGAACATAATACTACTTTAAAGTACTAACATGCATCCTTTAGGGGTATAGAAGATGTAGATGTGTCCCAGTGACAAGCTGTTGTACCCCTAAAGGTACACATTTAGCTATTTTTTTCTGACTGTGCTTAAATTAGTTTTGCAAGTTTTGAGTTCCTACTAAGTTCACACTTTATTTTAATGTCCAATTCTCACTACTAACTAATTATTAATTGCGGCCTTTGCCTCAATAAACTCCTAATTTGCTTTTTAATTAATAGATCTGAAGGTAATTGTTAAGTTTAGGTATGGGGTAGGATTAAAGGATCTAAACTAATGGGGAAAAAATATTCTAATGGGGAAGTCGTGGCCTAATGGTTAGAGAGTCGGACTCGTAATCGAAAGGTTGCGGGTTAGAATCTCAGGCCAGCAGGAATTGTAGGTGGAGGGAGTGAATGTACAGCACTCTCTCCACCTTTAATACCACGACTGAGGTGCCCTCGAGCAAGGCACAGAACCCCCAACTGCTCCCCGGGCGCTGCAGCATAAATGGCTGCCCACTGCTCCGGGTGTGTGTTCACTGTGTGTGTGTGTGTTCACTGCTGTGTGTGTGCACTTTGGATGGGTTAAAATGCAGAGCACAAATTCCGAGTATGGGTCACCATACTTGGTCGTATGTCACGTCACTTCACTTTAAACTATGGACATGCAGAATAAAGCATGAATATGTGCTTTATAATTACTAATAAATAGTGAATATGCTAGTAATATGCCTGCTTGTTAATAATATGAATTGGCCATTAAAATAGTGTTACTAAAAATAGACTAAGTTTGAATCAAATTTTCTTTCAAGAAAATATTTAATTTAATTTACGTCCATGAAAATTCTGTCAACAAAACAAACTAAAAAATTATCATGAAAATGTGACCAGCATCATGTAATATCATTTTCTTTATCATGTGATGTCATGCTCTTAATTGTTTTCTATTTGATCTCCAGTTATTGTCAAGGAGTATATTTATTGTCTATGTTGAGTACACTGCTATGGTTTGCAATATTTTTATGATTTTAATTCAAATAAATATACAAATTTGAGGTTAACCTGATCAAAGAAAACATTTGGTTAGACAAGCATAACTGACATTAGGAGTCAAAATGGTGAAATTGTAAACTATGTTACCTGTTAATCCATACCGTTAACTCACCAGCAGGGAACCCTCTTTTTCTTTGTAATATCAAAAAGGTGTTTAATGATTAAGCTTGGCAACTAGCAGATAAGTTACACTGATAATATATCTCCACTGAAACCAAAAGCTGTTTTGAGAAAGCATATTGTTTTATATTAATTCCTAATATGAAATGTACTGTAAATGATAGAATGACTCGTGAGCCGAAGCCATGCAATTCTTGACTATATTTTGTCCTGCTGCTCTCGGATAAGATGGGCGCTCTGGGCAGAATGTTCCGGCACTTTTCCGCATGTCCTGTGTCATTTACACCTGCTGCGTTCATGCCAGTAATGTCACTTCACTTCAGCCGTAACACACACCACCTGTCAATTACAGTGAGAGCAGCTTCTCGCCATCTCGCTGACACCTGCCCTGACGCACACAGATACACACCACGACCAACTGTCCATCTGTGTTTCACTCCAAATAACCCTCACTAGATGACTATAATTCAAGCTTTTAATTGGTTTCAATGATTTATCAAGCTGAAGTCATCATAATCATGCTGACAGCTGTAATGGAAGTGAAAAGAAGTGCATTCACACATGTATGTTGGTATGTCGCAAGTTTCTCATGGCCTGATCTGATCGCATTTAACCATGATAACAGAGCGAGCCGTGGCGACGTGCCATCACAAATCCATCACGCCACTTGTTAGGTAACGCCATCATGTGTGTGAACTTTAGCTGTGATAAATAATGCAATAAGTGATATGAATGAAACATTTAGTTACGCAACTGAACAATGGCTTTCTTCATGCTAAAGCCACTGACTAATGGCACATGCCAGTAAGGATGATGACCACTTCATCAATGGATGCCAAATGGGGAAGCTGATGTCGAAATGAGAAATACACTGCCATGTAATGAAACACATCTCTATCAGCTGTGATGTAAAACAGCCGTCAAAAGCAAACTCATATATTATATAAAGACTGTATGCTATTTTATTAGTGAATAAAATGATGTATTTCATAGAAGTGTGTTTTATGTGAGCTCTAAATGCTATGTGTGTGTGTGTGTGTTTAGTTATCTTTGAGTTCTTTGATTTGTTTTACTGTGTTTTTGTTTTGTTTAGCTTTTTTGTGTTGTCTTTTGTTTGGTTTGTTTTCTGTTTATATGTATGTATAAAAGGTTACTAACAACAGACGCATTTTGTTTCACAAATAAAATGCAAAGAGTAAACAAATGTAAACAAAGCAAAACAAGAAACAAGAGAAAACAAAATAAATACAAATATAAAAATAACACAACCCTCATACAGAAAACAAAACCAAGAAAAATAAACACAAAACAAACACAACACGAGGCTAAACAAAACAAAAATTAACAAAAAACAAGAGACAAAACAAAACATACAATGATTAAAAACAAATCAAAACTAGATAAAAGTAAACAAGACAAAACAAAACAAAAAAAAATAGTAAATTAAAAACAACACAACCCTCAAACAGAAAACAAAACCAAGCAAAACAAACACAAAACAAACACAACACAAGGCAAAACAAAACCAAAATTAACAAAAAACAAGAGACAAAACAAAACATACAATGAATAAAAACAAATCAAAACTAGATAAAAGTAAACAAGACAAAACAAAACAAAAAATAAATAGAAAATTAAAAACGACACAACCCTCAAACAGGAAACAAAACAAGTACAAGGCAATACAAAACAGCTAAACAAAACAAACAACAATATAACTCAACAAAGAAAGCTGATTTCTGCTAAAATAACTTCTTCTTTTGATTGTATTAGTAGTGTAATATTTTGAATCTGCTGGAATGTTTAGGGATTATAATTTGTTGCTGTTGTTGTTGTGTCATGGCATAGTTGTTTTCTTTGCCACTATTGCCACAGGCATCCTTGCAGGGACACGAGACTGGGAATTCAAATACTGCTCGGTGACAGTCTTTGTAATAGGCACGGCTACAAGAGAACCGGAATACGAAGTGAATACCGCCGCGGTGTTTACATAGCTGCAAGGCCACGGATCCATACAATGCAAGGTGTGCAAACTGAAGGCAGCCTGGTGCTAAAGAGTTTATCTATTGAAAAGACAGAAAGGACGAGGACCACCATGTGCGTATGTGTTTGTTCAAGTCAAAATGCCTGGCACCCTTCACTTTCTGTGCCCCCTCCACGGTCGTCTTTGATACAGTGAAAGAAGCTGCGGTATTTTTAGGATCCTTGTGATGAGGTGGAACCAATCTCTCTTCTCTATGGAGGCTGATGTCACCAGGGTGCGTGGGCATGTGGCAGGGATGCTGGGCTACCTGCTGTGAAAATGTGTAGTCTCTTACCACCCAGAAATTAGAGCAATACAAATTACATACTAATATAAGCTGTGTGGAATCTGCTTCCAATAGATTGCTGAGGTGCGCATTGACCAGTGAAGATGTGTTTGGCGAACTGAATGTCAACTATATGCTCTCACATTTCTATAGATTTTTTAATGTCAACCATTTTCAAATCACGTTAACACGAAATATGGTGCAGCTTTTGTAAAGAATTGATTTGGCTTCTCGAGTGAGAATGAGGAGAGTGTCAGACTGGCTATGTTCTCAACATCCACATTTCATCAATTTTATTAATATATTACATCTTTTAAGACAAAATGCACGTCATTTTGCAGCTGGAATGTGTTTCAAACTAGTTTTAGGTTTAGTGGACTAGTTAGTTCTGATACAAAACCTAGGGACTGCATCGTATGGTGATCAGATTTCTAAAATGCGATTTCCTAGTTCAGTGATCAAAATATCATTGAAATCTCATCAATGCAATACATATTTGTTACAATTATTCTTAAACATTATCAGAATATTAATATTAAATAATATGATGGTAACTGGAAATGGAACCTGGAACTGTTTTCAATACATTTCACCAAAAATCACTCTATGAAAAATCAGAAATAGTAACCATAGCAAACAGATCAAAGCAGTGTAATTGTATAACAAAATTAAAACTTTACGAAAGTACAAAAATTAAACTAAATAAGCATTAGAATATATGAGAAATAAAATGTATCAAGTATATTTTTAACATTTTCGAATTTTCTGTACCTGTGAATGCTGTTTTCAGTCATTATGAGTTTAACTTTTCTCTTTTTTGTGCTTTTGATAATTTATCTTCACTATCTCTAATGGGGTTCATTGTTTTATTATAAGAAGTGTGTTTTTGAAATGACTGCGTTGTGATGAAGAAACTCACAGGATTGTGTGAATAGTTAGTATGTGACTACCTAGAAAACCAACAACAGTGTCTCTTTTCATAATTAATGATAATAGTGCAATGTTGTCATCCAGGTTAAGCTCTTTATGAATAACATAGTGATGCACGACCAAGTAATAAGTGTATCTCGTTAGTGAAAATAATAATTACATGATAGCTTGTGAAGCTTGCAGTACATGACTGATTTGGAACACTCTACATAGGAAGAAACTATATAACATATAAAGATGATATTAATAATGTTATCCGTTAGCACATGATGCTAAGCTAATGTGATACTCTATAATAAGAAAAAATAAGTCTTTTTTTTTCTTTCTTCCTGATCGCTCACAGTGAGTTTCTCTCATAAGTGAGTGGGCAATAGAAAATGCAAGAAAACCTGGATTGGAGCTGGAGAGGAATGGTTACAGCTGAGCAGGGGGGATATTTCTGCTGCTCTATAACACGGCACTTACATACTCCGTTCCAGACCAGTTGTCCGTTTGTGTTTCTGCTTGTCAATATGCAAAAAAATTAATAATTCTTTTAAAACTATTTTTGTAGATGGAATAAAAATAAGCATTGTCCGGCTGTTGGCTAACTGACTGTCTGAAACCAAAGGGGTCGTGTACATGACACAGTTTTCAATTAATGCAAATTTTGAAAACATATCATTATCATCTCAGTGCAAACTAAAAAAGTCTCACTTTGTGAATGCGGTGACATCATGTGCATCTGTATTACTTGTTCGTGTAGTGTTTGTTTCCAAAGTGGCATCGCCAACTACTGGCCTGGCATGCATAATACAGCGTTTTTAGATGTTTTTGCAGATCCGTGTGAACAGGGATCGTTTTGACAACATTGTCAAAAACATTTCCATTTTTAGTGCATCGTTGTCGTGTAAACGGAAGTTAACTGTCTTAACCAACTAGCTGTTGTCTCACAGTTCACAGATCACTCTCCGGCAGATCTGTCACACCAACTAAACCAGTACTATTGGTACTGCTATAGATTGCTATCATATACAGTCTACATATTGTCTCATTCTACATACAAACAGTCCACATATAAACCGAGCCATGTAAAGTGCTAATGTAATACATCTCATGTGCTTTTAACATGTTATTGTCCATTACAGCGACACTCATGTGTATTCACAACTCTAACCTGTAGCTATTCCAGGTTAAACACAAAATCACTAGAGGAAAAAAATAAAAGAAAAACTCACTCACTTTCCCTAAAAACCCTGCCGCTCCGACACCGATCCTCATTACAGCGTTAAGCCATGATTGGATTGCAGACCCGGCCTGTCAAGCAGCCGCAGCGCTATAAATACACAATAACCCCCTCTAACCTCCCCTACTTCTAACCCGCACTATTCTCCGGCTCTAATGTACGTGAAGCCTCAGATAATTGCGTCGGATTACAAAAGAGTACCTTGCAGGTATTTTTTCCCCTCTCCCCCCGCTGGAAATACGGGCTCTGATAAGTGTTATTCACACCAGCCGGCTGCGGCTCAGCCGTGGACCCCGATGCGCCCTAATAGAACTCCATTGTGAGTAATGACCCTCCGATCCGTGCTGTTATTCCATCTGGTTCAACAGGGTAAAAGCTCACATAAGAATGGAAATGAGCGCTAAGCTTTTACCCGTCGGCTTCAGTTCGCCAGCCATTCTCCTCTGCTTTATATTGGCCTTTAAAGCAGATGCAACTTATCGCTCGTTCATAACGTCCTCTGGAATTTATTGAAAGGACTGATTTCAAAAGAGTCTCAGTGAATATGTCACAGTGTCCATTGCACTGTCACTCTTTGACGAATTGTATGCAGCTGAGAGGAGAGAGGTTTGCATGGCCCGAGAAAGAAACTGCACGAGTGTGGAAGATGCTGAATTACAGCACATGTTATTTAAAAATATCAGATCGGGTGCTTGAAATGTAATTTATATTGTCAGAAGGCAGTTTTCTATGATCAGGCATAGCACTCCTGCACATGAAAATCGAAATTCTGTTTACTTTAATGGAGAAGTGGTGAACTTCCCTCTCAAGCTTTCATCAAAAGCTTACTGACATTAATGGATGTCAGAAAGCAATTATCAGCGTATGTTGAGGTTGAAGAGGTAAGTGATAAATGCATTTTTAGACACACACACACATATATAACCTCACACACTTTTTTCAGTGCACTGTGTAATTTCTGTGCCATTAGCTGCACCTAATGTAATTGCAAGCATAATGAAAGTTTCCAGAGATTTTTCCTAAACATGCTTTTTCATACAAGCTGCCTGTCTGCCATTGGATGGACAAACAGGCAGTCCAACCCCAGCTTACACCCTCAGTTGAGCTCATTTTGCAAGGCGAGCTCATTGGGGGTTTAGTTGCACTCAAGGCATGTAGGAAAGATCGTATTTACGAGTTGAACACACGTGAACACCACACCGAGTAATTAGGAGTGGGAAACTTACTTTAATGCTGCCTTCATTTGATATCAGAATTATGATAAATGCGAGTTCCCTAGTCGGAAATTAAACAAGAATGGCCTCTCAAGCCATATTTACAACTGCGAAACTCTGAGATCATTTTGATACCTGAGTTTCCGAGTTGGGCGAGCCATAAACTTAAAACATGGTGGAAGAGATGAAATATAGCTGTAGTTTTGTTCCTTTTTAATCATCAACATCTCCATTGCTTGCCGTTACAGTCATGTAGATGTATGTATATAAATAACCATTTGATATTGTATTTATTGCATATTTGAACACAGTGAAAATGGCATTTACTGTATTTGACGGAAATTTCAGAATTGTCAGCAAGCTGAATATCTAGTGCTGTGAATGTGTATATGGTTACCAATAAATGGGACGCTACATTTTATTCTAAATCTGTTGGATATTGACTAAATATATTTAGGCTTTAATAAGAAATAGGCAAGAATTAACTCATGAATGCATGGGCCTTTCAACATGATTCCTGTTTGTTTTTGTTTTTCAACGACTAAGCACTTGAATGTAACAAACTCGGAATTACAACTTCAGAAGTGGGAAGTAGGACAGCACGAGGGAAAGTTTTGATGTTTCAGTGGGAAAAATGTTGCATGCAATGAATTCAGCACCTTTATTGAAAATTTCTGAAATCAACCAAATTATTAAACAAAGTTTTACACAGAACATCCCACAATATTGTATAATTACGATAAAAAAATAATGAATTAATTTACAGCACATTCATAAACTGAATAAAACATCAAAAAGCTAAAATATACTAATGCACATTCTTTATTCATCCTTTTGTAGAAGCAGAATTTGCATTGACCAATTGAATTGAACACAACCGATGTAGTATTTGACTTCCTATGCAGTTTGTAAATATTCCCAGGAGGACCATTAGTGCATATGACAAAATAAAATGTTTGAAAATGTGTCATATTCAAACAACATATATATATATAGGTAATATTTTATTTACTTATAGAGTAACAGACGTGTTACCTGTTTCTGATCGTTTTTGGTGGACTCTTAAAAGCATTAAATGGACTAAAAATCAACCTAGATGTTGCTGAATATTGGACTGGGATAGAAAGAGGTATTTTAACACAAAAGCTTTAAAGCAGATTTCCTTCACTTGCACTTTTCTAGCTCAGTGACATCTGATTTGCCAGGTCCGAAAGCACATCCACTAGTGTCCTGTTCTTCAGCTGAACTGCCTCTGCGCTTCGACTGGGGAAATCTCATGACAAAATGAATGCAGGGAACACACATTCCTCCAGCCAGAAGAACGCTAGCAATGCCACGCATGTGTCCCACACTGTAAAGGCTCTTGCCGTGACCCTGACAATCTTGCTGAGTGAAGTAACCTCCTATGGGATGCCCATTATTTACTGTCTGACACTGAGCCAAGCCATGTTTGTGTGTGCATGTGTTGGAGTTAGTCGAGTCAGGAAGTCACACATACATGGTGGATGGATAAAATGATTAAAAATATATATTTAAAGCAATAACATCACTAATAAACACGTATCTGAAAAGATGAGACAGGCAGATTGCTAATGAGCTGCTCAGATGAGGTACTGTATGACGATTAGTGCTAATTAGTACTAGTTAAGCAAACGCCACTATTACTATTGCTTTTGGTTAGGGATTTGAACAAGCCTAACTCAGCACTCAGTCAAAGAGAGATGTGCTGTTATTTTTCTAACAAACAATTTCTCCCGACAGAACGCATTCAAAACCATATTATACAGCAAAACCCTGGCCACCATCTAGCAAACCCTCAAAACCTCCTAACAACCACTCAGAACATTCTACAAATATACAGCAACACCTTCACAACCACCGAGAAACACACACACACACAAAATAAACTCACTCAGAACCGATATAGAAACACCCAGCAATCGCCTGGAAACACACTGGAACAATGTGGAGGTGATGATTTTTGCTCGGCAAAAAAATTACAAATCTTCTTGGCAATATGTAGCTTAGTTCGGGTTTTCATGTGTTTTGGTTTTAAGCAGCTAACAGATTTCCAAAGAGACCAAACTGCAGGTGTGAAAATGTCTAATGAGTCGAGTGGAACCGTCTCAAAATAATGACAGCTCAGGCCACAACTCCAAGACAGAGACAGATGGACACATCACAGATAACTGCAACAATACAGCCTCAACAATTGCAGCAGCATTGAATCAGCACGGCACACAGCAAAACTGTTCTGAGCCTTAGAAAGCTGGAATTAATGGCACAAGTGCCACTCAGAAACTGCTTGAATCTAAGAACAATATACAAATATACATACATATAAAACCTACCTTCAAAGCTACAGTACTGTTAAAAGTTTTAGGCACTTGTGTAAAAATGCTGTAAAATGAGGATGCTGTCAAAAATAATGTCATAAATAGATTTTCTTTATAAATTAACTTCTATTAACTAAATTAAATCAACATTTGGTGTGAGCATCCTGTGCGTTTAAAGCAGATTTTGCCCTCGGTGCACTTGTGCAGTTTTTCAGGTCGCTTTGCAGGAGGTTTCTTGAAGCATCTTGAAGACGTTGCCACAGTTCTTCTGGATTTAGTCTGTCTCAGTTTGTTCTGTTTCTTCATGTCATTCCAGACAGACTGATGATAATCAGATCAGATCTCTGGCTGTTGTCAGACTCCTTGTAAAATCACCCCTGTGAAAACTCTAACAACTGAACATTTTTTTGAACAGCAAAAGATTATTTAGCTCATGAAAATACTAGGTTCAAATTATTTTGGCCACCACTGTATATATGTATATTACATGTTACACAGTTTACCAATGAAAATAGTCTAGTTTTCACAGTTCTAAACAAATGTGCATGTGGATTTTGATGTGAAAAGACAACAGAGGATGGACTATGTTACTGAAGTGACGTTTTAAATTTCAAAATGATGGATTTGTTTCTGACAAACATTAAGACATTAACTGTTAGACTGCATGGTGTGGATTATTGTCATGTTTTTATCAGCTGTTTGGACTCTCATTCTGACGGCACCCATTCACTGCAGAGGATAAATTAGTGAGCAAGTGGTATAATACATTTCTACAAATCTGTTTTGATTAAGAAACAAACTCATCTACATCTCGGGTTGCCTCAGGGTGAGTAACTTTTCAGCAAAGTTTAATTTCTTGATGAACTATTCCTTAAAATGTCCTTCACACTAAGAAAAAATCTTTTAACATCTGTTCAATAAAATGTTCTTTGGGGAACCCAAAATTGTTCTTCCATGGCATGAGAAACCCCTTCTAAAACCTTTCTTTATAAGAGTGAACTACATGCAATATTTGGTGAAAAGCTCCAAATCAGGATGAACTCTTAAACACGTCACCTTCATCCAGGCCTAAATATTCAACCAGTGGAAGTTCTGGACTGAGACGTCCTTCAAAGAACTAATAAATGAGTCCTTTTTCTTAAAGTGTGGTGCAATATTCATTTTTTTTAGGTGTGACAGCATTCCTGAAGGGACTGAAGGTAAAAGGTTGCCCTGCTGCTTTCTAGGTCTGTGACATTAATATATTGTTCATTGTTTACATTATATCCATCACCTGTGTTTTTCTAAGAACATGCTCTCTGAATTCACACAGTGCAGGTGTGTGGTTAAGTCTCAACATATGTTATGAATTGACAGAATATGGATGTCTACTTCACTGCCCCTATATCTATGTCAGCAGCCCATCCATTGCTTTGTGTTCAAACACACAAACACACATCCATCCATCATCTTCTGTTGCTATACGCCACTGCAGCAGGTGTATGGACTTACATGTGTCACAAGCAGAGAAGATTTATGAATAACACACACAACTCTCTGGGTCTGAATTACAAAGCTCCTGATGTCCCGGTGTGCATCTGAGACTCTTTAAATGTTAAAAAAGCAATATTTTTTTATTATTAAGCAAACATGCACCTGCAATGTTTATCTACTTATTGTTATGTAAATTTTCCCAGGAATTAAGGAGCTTCTAAACTTTCTTTGAAATTAAACAAAGGCTGTTCTGATATATAATAGCCAGCCTATATATGCATGCTTCCACAAACAATAACATGAATTTCCCACTAACATCTCTGCTAATAATATAATAGAGGCATTTATTTTCTGAATCAATGAGGATTTGTGACGCTCTGAAATAAACATGCGGTTACACCGAATCCTTTCAGACGGCAGCAATTGATGATAATTGAATGAGTGTCAATCGAGTTTTGCTCATCAGCGTGTCAATCATCTGGTAGAACCTGCTGTCGATACATTGACATGCTTAAACACTCAGATCTCTGTGATTGTGTTTTGTGTCTCTCTCTCTCTCTTTCTCAGATTCTCTCTTTCAAACGCTCACCAGCACAAAGGCTAGATAATCGACTTTTCTGTTCTCAGTGCAGTCTAAAAGGTCAGATGCCGCCCTGCACATGAGCTGATAATGTAAAACAGCCTCATGTAGGAATCCTGTTTGAGAACCAACAATCAGAGGGCTTGCTTTACCAAAGCCACTCATAGAAATGACTTCTTAAGGCATACAGAATATATTTGATGTACATCATTAGTCGTGGCCCTTTAATTAGATTTCTTTACAGTCTGCTTTTGGTGTGTTAGTTCATTCGATGTCAGAATTTGAATTGTGTGTTAGTTTAAAAGCTTTTTTTTCTTTTCTTTTTTACTCCACAATAAAAGCAACCTGTCTTTAATCATGAAATAAACTGCTGTTTATGACATACAGTTTTTATCTTTCCATGCTATTGTTCATGAAATTCTTATAACTTCTTATATCTGAATAACTGGCCGTTTGCATTCTTCATGTCTCTTCACTGCAAAAAATACACTTTGAAAGTGTACTTATGGAAATAATATACTTGAAATATGCATATAACTACTTTAATTGTGAACCAAATATATTGTTTGAATGTTGTTCAAAATGTGTCACTTATGGAAATAATTATACTTTAAAATATGGTTAAATAAGTGTACTGCCGAATATACTGACAAGCATTTATAATAACTTTAACATCATTACTATTGAAAAACGTGTCATATATTTAAATATATTTGTAATAACTTGTAATTGTGAACCAACTGGATACTGTGTTATTGCTTATTTTGCATGAATGTTGTTCCAAAGGGACAAATACTTAAATAAAGCTGTCCGTAAGTTTTGCCTCTTTGTCGCCATCTCTGTTTGAAAAAATTGCATGTATATCAAATGCAATTAGTTGAAACTCACATAATTACAACAAAAAGCGTTATCTGAACAATAACAAGTCTGCCAATTTGTTCTGCTGAGGGAAAAAGCATTACAATAAATGCCAACAGTGATTAAATCTAACAATCAGTTAGCTCATATCACATCAAACCGTGCAAAGTATTATTATTGTTATACTTTATTCTCAAATTATTAATGTTAACAACATCAGACGTGACGTAATGACGCAGTGCCATGCTCGAATTTCCCGCGAAAACCTACCCGTACCACTCAAATTAAAACATTATTATAAGCTAACCGTTGTGAATCGGGCTAAAGTAAGGCGATAGTTTTGAACACTGGCTGGTTATGTACTTGCTCAAATATTGATGTTCGGATCATTTTTAACCCAAAAAGTTACGGACTGCAGCTTTAAATAACGCCATTGAAAGTGAAACACTTGGTGATAATGATAGATATGATCAATGGCATTACACAGTTTAGGATGGATGTAAGATTTTTAGCACTGCAGAAAATGCACATAATGATAGATCATGCTTAATCATGCTTATTATGCTTAAGTGTCCCAGATTACTCTGTATTCAGTGTGAATAGGGATGTGTGAAGGCAGGGGAGGACAGTGGGACTGAACTCAGGTTTGGACCAAGCCATCAAAACAAGCGTGAAAACAGCCTGAATCCTCATATCTCTCATGCTTTCGATAAACATGGGGCGTTTACATATATCAAATATTACTCTAAGATAAGACAGATGAGTATTTTAACAGAAATGCTGGTCAAAAGGCATTCGAACACATCAAGCTAGCAGTTCTCTGCGGCTGTGGGATCTACTCCTTATTTTGTTTCACTTTCATCTTTTAATAAAACAAGTTTTAACTGTTTTGTTTTGTCTTTTAACGACATAAAGACGACGACGCCAAAGGAATGTGTGGCTTGGTTACTCGCTCAGCCTGAGTGGATGTTTGAGGGATTGTTTTTTTGAAGCATACATAACCACAGTCTGGGCTGGAAGGATTAGCTTAGCTTAGCCCAGTCACTGAGCAGTAGGGCTGGAGAGCAGGAGAGCAGGGAGTGGCTTGAGCGCCGAACACACACATAAACACACGCTGTGGCCCAGGCCCTCAAATCTCTCCTCTCCCGCTGCGTGTCATGTGATCCGGGCTTAGGGAGCCAACCAGCTAAAGAAATGTGGTCTCTCGCGGCCAGCCAGGAAACCTTTGTGACCATACAAGGCACTTCCTTCCCCAACTCTTGTCTTCCTGTTGGCTATGTATGGAGTTTCCTGCCCTTTCACTCCCTCCCTTTCACTCTTTTTCTCTTTCTCAGTATTGGCTGTCTGCCCTGGTAAACTGGCTGGGTGAAATCTTTTTTCTCTCTCTCTGGCAGTTGCCTTTTCTCTGTATGTGGAAAGCAGGCCAGAGGTTTCTGATTACTGATTGCTGCTGTGTGAAGGAATGGCGGCCATGTGTGTGTGTGTGTGTGTGTGTGTGTGTGTGTGTGTGTGTGTGTGTGTGTGTGTGTGTGTGTGTGTGTGTGTGTGTGTGTGTGTGTGTGTGTGTGTGTGTGTGTGTGTGTGTGTGTGTGTGTGTGTGTGTGTGTGTGTGTGTGTGTGTGTGTGTGTGTGTGTGTGTGTGCATGTTATCTTAACGCCATGTGAGATCAGGGTGTGGGGGTTTAGGCTAGGGAGACATATGTATATATATATATTACAAAATAAAACCAGAACAGTCTTAAAAGTTGAAGAAAATGTAAATGATTGTTTTATAATATCAAATGTAAAAAAAAGTAAATATATTACTTAAAATATAACGTTGGAAAGATTAAAAAATATATATATACAGTATAAATGTAAATATTAAATATATATAAATTTAAAAATCTAAAACTGTTACATAAAAATTATAATAATAGTAAGATATATATATGAAGAGTTTATTTGCAAAAACACATAACTCATGTTCAAATCATGTTTTGTATTATGTTATCGTGTTTTATTGTGTTAGGTAGCTTATTTTTTATCTAATCAAAATAACCCAACTGCAGTTTGATTGAGATATATTTTTTTTTGGAGTATCATATTTTATATGATTTCATACTTGAGGAAAAAATGCACTTTTTGTCATGCAATTTGGTGTCATTGCTGATATTTCTTTGACCAAAAAGTAAGATGAAATTCTGATATCTCTTAATGTAAATATGAGATCCCTATAACTATAGTAGCCACATAAAGTATAGTTGCAATAGTAGCCATATTAAATTAATAAAATAAAACATAAAATGCATATAAATATCAGTTGTCATCTTATGTCTCCCAATAATGTCTTATTAACATATTATTTAAATTGTTAAGATCAAAACCTCTGTAGTTTTTATTGTGGAGGGCAAAATGCAATGCAATACAAATATTTCCTCAAAAGACTGATAGATTTTATTTGATACATTTCAACATAATCCCCCCCCCAAAAAAAATGAAATGAAACTAAATTAAATAAAAATAAATCTTGTATGGATAATCCGGTAAACATAAGTTGCTTCAGCTCATATTTAAATATTAATAAAAATAAAAGTTATTCTTACAATAAATTTATGTGTTAATTGATTAATTTATTCATTCATTCATTCTTCACAGAATAAAAACACAACCTGAAGGAAGGTTTTTACAGTTATATGAAAAGGTTTTTTTATGTGCTAGAAAATATTGTAAAATCAGAGGCATGTAGTAGATTGTGTGAAACAGTGATTTCAGCAAAGTTTTGATAATGTCGAAAATTTGTGAATCAAACATGATTACAACAGGCTTTATATAGGATAAGCTGATTTCAATAACATTTCTAGCATTGCCATATTTTTAATTCAGCATAAATGCAGTGCAACAAATACTAGTATGATTTATAAATACTTTAAAATAATATATTAAAAATAATGTTGCAATGGCGCATGTCACAATTTCCCTCTGACAGCAAACCAAATACTTTCCTCATGTAGGCCTAGTAGACACACAATTACATCACATGTCCTAACGTGCACTTTCCTGCACCAATAGCCGTACTAATCCATTACTACCACAACCCCCGTCTGAGCTACTGACATCATGACCTGCTGAGCTCTGGACCAATGGCGTTCCGCGATCCAACACTGACATCACAAACCGGATGAAACTGATTCCTTTGGCCTTGTGTGAAGAACTGCTGATCTACTGGGATTTTCAACCACAACCATCTCTAGGGTTTACAGAGAAAGGTCCGAAAAAGAGAAAATATCCAGTGAGCGGCAGTTGTGTGGACGAAAATGCCTTGTTGATGTCAGAGGTCAGAGGAGAATGAGCAGACTGGTTAGAGATGATAGAAATATAACAGTAACTCAAATAACCACTCGTTACAACCAAGGTATGCAGAATACCATCTCTGAACGCACAACACGTCAACACAAGATGGGCTACAGCAGCAGAAGACCACACCGGGTGCCGCTCCTGTCAGATAAGAACAGGAAACGGAGGATACAATTCACACAGGCTCACCAAAATTGGACAATAGAAGATTGGAAAACGTTGCCTGGTCTGATGAGTCTCGATTTCTGCTGCAACATTCAGATGGTAGAGTCAGAATTTGGCGTAAAGAACATGAAAGCATGGATCCATCCTGCCTTGTCTCAACGGTTCAGGCTGGTGGTGGTGGTGTAATGGTGTGGGGGATATTTTCTTGGCACTCTTTGGGTCCCTTAGTACCAATTGAGCATCATTTAAACACCAGCCTACCTGAGTATTGTTGCTGACCATGTCCATCCCTTTATGACTACAGTGTACCCATCTTCTGATGGCTACTTCCAGCAGGATAATGCACCATGTCACAAAGCTCAAATCATCTCAGACTGGTTTCTTGAACATGACAATGAGTTCACTTTACTCAAATGGCCTCCACAGTCACCAGATCTCAATCCAATAGAGCACCTTTGGGATGTGGTGGAACGGGAGATTCACATCATGGATGAGCAGCCGACAAATCTGCAGCAACTGCGTGATGCTATCATGTCAATATGGACCAAAATCTCTGAGGAATGTTTCCAACACCTTGTTGAATCTATGCCATGAAGAATCAAGGCAGTTCTGAAGGCAAAATGGGGTCCAACCCAGTACTAGCAAGGTGTACCTAATAAAGTGGCCAGTGAGTGTATATATTTATTCAACCATAATGTACATGATACTCAAACTGCTGTGACTACAAATCATGTTCTGAAAAAAACTCAAAACTGAATGTATGGTTCAGTGACACAATAAAGACTATATCTTGTTTTGTTTTGTTTTTTTGCATCATTTAATATTTTTACGGTTTCCTGCTGTATGCCTTCACTTAAAGTTCTCTGCTGTGCTCAAAATGTGACAGACGCAGTACGGTTGCATACCTGGCATAACTGCAAGTGTGGAGTTTGCCTCAAGGTTATTTTTTGTTTATTCGGCTCATATCAAAGCATTATCTGCAGAGTAGCTAAACACATCGTGGCCATCGAGGAAAACAGCAACCAACTCTAGTTTCAGATTTACGTTTTGAGTCTACCAATAAGCTTTACCACTATTATTTCAGATTTCAAATACATTTCATTTAAAATACATTTTTATAATAAATCATATTTAAAAAAGACTCCCCATGGATTTTAGGAAGTAAAACACCAAAATGTTAAGTATAATTGGTCAAATAAATATTCAGTTATCATTTGCTCACTTAGTTGTTATATGGCTTCAAAAGACTTTAAATACAGCATACTGATTGTATGAACCCCTTTTTATGGCCCTTGTATGGATTTTTTCTACTCACTTTGATCACTATATACAGTACCACACTGAAAAACTGTGTGTAAATGTAAAAGTGTGTAAAAATGGTTAAGAAACATTTATTTACATTAAACCTTTTAAACACCCTTCAAGGGGATATGGTGATGGTAAATAAAATGACATGAGAGGAAACAAAATATATTTCAATGCTTTTGAATTCTCTCACAAAAGTATTGCGCTCTCCCAAGAAACTGTACACTCGTTCACAAAACGTCTGTGATATGAGGTGGGAGGAAAAAATATTTCAGTGCTTTTGCGAGTGAGTAAGTTCCGAATTATGCAAATTATTTGCAAGAAAATGCTATAAATGCAAAAAAGAAATATGCAAAAGCATTATTTTTCTCCCATCTCATTTTTTTCAATCCCTTTCTGACTTCGTAAAAATGTAACGCAACACAATGAATTCAGACTTTTAGGTTCAATTAAACTATTGCCTTAAATATTGTCCTAAGTTACAGTGTAAGTATAATAGTGAAACTAGAGCTACATAATATATTCAATCTGCAATGCATCCTGCGAAACTCACTAAACTTTTCAGCAGTATTGTCAATTTGACATTCTTTGTTCAGATTACTGTGTTTAACGAGTTGGGAGAACATTTGGGGGATTCTGTTGGTCTAACATGGGTTATTTTGAGCCCGGTCTCATGAAAATGCATGTAAAAAGTACGCCAAAAAAACGTAAAAACGGACTTTGGCATTCATATAATACTCACGTGTTTGGGGTGCATATGATACGCAGTTTTAGCATACATTTTCTTGAAATGTATGCTTCTTGAAACAGCTCCCTTTTCCTGAAGATGTCTGAGCGTGGTGACTCTTGATGACTCCAGCTTCAGTTCACTCCTTGTGAAGCTCTCCCAAGTGTTTGAATCGGCTTTGCTTGACAGTATTCTCAAGCTTGCGGTCATCCCTGTTGCTTGTGCACATTTTCCTACCCAATTTCTTCCTTCCACTCAACTTTGCATTTAATATGCTTTGACATGGCTTAGCTGGGATCACGTTCATACAGTCTGAGAAGCAACAATCATCAACAACTATTATAAATAGTACAATGTGTGCCCATCTTTAGTATTTGTGACTCAAAAGGTCCCTTAATCTGAAAAAAAATGTAGGTGCAGAGATGCCCAATCCTGATCTTAGAGAGCTATCTTCAGTTCTAACCATGCTCCAGCACACTTGTCTGTAATTGTCACATGTTCCTGAAGATCCTAATTAGTTGGTTCAAGGTGTGTTTGATTAGGGTTGGAGCTGAACTTTGCAGGAAAAGTCTCTAGGCAGATCTCTAGGAGCAGGATTATGCACCTGCACTATATACTAAAAATGTATTTGAGATATAATAATATCACATAAAAGAGAAGCAATAGCACTCATATATAGATCTTGTTAAAATATATGTATATATTGAATTTGGTTTATGCTGGTTACTGCACACTGAGTTCAGTCTTATATGTGATTTGCAGTGTCTGCTTGTGATGAGATGTGCTCAGGGTTACTGCTGACATGCAGTGTGACCTTCAGGTAAACACCACGGCTGTCCATGCCAGCACTTCCATAGGAGTCTGGCAGTCGTCCACACTGCTCTCTCTGCCTTTCCCTCCCTCTCTCTCTCCAAAACACACACACACATGCAAATCCACATACAAGCACAGAGCAGATGTGGCCACATAAATTATATATCTAATGTGCACTTTGTGGTGTGCATCTTTCTAGGTCTGATTAAATGCACATCCAGAATGCTGAGATGCTTCCAAACCGTAATTATCAGTTCACCCAAACATAAAAACACTTTCATTTTTGTAAATTACAGAATAATATAATACAGTGCAGTGGTTTTCATTTGATATCATCAGCATTCTCTGTTTGAACACCAGTGTGCAGTGTTGGAGGAAACGTTATACGTAACCTGTTACAACTTATATTTTACAACTTATAATGCATGGTACATGTAACGTTACAAATAACGTTACAACTTTTAACATATTTTACAACTTGTAATGCATGGTATGTATAATGCTACACGTAACATGTACGTGTTATAACTTGTAACTTATATTACAACTTATAATGCCCCCAAACTGAAAGTAATGTGTAAAAGCAATTTAGCAATTTATATTTACACAACGATGTAAAAATGAAAGCGTTTTTCCTTTGCATACAGTATTTTAAAAAGTTTTGTGTACAGATGACAACATTGTAAAAACAATCCTGTTCACACGTATAAGCGAAAGTGACTAAAACTGCTGTAGTACACATGCCAGGCCAGTAGTTGGCGATGTTTTTTACGCTACATGCCTGTGCACAAACAGTAACACCATGCATCGGCACACATAATTATAGATTGAACACGTAAAACGCATGTGCATGATGCCACCGTTTTCAAAAATTCACAAAATGATAACAGTATATTTTTCCAAAACTTTTCAAAATTTAGTTTTTAGGCCACTTTTGTGTAAATGAATACAAAATGATAACAGTATATTTTTCCAAAACTTTTCAAAATTTTGTTTTAGGCCACTTTTGTGTAAATGAATACAAAATGATAACAGTATATTTTTCCAAAACTTTTCAAAATGTTGTTTTTAGGCCACTTTTGTGTAAATGAATACAAAATGATAACAGTATATTTTTCCAAAACTTTTCAAAATGTTGTTTTTAGGCCACTTTTGTGTAAATGAATGTGTAAATGTGCCAAAACAAAAAGTTTTCCATTGTTGTGTAAACACTCATTTTCTTGTAATGCATGTTACGAATGTTTTACAAGTAACACATACAGCACAAATGCTTAGAGATGTTCAATTTACTTTAATTTTTTATGCATTGCATATTTTTTTCACGTAATAATCAGGGGTGTAATATATTCATACAAAAAAATCCTGTATGGGTATTTTGGGGTCGACACACATGTGTACCAAACAAATGTCACATTGTTTTGTTTTAATTAAAGATTACAAAGACACATGAATTTTAAAACCATAATGAAAAATAATTTATATTACACACTGCAATTTTCCATAAAAAAATAAGAAATTAATTTTGATTTCATTGTAACTTTAATGCTGATCAATATCATAAATTAAGTAGATGAAGCTTAAAAACTTCAAACACACTATGGATGTAAATGAGATTACATTTATGTAACCAAATTTAATTATTAGTTAAGCTATTTTATTAAACTATGTACAAATCGCGCATCAAACAAGCTCAACCCGCTCTGGTGCTCGGCTTACAATTCCCTTTGATTTGATGTTTTCTTACACAGATATTGTGAAGTATTACTCCATTAATTCAAGAAAGTGTACACACACACACACACTCGCTCTCTCAGAGAAACAGTGAGTTTTCTCATACGGCTGCCTGTCTCACAGCAATTACATGATGTGCGCTAATTGCCGTTCTTTCATGCATCCTCTTCAGACATACTTCAAAGAGATCTGAACACATCCAGAGCCGCAATTAGCAAGCACAGCGCAAGCCCCAGAGAAGCAGCACGGCCGCCGCAACGATCCCATTGTTCTCCATCTCCCCTCTCAAAGCGCACTCACGGTCTGCAGGGGGACACCTGCGCTCCTGCGGTGCCACTGACAAACATCCTGGTCAGGCATTGAGTAGTGTTGGGGGAAAAACTTAACATGTAACGTGTTACAACTTCTAATATATTTTACAACTTATAATGCATGTTACTGTATGTGTAACACTTTACACCCAACACCAGAATAATGCGTTAAAGTAAACGCTTTACTCATAACGCAAGTAACAAGCACAAGTAACACATACTATAAATGCAGTTACAGTTACTTTAAGGTGTCTTTGTTACAGTGTAATTATATATTTAAATACTGAGTAATATTAATTAACTACATGTACTTATTATATGGGTGGCATTAGAATTAGGGTTTGGTTTAGGGTTACTTGCATGTAATTGAGCATAAATATATTGTCATTATGATAGTATGTACATGTACGTATTATGTGTATCAAAGACACCTCAAAATAAAGTGGTACCATAAATGCATTTACTTGTGCCTGTTACATAACAGTGCGCATATTGGTACCAAAAATACAGTTCAATGTAGTACTTTTGAGATCACATGCTTCACAAGTGCACAGTTTTAACCAGTGCACATGCAGAACTTCCGAACTGTCCTAAACATAAGATATGCTTTATTTTAAGTGCTTCAAACTCAATTATAACATGCCCTCTTGTGAGATGCATGTGCTGTTTTTCTCAATGCATAAGTTACATCTTACTATATCCTTTATCTGTAAATATTAGAAAGTCATGCAAGCGTTTGCTGTTTTGCATAAAGGCTCATCCTGATGGCAAGCAGGTCTCCGTTGAACTTCACAAACTGAATGAGTGTGCATCTGCGTCAAACAGACAGAGTGCTTTAGAAAGGGAGCACAATCAATTCTGACTGTTCTAAATAATCTGAATTATTTTGCATCCAAAAAGTGGAAGCTCTTTACAAAAAGGGGCAAATTAACCCGAGACTGCAATCCAAAGGGAGTGGAAAGCTCTGCAGGTGAACTACTGAAAATGCACAAATTAACGAACACAGAGACGCAGCCGGATCATTTCTATAATGACTATAACACAACCTACCAAAAGCAGTGCAAATTAGCAACTACCACAGTCATGTCACAGTCACAGTCATGTCAAGAGCAGCATGCTTTTTTGTGTTAAATAATGTCGCAAAAAAACAGTAAAATGACTACCGCATACCTTTTTAAATCACCTAGCATTATTCATTTAAATACATTCCTTCCATACATTTTGCAATTTCCATACAAGGGGAACTCTTACAAATGCATATGCAATAGGGTCAGCCTTGTCAGTGCTACTTTTTCACTGCATGTCTACAGTAAATCCTGATAGTAGATTTTTAATGTCACAAAATAGTTTGTGCTGATAAATCTGACTCTAAATCTACTTTTTCAGATACTGTATGTACTGAGTGTTACTTTTCTATTTAGTTCATTTATTTACTGACAAATACCATTTAAAAAAACTCTCTCTTCACTATTATGGCTGAAACGGGGTCAGCTGACTGTGCGAAAAAGCAATGCGTGTCGCAAAAATGTTTCATATTCCATAAAAAATTACAATTTAACATAATTAAATACATTTTTAGCGCGACTTTTAACATTTCTGTAGTGGAGTTTGTGTGCTGGCGGACAGTAAAGATGCTTCTTAAAAACAGATGAGATGTTTTAGAGGTTTTGTTTACTTCCAAGTCAGTCTAGGTTGACCAACTCACAGTTTTGCTTTATTCACGGAGCGTAATAGTCAACACGGTGAGAAGAACGCTTCAAAAGAACTTCAAGGTTCTTTATAAAAGCCCAAACATTCAAGAAAACCTTTCTGCCTTCATCCATTTGTGCGGGTTCAAAATGGCACAGCTGAAGGTTAAACAAAGATGATGCTCTGTGTGTGTATTTGTTGAGCGCTGTTTGTGTATTGCTACAAACACAATGAATCATCACAGACAGAAGCACAAAAGTCTCCACAGCAACTCGTATGAAGCTTTCAGCGGGTGTAAGACTGATAGTTCTGCGTAATAGTTGCACAACATGTCATCTCTGCCCTGATATTCTACACTGAGCAAACATACACGGTACATCCACAGATATCCAAATGACTGACAGCTGATGATGCCTCAGAAAATGACCCGGCTGTCATGACCGCATCTGGCTCAGCATCCAGACAGACCACATGGTAACACACAGCTCTGCTGACACCTACAGTAGATGTTGGGGTGAACCTTCGGTTCCTCATTCACTGAGATGCTGCGGTCCTGCTTGAAAAATAACATGTGCAAGTATGGACTGGTATGTAACCGAGTGGGCTTGTGGAATTAATTTGGTCTTACAGAAAACAACAGTTATTATTGGTGTTTGCTAAGGCAAGCGTCAGTATTTCTGTTGTTTGAACTGAAAATCAGGGCTCTGAACAAACCTCGGTCCTTGATCATTAACAGAATCAGGTTTGGTTACAGCTGAGTTTGGCCCACCCCAAAATGGAAAATGCAAACCAATTTCACTTCACTCCATGGGAATAATTAAATGAACACGTTTGAAATGAGCAGAAATTATAAAATAATAATAGTAAATCATTAATAACTATTCAAAATATTATATTTGGGTTCAAATTAAATAATAGAAAAAAGTTAAAGTAAAAGTTGTTTGAAATTGTAATTATTAGTATTATCCAAAATATTTGATTAAAAATTGAATATGAAGTTATTATATATAAATTATTATTATTATTATTATATTTCTACTCATTTCGAATAATTTCTATTTTCTACTCATTTTATTTAACAATAACAATAATTGTTAAATTAATCATCTAAATATTTCATTAAATATTAAATGAGTAGAAATCAATTATAAGTAATACTAAGAATAATAATAATATAGTTATTATTGGTAGTAGTAGTAGTCCTATTAAATGCAATGTTAATGTTGCAAATGCAAATTAATTAGAAATTAATTAGAATTTAGAAATTAAGTAGAAATTAGTAGAAATCTAAAAATTATTGTTATTCAAAAATATATATTTTGAGCTATGAATTTGTATAAATTATTAATATAATAATAATAATAATGATGATGATGATGATGATGAATATGATGATGATGATGATGATGATGATGATGATTATGTCTACTACTACTATACTGCTAAAATATTTGATTAAAAATACAGTCATGAATATTTATTTTTTATAAAGCAGCTACAGTATATTTTCTGACAGTTTGGAGAAACTCTTTTTTTGCACTCTTAAAGGGCACTTCAGGAAGGAGACGCCTATGTAGGGACATTCCAAGCGAAAGTGGACAGCTGAATCCCTTCACGAAGGACCCTTACTGTTAGTGAAGGGAACATGTGATGGTCACTTCAGGGAAGGGATGTCCATTTGACATCACGTAAAGAATTTTAAAGCAGTTGAAGGTTAATTTAATGATGTTTTTGTCCATTTGACAGTAAATCACGTGATTTGTTGGGTTACAGAGCTTAAGAGCTCTGCCCTTCAAAGGCCCTTCAAAGGAAATAGGGCATAGGGATGCTCACTGTCATTTAGAATTCACCCTCTAATTACTTATTAGAGTCATCTGCATGGCAACATGCTAAAAAAACACTGAAAACACCTTGACAACCACAACATCCTAGCATGATGATGGCGAGGTTTACACAGGAGCACTTACATAATAAAATCTATTTCCATAATAAACTAAAATTTGCAGATAACAGAGTGAAACGTTGCTTGAAACTAAGTTTGATTAACAGAAAGAAAACCGAATGTGAACAGAACAGAATGTGAGCGATTTCAAATTATTTCATCCTTCATACTCACTAACAACTCCTGCAGTCTAATAATAACACTCCCAAAGTGCCAAACGTCTCGCTGCCATTTAAAAGACAAACTCTGAGCAGAGCGTCTATACTTATTCAGACAGAATCTTGATTTTGTCAGAAAACATCACAAACTGTGTGAATCGTTTGTCGGAAAGGAAATGAAAGGAATGACTGTGAAGAGCAGATGTTGAGGAACACACATAAAGCAGAGCAGTCAGTGGCTTTGCACTTTGATCCCAGAATCACAGCAGTGAACAGTTGAAGAAATGGACTTTGAGAAGCCTCTTGAAGTTACACACACACACACACACACACACACACACTCAGTACAAAGTACACACTCAATAGCAGCATGCTGCACAAAACAATGAAGACCATAACTATTATAGCAAGTGTTACGAAGCACTCCATCATCAGAAACGGACGCTTTTAAAACAGGTAACAGGACGAGTGTGTTGTGTGCTATTATAAACCTGTCAATGAGAGCTTGTTATATAAGGCATGAAGCAGCCAGGCAGCACAACAGCAGCCTTCTGAGAACATCAGAAATGGAGTGTGTAGAGAAACAGACAGAAACGTCTGGCCCCTGTCTATCTGACCACAGTCTAAGCCCAGTCTAAACCAGCGGGCTCCAGGGAGAAGTGAGACAGGATGTGCATGTAAAATAACAAGAGGCTCTTGTAAAGACCCCGGTCCAAGGGCTGCATCACAGTTTTGGAATATATATAGATATATTATTTAAATTAAGCCGCTTAGCAGTAAAGTGGTGTGATTTTCTTGTAGAAGAGGCAGCTTGGAAATACTTCACTTTAAACTTGCCAGAGCAGTACGAATTGGTTATAGTATTAGTGAGTGAGTCCCTTGCTAAAAAAGAAGTGTGTTTAATTGTATTGAATGTGCACTTCAATGAATGTGTTTTTTTTTTTTTTACTGTACTATAATATAATATTGATGAAATAAAAGGCCACTTAAGTGTACTTAAAGAGAGTACTTTCCTGACTGCTATTCTTAAAGTACACTTACTTCAAGTACACTTTTAAAATGTGCACTTTGTAATGTCAAATTAAAAAGTTTTAACGTGCATTTTAAATCATTGTTTTAATAATCTTTTGTCATGCTTTAAAAAAGTACACTTGTTTTGATGTGTTGACTAACATACATACTCAAGTACTTGATTATAATTTTAAAGATGCAGTCCGTAAGTTTTGCCTCTTTGTCGCCATCTCTGTTTGAAACCTGGAATTGCATTTACTTGCGGAATTATCTTCGGTGTGTGAGGTTCAGAGCTGGGTAGTAACTGATTACATGTAATCTGGATTATGTAATCATATTCCAAAAATCAAGTACTTGTAATTAGAGTAAGTTATATTTAAAAATACTCGTAATCAGACTACAGTTACTTTTTTATGGATTACATGATTACATATTATTCAGACAATAGCAATAAATTATTCATAATTCATTGATTCTCCCTAATTTCTCTTTTTTATCTTTTAGATTTTTCATCTTTTCAGACTACTGATGAACACATACGTTTTTATTTGAATTATTACTCTGTAGGTTTTTTAACCATGTATCATTAATTATAACTAATTAAAATGCACATATTCACGTGTAATGCAGACATTCCAAAACGTTTTATCATAAAAACTTTATTCACCAAATATATGTGCTTTAAGTACGCCTGAGATTTTAAAATAAATATTCCAATAATTAAGTATCACATTTGCATGCTCGCTCACGGTTTCTTTGATGTTGATTAATGATCACATGGTATGCAGGTAAATACAAATATTTCATCTTTTTTAGTAAGTGTTTTATTTAAAACAATGACTATAGAAATACAAAGACTGTTCACTCATATGCTTATGAATGGGAGAAACAGTAAAGCGCAATATGGAGGAATAGTCCCACCTTCTAAATGAAAGATATTTCCCATAGAAACCTGACTAGACCAACCGATGCACAAGTGCAGTATAAACACATTATTACTCTGCATGCGCATTGGCTGCTCTAGCCTGAAAAAAAATAAACATTTTAAAAGCTATTTGAGCAGAAACAACATTCATGGGGCAATTAATTTCAGATTGTTGTTGCTGATTTGACATGTGTAATTGAATTGTGAGTTCAGCCAGCAGTTTTTGAGGTGTCAGGATTCCTCCATTCATTAAGATAGCTCTTGTACGAGCTGCCCGGAGGCATTCAAATATGGCAGCTGAGTGAAGAGACTTTCCTCGAAAGGGAGTTTGTTTTAAAACAATTTATTTTCATTTAAAATGTTGTATGATTTAATTCATTGTCATCTTTTCATTAAACTCACAACACCCCTGCAGTTCCTTTACGAACCCTAGTTTGGGAAACATTGATATAATATAATGTTTAATGCGTTCCTGTGGCTCAGTGGTAGATCATTACGTTAGTAGCGCTAAAGGTTGTGGGTTCAATTCCCAAGGAACACACATACTGGCAAAAAAAGAAAACATGTATAGCCAGAATGCTCTGTAAGTCGCTTTGGATAAAAGCGTTTGCTAAATGCATAAATGTAATGCACTTAATGTTGTAAATTACATTGAATGGAACAATTTTTCTTACTCTTTGCATGTTTTACATCATTATGGTACAAGATAATGCTATTTAAATCAATGTGATAAACAAGTTCAAATCAAAAGTAATCTAAAAGTAATCTGATTATATTACCTAAAATGTGTAATGTAATTACGTTACTGACTACAATTTTTGTCATGTAATCTGGAATCAGTAACGGTAAGTACTTACCCAGCTCTGGTGGGGTTGTGCCCCGGCACGGCTCCAGCGCGGATGAATCTAATGTTTTGAGGTGAATATGTAGCTGTCAGTCACCGCACCGGTGTGAATGTTTACTGTACTTCACAATCACAGATTCTAGCCTACGTCTTGGAATATATATAACCCAAATAAGTATTTTCACCGTATATTGCCATCTGAACAAGTAACAAGTCTGCCACGTTTGTTCTGACCATCTGAGGAAAAAAGCGTTACCATAAATCGTGCTGCCAATAGTGATTAAATCTAATGATCGTTTAGTTCATATCACATCAAACCATGCAAATTATTATTATTGTTATATTATTCTCAAATTATTAATGGTAATTACATCAGCATTGTGTGACTATGAGTATAGTGTGGTAAAGTATTAGTGTGCAGATTTCAATTTCTGTACAGTTGTCATGTATCATGCCATTCAAATTTCATATTAAGAAATAGTTTTAACCCAAAAAGCAAACTATGCTCCCTTCGAACTGGTTTTCTTTAAAATTCAAATCTTGTGTAATCCCAGGCTATCTGTAATCAGAAGCACATTTAAAACTGGAATATAATTTAATTTCATTCACATGTGTTTCATAACACATAATCCTTTCTGGATCACAATCCGCCATCAAAATGATACATTTAATTATTCCAGCTGCTGTGAGGAAAGGCTATAAACGATCTGCCACCTGCGGGATCCTCACATGTGATATCCTACTAACCGGTGTTCTGAAGATTTGTGCTACCCGCTCAGATTGTGTTACCTCCCATTAAAAAAGATAGGTAGCACAAATCGATAGCGAAAAATGCTACCTATCAGATTGTGCTACCAGCATCTTATTCAGTGTGATTTGAGGCTTTTTTTAATGTCCATACCTACCCCTACCCTAAACCTACCCGTCCACACCTACCCTTACCCTAAACTTACCCTTAAAACAATGCAAATATATTATTGGTAGCACAATCTGATAGGTAGCATGTTTCGTCGGTACACCGGGACAACTTCTTTATGTTTACAGACGTGACGTAATGACGCAGTGCCATGCTCGAATCTCCCACGAAAACCTACCTGTACCACTCAAATTAAAACATTATTATAAGCTGTGAATCGGGCTAAAGTAAGGCGATGGTTTTGAACACTGGCTGGTTATGTACTTGCTCAAATATTTATGTCGGATCATTTTTAACCAAAAAAAGGACCGCAGCTGTAAATATAATGTGTTATTTGATATTTAAAGCAAAAAAATTATAAATATACTAAATGCAGCTTCACCATTACAAATGTGTAAAATATATTTATATATATGCCATACAAGTTTAAGTAGAGATTACATTAAAGTATATTTTAGTTTAAAAGCTTGTCAGTACGTTCACTTTAGCCATATTTCAAAATTAATAGAAGTAATTATAAAGAATATATATATACCCTTTAGTCTTACTTAAATGGGTCAAAAATAACTCTAAAGTCCAGCTAGTTGCATTTAATATATTTAGACAATTTTAATTTAATTGTAAATAGCATGTAATTAAGTGTCTGAAAACATTGCATTCAGTTCACACTTAAGCACATTATTTTTAAGTATTATTTCCATAATCAGCTGTCACACAGGAAAGTGTTAGTTCAGTGATATTGTTCCTGTAAGAGCAGGCATGGCCATTTGTAAATGTAATGTGTCTTGCTTTCGGTCTCATCTGCTTCCAGCTATTTTTAGCTGTAAAACAGCTTGTTTTGCTGTGGTCTTACTAATGTATTCTCTTAATTATGAACGCACTCGTTTGTAGCACAAACAGTTTTACTCTTTACTAAACTTTGTTTTTCTTGCAAAAATATATTTTGCAATAGCAAAATATGTATAAAGAAATAAAACAGTACAAAAACAGTACTATCTGTACAGTTTGTACAATGTTTCATGATTACTGATAGAAGTTCTAAAACTGTAGAAAAAACATAAAATTTGCGAAACCAATTTTCTATACATTGTGTAATGTGTTGCATCAATGGTGGAAATGTTTAATAACTTTTCTGTTTGTAAAGACATGGTTTTTAAATATCTCAATGGCAATCTCTCAATGACAAAAAGGCAGAGTTTTGGCAAAACATGTTTTGTTTATGAGAAAATGATGCAGACATTTCTAAGAAACCATATTCCAAATGAGTAAAATATAAGCATACATGTTGTACCAAAAAAACTCCAACAATTCCACGAATTCTCTTCAAAAAGAAGGCCTGTGTTTCCAAGCAGATCCTGTGTAGTGTGAGTTGGTCATGTGTTTATTTGTCTTCTTTTGTCTCTCTCTCTCTTCACAATCACACACACACAATTCATCGCAAAAGTAGGGCAGAAGTTTATATGTAACATTTAAATAGATAGATGTACTGTAAAACACACACGTCTGTTATCCAAAAGCAATAAATGAGCGCTAGAATCAAAGTCACTCAGTGCACCATAAATATACTGAGATAATCAACTCGCAGAAAACCTAAATAAATGGTTCCAATTCTGGAAATCTTGGCTCTGCAGATTTGACGTCATTAAGTCTGTCTGTCTGAAAAACACGATTTACAAAAAAGGTTATTGTCTGTAAACTTGTGCAACCGAAAAACAAGTTGTTTTTAAAAGAGACGGCATTATGTAACACATTTTAACACGTCTTTTATTGTTCTAGACAAGTGTTGTGAAAAACCCAGTTTACATCCTCGATGGCGTGTGTTCATGTGTGTGCGGGGCAGCAGGCAGATAGTTTAGCTGAGCCAGAGTTTAAGAGGCTGGTAATTATGGTTAACCGCAATAACCCCTCACACTCATATTTATAGAGCGCCATCAGCACGGCCCTGTTTTTCACCTCAAGGGGAATTTTCATCAGATTCCTTCAGTTTTTAACAAAAGTTATTTCAGAAGCTATGTTGGTTGAATTCCATCGCTCTGTAGGCAGGGCAGTGCAGTCACAAACAAAGTACATTGGTATGGTTTGTGTGTGATCCCTGATAGCAAACATTCAAAATCGGATGTGTATGTTTACATGCTCTGTGCAAGATGTTATCTTCAAATGTCAGATCATTCAATAAAATGTATGTTTATTGTGCACCTGTGCATCAAATGACTTGAGTCTGAATCCCAGCTCAAGGTCTCTTTGTGTGTGTGTGTGTGTGTGTGTGTGTGTGTGTGTGTGTGTGTGTGTGTGTGTGTGTGTGTGTGTGTGTGTGTGTGTGTGTGTGTGTGTGTGTGTGTGTGTGTGTGTGTGTGTGTGTGTGCGTGCGTGCGTGCGTGCGTGCGTGCGTGCGTGCGTGCGTGCGTGCGTGTGTTACAAAAGCTTTCTGAAACGTATTTTTCCAAACAATCCTCACAAAATGCATCACTTTCCACAAAAAATATTAAGCAGAACAGCTATTTTCAATACTGATACTGAGCAGCAAATCAGCATATTAGAATGATTTCTGAAGGATCATGTGACACTGAAGACTGGAGTAATGATGCTGAAAATTCAGCTTTGATCACAGGAATACATAAAAACACAAATTAAATACAGCTAAAATAAATTATAAAAATATAATAAACTATAATAATATTTCACAATATTACTGTTTACACTGTTTTTTGGTCCAATAAATGCCGCTTTGTTAAGCATAAGAGACTTGTTTCAAAAATATTAAATATTAAATGTTCACTTTTATAAAGCACATATTAATACAACAAATGTTGACCACAGTGCTGTACATGAAACAATGCAGAGTAATGATAAAATCACTTTCAAATTCTATATCACACAAACTCAAATCAAACCTCAGATTAAGTGAGGCAACTGGTAAAACCCAATGTCACCACCAACCATTAAACCATTACAAAATCTTACGACCCCAAACTTTTTAAAAATCCACTTTTCTAAAGCTTTATCCTATATAGTAATAATCCAGTATTTTTTTCCTGTAATCCCATATGGGAATGTAATTAATGTATGACATATATTGCCCTATATCAAGAATAATGTTGCTATATCTGTTAGCTATAAGGCAATAGGCCTATATAATTCAAGATTCATTAATATCATATATATAATCCTCTCAGTAAAATGTATATATCTACTGCTAATATCTATATGATCATTTTTATATAGTATCATACGTAGCAACCATATGTCAACAATATATATATATATATATATATATATATATATCTTTGTCATTTCTAATACATGACTTCATCTGTACATATCTTATTATACATTATACATAGAGAGAGAGAGAGAGAGAGAGAGAGAGAGAGAGAGAGAGAGAGAGAGAGAGAGAGAGAGAGAGAGAACAGATCACAAAACGTTTAGGATGCTGTTTACGCCTATTGTTTTATCTGACTCCTTGTAATCGCCAGTGCATATGTTTATCAGATGTTTGTAGATGAATATGACACTTAAAATAGAACATAATGAATTCCAGATGATGCTTTTTTCTCACATATGTCTTGGTAATGAATGTCTGCTTACTGGGGAAAACTAATTTAAGTCGTAGTACAGCAGTTAGTGGGTCCAAGTCGAAGCATCAATAAGCGACTCATCTCCTGCTCCTTCTCTCTCAGCACCATTAAAGATTGTGGTTCACATCCTCATTGTTGCCCCCGGACCAAGAGACCAAGTCAGTTCACAGCGTAAACAGCTGTGTGACTGAAAGCACGTTGAGGACCAGGGATGTGCCCTGAGGACAGGATCAATTGTCAAGAAGAGTTGGCTGGAGCTAAACCATACCGACAGGCCTCATCAAAGAAACATGGCCGTCAGAGTGGCTCTAAATCAAAGAGTGGCCCAAACTGAAAAGTGCCAAGACTGTCCTGCGTCTGTCTGGCCAATCCTCAAGCCGCCCTGGACACATTCACTGGAGTGAAAAAAACCATCAAAGTCCTTTTTTGCCTTCTTTCTCGTTCACCGTTTCCAGAAAACAGGTGGAACTGTACAGGAAGTGGACCAACATTTGCTTTTTAATGAGCCACTAGACTTGTAAAGGTTTCTTAATGGAAGAAACCTGAATATCAGAAACTGAAACATGTGCAGCACAAATGAGGGAAATGTAAAACATAACGACAGGATATCCGGGTTTGATTGTCATGAGGGGGTGCGGTCCCCTTAGATGTGGTCCTTCATTGAGCCATTCAAGTGGCACATGCTATAACTATAGGCAGCAGATTGTGTGATCACATATGGGGTTAGATACAGTATGGGTCTTTTGTTGGCAAAACGCCCATTCCACCCTAGTAAATCTGGTGGTCTTGGTCCTGAGACCACTAAAAACACATGAACATGGTCTTGGCTTGGGCCTCAAAGCTTAAAGGGTCTCATTCACTATTTCAAAAAAAATCTAACTTACTGCATGTGTGCAGAAACGTCACAATAGCAGTGCAGTTTTATTACAGCCCCAACCACCCCACCAACACCACCCCACCACTAGTGTTCATAAATCAAGAGAGTGTGCACAGTTTGCGATTAGCATAATAAACGCCCAAGCATCTCCATATATGGGTTTTCCCTTTCCTTTTACTTGACCAGCCAGTCATTATTCTTTTCAAATGCATGCTTTATATGTTTTCAAACTCGAGTGCAAAGTCAAGTTCCTTCTGACCTCCTCGCATCTTCGTCTTTTGTTGTTTTTTCTTTACGATGGTATTTTCAATCTTCTTCATATAGTTTTATTCATTACGAAGACCAGCTAGAAATTGCCTCACATATTGTTTGACCTTGTTTGAATCCTGCTCAGGGGCGTGTTTCCCATGCAACATCGTAACTCACTGCTTATCTACCACAATAGGATGCATTGTTTGAAAAATTGTATTATTGATTAACCAATACTGTAGTAACAGGGTTGCACCTCTGTCGTTAGGGTTAGGATAATATATAGGACCAGAGCCGATCCTAGACTTCTGGGGGCCCTACGCACAACTGTGTCTACCGGGGGGAGGGTATGAATGAGTGGTTATGAACGAATGAATTACGCATTTGTCCGTGTTTCACTCCGTCTCGAATCACGCTCGTGGAAAATGCTCGAAAAACAGTGTCTCTTCCACGGCTCGTTATGCTTTCAATTCATTTTTTTAGTCTCGAGCAAGAGACTTTACGACTTTCACGTTATATTATTTGACTGATTTTTATGTAGAAAGGGCGACACACCGCATTACAATAAATTATCATTCATGTTTTCATAGCCGCTGGCGAAACTCAAAAACAAACTAAAATTAAATCATATTTGAGAGCAAGGGGGCCCCCTGGTGTTTCGGGGGCCCTACGCATCTTGCGTATTCTGCGTATAGGGAGGATAGGGAGGAAATAGTCTGTATAGGACTGTCATTAATGATGTCCAGGGGCGCCTTAAGATAACCAGAGGCCCCTGGGCTACAGCATTACGGTAGGCCCCCCTACCCCAGAAAACCTTTTTTTAAGCTAACTGACAATTATTTATGTCAAATTTGGGATCTTTTGTCTTGGTAATATGCCAGTTAACATTCACAACACTGTTCTGTGAATATAAGTGAATATGCAAATTCACTTTTTGCCACAAGGTGGCGCTTAAGAACAGAATATAGCCGTCACACGACACTATTACAGACTTTATACGGAGGTAAAAAATGCTGAAATTTGAGTTTACATGTATGATTTAAACACCATAAATCACACAAAATATTCATTATTCATCATCAGTAGAACGAAACAACACGAAATGTTGGCATAAATGTGGATTATTTGGTGATTGCTAACTGAGTTTTTATTTTGAAACATGCCGCGCTCACGTTTAATTAATTAAATCACAGCCGTGTAAAGTTTAATGATCACATTTAAGCAATAGGACGATTTAAGTCTTATTTACGATTTAAATTGAGACTTTGAAGCAGCACCTTAATCTAAAACCTTCAACTGACACAGATTAGGCTACATCCACGCAAGTTACTGAACTCGCACTGTATGATGTTATTCTGTAGTTGTCCGATCCAGTTCTTTTCACACAGCAGTGTTGTTTCTCTTGTTAACATGCACGTTAATATAAAGACACTCTTGTGCTGGGCTAACGTTACTTTACTAGCGAAATGAGCGAATGCATTGATTGTGCATTCCGTTTAACTTACAGTATATCGGTGGAAGACGTGGAACATACCAACTACACAAACTGTGTGGGGGGAACCTAAACTGAACCATTCACTATATAGGCTACTACAACCAAGGCGTCGCTGAAAATGAGTGTGTGAGTTTGTTTACAGAATTCTGTTGTCCCTGCTGCAAACTCCCATTTAAATAATTATTCAAAAATATAATTTCCCTGCAGCCAGCGGTCCCCCTTTCCAGTGTAGGCCCCTGGGCTTCAGCCCCTTGAAGCCCATGCATTAATGCGCCCCTGATGATGTCCCATGTAGGTGGTTGAGTAACTTCTGCTAATTAATCGACATGAAACAGAAACAGAATGCCATTCACGTTTTTAATTACATTAGCATGCAGTATGTAATTGGCATACTGCATGTTAACATAAAAAAACAATGGGCCTCATTCATAAAACTTGCGTAAATATAGGAGAAAATCCGGAGTAATTTGCACATAAAACAGACCTTCCCGAAAACTCTCCTCTGGATTCACAAACACTTAGTAAACGTCCGATTTGATAGTTAAACGTGTATGTTAATGAATTCCAATCATTCGTAAATAGAGCGCTCGTGCACGGTCATTCAAAATTAGCATTATCCCCGCCTATGGTTATTACAGCTACGCAAATTGCGTGTCCAGGAAGTGGAATATTCTGATCTACTTTCTCAGGTTTGGCTCCAGTATATTGCATAAATGCAAAAAAAGACTAATAGGCCATATGCCTAACAATAAATATTCAATAACATGTGTCCACCAAAGTGTTTTTAGCCAGCTGAAAAATGTCAGGCACTCTTCTGAAAACGGCCAGCTGGTGGTGCTTGAGAATGCTTTGGTTGCACAGCGTTATTCCAGCTGAGACGCTTTGGTTGCTATGATTAGGAATATCCACAGCAGTAACGTATTACTAGTATCTCATTTTGAAGAACATCACTGAATATAAAAATGCAGTAACCAGCAATATTAACTTCTCTATTGCTGTGCAGTTGTTGCCCAAGTAGGATGATTGGTCGGTGTAGTATTTGTCCCGCCCCTCCTCCATTGATTGGACAACTGGGTAAAAAGTGACAGTGACAAGAGCTGCTTTATACCCAATGCTAAACAGTTTATCAACTCTCAGCTACAAAAAAAACTGATCAAACGAACTTGTAAAATGTTATAATGGCAGTGCATCAAAATTCAGTGTCATCAGTTTGCCAAAATGAACACAAAACGTTTTACGCACCATTTACACCTGGTAGGGAACAGGTGTAAATTTCTTTCGTACCAACGAACATTTTGAAAATACAAAATTTTCATGAATTCGAAAGTTTACGTTGGAACGGCTTTACGAACGATTTACACAAAAAAATTATTCTGCTCGTGTTTCATGAATGAGGCCCAATGACTTTATTCAATGATTTCTTCTCTTCCGGGTCAATCTCCGTGGCGCATTCAGGAGAGAACCATGACGCATATATGTAACGTGTTGAAGACTGACACAGAAGATAATTAAATTGTTGAATTAAGTTACTTTTGTTTTCTTTGCGCAGAAAAAAGTACTGTCGTAGCGTCATAAAATTAAGCTTGAACCACTGATATAACATGGACTATTTTAACGATGTCCTTACTACTTTTTCTACCACACAAGTTTGTGATGCTGAAACTATAGTTTCGGGAAATGCAGAATTGTTAAACTGTGTTAGTAATGACAGAACGTGTGACCATAGTTGGTTAGTGATGTTTTTGAGAAATACCCCAGAGTGGTAAGAGTTATACGAGGACAGGTTATATTGGTGCCATGACCCCGGATGGGGATGAAGTTTAGGGCAGGCTAGCTTGTAAACCTTACTCCCTTGACTTCAAGTGGTACAGTTTTTAGCATCCCTGTTAGCATGTCGACCTCCTATGCCAGGTGAGTGACGGTGGTTCGAATCCCAAATCCCATACTTTTGGCTTGGTATTCATCTGGACCTTAACACTGTATCCTAACTAAACGTGAAGCAGTGCCACGACATGCGATAAAAGGTATCTTTTCCATTTTAATCAGAGGTTTTGTCCTAACTAGCCGCGTGTGACATGTGAAATTTCTATTTTAGAAACTATTTCTATTTCCGCAACGTCGCGGCTGGAACAACTACATAACAACTATTTGACAGTAGATAATCTCAGGTGATTATGAGCTTTATTCAAAGTTAAACGTGTCTAGTGTGAGTTTGAATATCATTTTGCAAGACCTTTATAGCCATACTGAAAGCAACAAGAAAGTATCTTGAAAATAAATTAAAGCAAAGATGTTCGCAATGGAGTAATTTTTGACCGCGAACAATACAAGGGTGACAGATTGGTTTTTACGACCATTTAGCATTTTCAAATCAAGTCCACAATTTTTTATTTGGGGTGGGGGGGTTGACATAGCTACCTAAAAAGTCTCAGGGCCCTTTAATACACCCGGAACAATGTGGCGCAAGGTGCAGCGCAAGTGTTTTTGCTAGTTTCAGCCTGATTCAGAACTCATTTTCCCATCCCGTGCCACGTTGTTTAAATAGCAAATGCATTTGCGCCCATTTGTGCGCCCATGGGCGTGCTGGTCTAAAAAATTAGGTGTGTTCAGGTGCATGGTTGGCGCATTGCTATTTGAGGAACTGAAAATAGACTGTGCCATAGACCAACTCAAACCTGTTCTAAAGTCTAAAATCAATGGCACAATACTTGTTTTGTTATTTAAAGAGCGCGTTAGTAGAAAATGCGCCTCTGTGAGGATCCACAACGTGCGTTCCCTTTGCTTATTACACACACAGGAGCACACAAACATGCCAAATATAAAAAATTAAAGGATTACAATGTAAAAGATTATTATTATGTAGGCTACATAAATATAAAAATGCCTACATGTCATGATGGATAGTCATTGCGTATATCAGAATTAGGCCACCTCGCACACGAGCAGATCCGTTTCCTCTCCGGAGACACGTTCAGTCTTTGCGCCTGCAAATTACGCTGTGTAAATAGCGAATCTGCCATGGCGAGAGCGCAACTCGCTCTTAAAGGGAATGGGAGATGAGACTCTGATTGGTTTATTGTACGTTACGCCCAAAAAACACCCATTACTCATTAAGAGAATAGGGACAATCCGTTTAGACCATGTGCCCGGGTGCGCTGACCGCTTTCCCATCGTTAAACTAGCTAAAGTGGATTCGGACACGCCCTGAGTGCACCTGCGCCCTGCGCTTTAGACCATGCGCTTAGATCGTTAAAATAGGGCCCTCAGAGTTTCGTACCATTCCTATGAAGTAGCGATTTTTACAATTTCCAAACATTTATTTCTGTCTAAAATAACCAAACAACACCAGAGGGTTAATGATGTTATAAAGGTTTGATATTTTTTTATTAGATTATAAATGTATCCATTTTATTGCGAATGCAGTGCGCTTCCAGAGAGGGCCCGCCCACGCATGCTTTTGATTCGCTATGATATTTCATTGATTCTGTCACATCGCGTCTGGTGTGTACACCCAAATTGCTTGTCAATGGAATTTTGTCACATCGCATGTAATTAGGACACGGTGTAAGAAGCCTGGACACATTAATAATAAAATTGTGCTTATGAACAAGAACTGCAAGAGCAGATGAAGAACCTACTTTGAAAGGTGAAAAACTTTAGATGTAGTGCCACGACCTTGGCCGCATTTAGTGTAGTGTATATGTGAGATGGACTTTGCCCTCTTTAACCATCAGCAGAACCGCAAAACCAATCTACAAAGAGCTACGCGCCACTGATGGGAAATTTCCAACAACAAGCTTGAAAATGTCAACCGGCTGTAGTTTCCATGGCCCGGTGCACCTCTGGAACTCCCAGAAGCTTGATTTTGGGTACTGACCGCCATATGACCACACGACCACCCGTCTCTCATCGACTACACCAGTCCCCACAGAAAGAGAAAAGTATCTCACTCTTCCTGATTCGACTGCAGCTGAGAGAGGTTTATAGCACTGTCCAAAGAAATACTTGAGGTTTGAAGAGTAAGCACAGAAACCACTAACAACAAATAGACAAGAGGCAGTCTGTCTGTGTCAATACAGTACACACCACACTTCTGAAACTACAGGAGAGAGAGTTCAAACCATGAAAACTATGGGTAGATGGGAAGAAAAGAAAAACAGAGAAGATGGTCATGAGAAGAAGAGATGGAGCAGATTATAAGAATTTGTTGAATTTAGGTTTTAAGGTAAAGCATTGGTCAAAAACTGGCATGTATATATATATATAATATATATATATATATTATATATATATAATATATAAAGTAAAGTGCATAATGTTCAGTATCCAAAAAATAAAGTCAATGAGTGGACTGGTTACAGACGTGAGCAAAACCTGAGCTTACATTACCTGTATGAACACCATTTGATTTCACTAACATTAAATAAATTAAAATTATTTACTGAAGCTATTTACTGAATTATCAATTTATGTGGTTATAGATAAATAGACAGACTATCATCTCTTGGGTAATAAAAATGTCTGGCTTTTCGTCAGATCAACCCATCCTGAGTTTGTCCTTCTTGTGTCCATTTCACAACTGAGGCAAATGTTGACTGAAGTGTCTTCTTGGCTTGCCATAAGTGACTGTGGCTTTTCAATTCTCCCCTTGTTGTTTATTGCAGAAAGCATGAGGTGAAATGGAGCCTGCGGTGGAGCCATGGCTCGCATCCATACGGTGGCCCATACGTGTGATGACGGGCCCCGTGGATACAGTCTGAGTGGGGGCCAGAGAGGAGGTTCAGCCTGGGTCTCTTGTGTTTGTTCTTCAGGTCTTGGCTCCACGGAGGCTGGCGGTCAGACAGAAACCTGGGTCATACCTGGACTGTTCTCTGCCAGTGACCGGAGCCGTCTGCCCTGGCGCTGAAGCCCCGAGGGGCTCTTCTTAAGACAGACCTGAAACCACACTCATGACTAATAGCTCTGAGCTTTAGGAGGCTTTGTGGAACTTTGGTGTGAAGAGCAGTTGACCTCAGGGAGACGGTGAGAGCCGGAGACACTTTCTCAATCACTTATTTTCAGAAGAAACAGAAGCAAGACCCTGGAGAGGAACCGGCTCTAAAACGGCCCTTGTACACTCTCATTATCTGACGAACCTGATGCTGAAATCCTTATGGATACCACAAGGACACACACAAGACTACAGCTTTCGTTTTGTTCAACTCTGTTGGTTTAAAGGGTCTCTGTGTTTGACAAAAGAAAAACATGGAAACAAGACAGTTGAAAAGAGCTGTGTTCCTCTTTTGATCCTTCTGCGCTGCTAGAAGGAACAGAAAGCGACCACCAGTCAACCTCGTTTCCAATCCTCCCAGATTAGAGTTCCCTGTTTTAAATGTCTTATTATTCCAGTCTCTTTGTCCCAGTCCCCCTTCCCTAATTAGCGCCTGTTCTCTTTCATTCCCAGTCTTGTCTTGTTTCCACCTGTGATATAAAGAAAAAGTGTGAAAAAAAGAGAAAAGAATGGTGGAATGAAGATGAGAAAGGCAAAGCGCTTGGCCCCACAACGCTAGAGCGGAGGGGAGGATGAAGGAGCTTGTCATGTCTCATCTGCGCTTGGATCCAGAGACACGCAGCATAGAAACACACACAGACTTGCGCTTCTGTGCAACGCGGATGCCTTTGAAAGTAGAAAGTGATGTGGAGAAATGAAACGGAGAGGGAGAGAGAAGCTCAGGTTTTTCGTAGTGTTGGGTATTTCATTGTGACCCATATTTGTCTCGGTGTATAATTCAAACACAGAGGTATCCTAATGAGTCTCTAATTTATTTAAGGGCATCAAAAATGCATAAAGTAGCTTTAAAGTCAAGAAAATCCAAATAATTGACTCTGTTTACTTCATCTTGTTACTGTGTACAATCCATTTTTCCATGTTACTCTGCAAAAAAAAAAAAAAATTCCTTTAAATTACTGACTAACGTCGCCAAACCCTTTTTATTTTATTACTCTTTCCCTCCAACCACCTGTCATACAGAAATCACTTTTCACAGTCCAATCATTTAATGAGGAATGAAATCATGTCATCTCCTGTTTCAGAGATAAATATATAATATATATTACAGCAGTAAAATTGGTTGGTTTTTGGTGCCATATAATCTGTGTGGGCTACTGATAAATGTTAACTAACAGACAAATAGCCATTTAGCCATTGTGTAAATCATTGTGTGCTGTATAATTTGCTTATACAGAGGGTTAGGTTTAGGACTGCCATGCTGCATTTTCCTAAAAATCATTTTTGGACAGGATCTCTTTAAACCTAGCAGCTTTCTGCTGATTAACGCTGCAAATTTTGATTTATTTATTATTGTTTTCTGTTTATTATTGTATTTTATGCAATTTATATGTCATTGCCCTTGCATGTTCTTTGTTCTAAAATGTAAATAAATAAATAAATATTCTTGTTTATTCTCGTCTCCAGAGATTTTGCGAGATTTCCCATGTTCAATTTCGGGACTCTGGTTGAAAATCTGTTGGTGTGTTGTGTTCGTCACATGTTAGGAGCAAAACGGTTAAATATTTTAGTGCGTACCTACCCAGCATAACAGTGTTTCTGAGTGAGTCATTGAATCATTCACTCGCCAATTCATTTAAAACCACTGAATCGTTCATGAACAAAACAGCGTACATTCTTTATGGTTGAGTCACTGAATCCTTCACCCAACATTACATTCAAAAATGCTGATTAGTTCATGAACTAAACAGATGACAGTCTTTATGGGGGATTAATTGAAACATTCACTCAACCTTTGTTTAAATGGCAATTCTTTCCTGAACGAAACAGCTATAAGTCTTTACGAGTGAGTCATTGAATCATTTACTAAGAAATTAATTTTAAATCGTTGATTAGTTTATGAACTAAACAGCAGACAGTCTTTATGAGTCATTGAATCATTCACCTACCATTCATTTAACATTCTACCATTCTACATTCATTTTAAATCATTTTTTATTCATTTTAAAAGTGTTTAAATGTCTGGTTTTATTGTTGCGATTATTTGTATATGATTATTTCACTTCCTTTTATGTAAAGCACTTTGAATTGCCATTGTGTATGAAATTTGCTACATAAATTTAACTTGCCTTGCCTTACCATGAGTCACTGAATCATACACCCAATCAGTTTTTTAAAAATGGAAACTCATTCCTGAACGAAACAGCTAACAGTCTTTATGAGTGAATCATTGAATCATTCACTCAACCGATTCACTAAAGAATGCTAATTCATTCATGAATGAAACAGCTGACAGTCTTTTAGTGCGTCATCGAATCATTCAGTAAACGGATTTGTTCAAAACCACCAAGTCATTCATGAACACCACTACTGTGTGTTGCTCTGAGATCCAGTTATGCTGTGGGTTTGTTTGTTTGGAACTATTTTCATTGGCTGAGCAAACCTATTGTGTCTAACATGTAATTTAGTACTGTAAATGTAGTACTGATAAGGTATCTGATCAAACTGCGCAATAAAAATTTAGATGTGATGTAACATGACCTCCAAGACTGAATGCTGTCTGAAGCTTTTTGAACTTTATAAAAAGCAGAGGGGACAGCCACATTAAATAATAATCTCAACGTCTGTACCTAGTAACAGGTCTGGATGTTACTCTTAAGAGAAAGCGGCATAATGCATTCACATTCTGAGTGCTGCGGTTTCATAAACAGTTATTTCATCTAAAATGTTGCTGACTCACAGCATTTATAAATGTTTTTACTATTCATAAGCATCTTGTATAAGCAGATCACAACCTTCTTGTGTCATGCCTTTAAATAAAGTGATTCTGTTTAACATTGACCGGTTTGTGAGCCTTGTGGCAGTGGGCCAGTGTAACTGGGTGTAAAAATCCAGAGAGAGAGAGCCGGGGCCGTGGCAATGACATTCCAGGCTGTTTTTCCCAGCTGCTGGCCTGGGGCCAGTGCATGCGGTCAGGCCATGTTTACATCTGTCTGGGCTTCAAGCAGCCACAGGTCTCAGAACAGCACAGTGGATTGAGACAGAGCAGAGGACGACACCCAGACTGTAAACATCAACCATACGCTGATGAACGTGTTGAAATCCAGCGGCCATGAACGTTGCTCCTCAGCCCTTCTGGTTTATTTTTCCTCTGGTTTATTGATTATTTTTTCTGGTTTGAGCTTGCAAATGGGTGCAGAACGAACGGTTAGGATTTGTGTTGATGCATGTCATGCGTTAATACCTGGAATTCAGTTGTCTGTGTGTTTGTTAAACAATAGGCAGGGTGAGACCGCAAAAAGGAAAGAGAGAGAGACAGAAGGAGGGATAATGTGTTAAAGTGTTAAAGCAACAGTTCACCCAAAAATTTGAATTCTGCCGTTATTTACTCCCCCTCACGTCGTTCCAAACCCATATGGAACACAAAAAGAGGAATTTGAAGAATCTTCCCACAGCTCTTTTATATGTTTGTCAAGAGACAAAAATTATAAAAAGCTTCATAAAACAGTCCACAAGACGCAAATCAAATAAGGTGCTTTTTGACGTCTTTGGCAACAATAAATACCACTGTTTCTTGTGTTTTTTGACCAAGTATCAGTGGCGTCAAACCGGTCACCTCATTCCATATTTGGTTTTATAGAGCTTGTGAGAAAAAAAATTCAGATTTTGTTTTACACAAGCTATTGACTTCAGAGGACTTGGAATATAGCACATGAGTCGTATGGACTGCTGTTATGATGCTTATTAATGCTTGGCAGATATGGAAAAGCTGCATGAGGATTCTTCAAAAATTCTCTTTTTGTGTTCTAACAGCGTACGCTGGGCAATGAGACTCTGAGGGTTTAAGATAAAAGGCAAAGGCAGATATACTGTAGAATAAAATTAGAATTATTGGAGGTTGAAAAATGATAAAGAAAAGAGTTTGTTCATCTTATTTCCATAGAGACCTGAGGGAAAGCACAAGAGGACGCAGAAGGAGGGGGAGGCAGATGGCTAAGGCGAGGCGAGGCATCATTTCTTTAGCTTTCTGTGATTCATCAGGGGAAATGATACCACAGCGGATCAGAAGCTAGAGAATGATGGAAGAGTGGCATGAAAGAAAAAAATAAACGATTAGAACAAAGCAGCTCAAACATTGTGATTCTCTCTCACACCTCTTAACTTTTTATTTCTCACTCCATGTTTTTCATTTCTCACTTGGACTCATTTATTGCACTTTGTTCACCCAATGTTTTTGAAACAAGAAAAAAAACTACATTTTAACACTTGAAGAAAGTGAGTGGTGCTTGCCCATACAAGAGTTGCCAGCATGATGCACGGGTGTTTGTCGTGGCATTTTATACGTTTGCTAATGTGTTCTTGGTGGTTACTTAATATCCCAAATTATATGATGTTCCCCACCTCCATGATATTCTGATTTATGCATTTGATTCAGATCCTTCCTTAAATGTAAATCTTTGGTATTTTGCCCCATTATTGCATGTCATCACTACTTCCAGTGCAGTGCGGTGTGTGGAAACTGTGATGCAGGTACAAAGCATTATTGACAGGTATTTAAAGCTGCTGGAACTCATCACTAAAACATTATATTTACTATAGTTAGTAATGTATAAAAATATACTATAATATCAGGATGCACTTTACTTACTACCACACATAATGGCGTCCACAACCCAGAATATGAGAAATAGTAATATTGATGCTTGTCTTGCTAGGTATTGAATAGTCACTTTCAAAATTAAAACTCGGTAAGATGTTTTTACTATTAAAATCTTTATTTTAAGCAGGTTCATATTTATAGGTCAGCCTAAAGCAACTGACATGCATGCAATCTAGCACTAGAGGGCAATATGAGACATTGGAGAAAAGGTACCTAGCAAGCACAACACAATCAGTGTACAGTATTTTCAACATATTTACTTCAAAAACCTTAAATAGCATTTTGTAGCCATGTTTTTGAGGAGAGGTCAAATGTTTGGATGCAGATCCCAAACAGTGATCAACCTTATGACACACAGATGATGTGTACAAGTAATGTGTTTGTCAAACATATGAAACATTAAGAGATTTTATACAACAAATTTCACTTACAACACCAGAGAGCAGTCTGTTTCATAGTCCACCGATGCCCAGATAATCAGATCACAAGGTCATAAAACACCACCTTTTGAATGATTGAGAGGAATATGAAGGATGAGAAGAAAAGAAAGGCTCTTCAAATAAAAATAACATTAAAAAATGTACTCCCGGTATGTTTATTCTCCAGCAATCCACTTCTCTGGGTCATAAGTCTCTGTGAGCTCAAGTCAGTTTTTCATTCCCATCTGCAGCATCAGTGGGTGAAGAGCGCCTCCTCTGGTCAGATCACTCCATTGACAGCTGCACACTATCTGACTGCTGCTGATCATGTTTACGAGCTGGACAAACACAAAACAAGGATTTGAAAACAGCTTGGTTACAATCTTACAAAACTACTATTTAAACATAGAAAATCATCGTGCCATGATATTCTCTTCAAGTTCCAAGATCTAGATTTTTTATTTCAATAAACAGATCAACTTTATCTAAAATAGTTTCCAAATGATTTTGGCAAACCCGAACCTGTTGAGACATTTGAGAGCATTTAAAACATCACACAGATGTACTGAAATGTAAAACACATGCAAATGATAAACAAGTGTAAAATGAGTTTGGCATAATTGGAATCTTTATGTTTTTAAAAGAAGTCTGTTGAAAGAATGCTCACCAAAGTTGCATGCAAAATAACTGTTTTCTATTGTAATATATAATGTAATGTAAGCTGAGTTTTCAGCATCATTACTCCAGTCTTCAGTGTCACGTGATCCTTCAGAAATCATTCTAATATGCTGATTTGCTGCTCAGTTATTAATTAGTTTTTGCTGAATAATATTTTTGTGTAAACCATGACATATCTTTTTCAGGATTCTTCAATGAATAAAGTTTGAAAGAACAGCATTTCTTTAAGATAGTTTATTATATATTTATTTGTTTTTTTAACCATTATAATAGTCTCTACTGTCACGTTTGATCAATTGAATGTGTCCTTGCTGAATAAAAGTGTATTTCTTTATTTTTTATTGTACTTACCCAAAACTTCTGTATCATGGTTTCCATAAAAATATTAAGCAGCGCATGTTTTCAACACTGTAATGAAAGTTTCATAAGTTGCAAATCAGCATGTTAGAATGATTTCTGAAGACTAGAGTCGTTACTGTAAATTCAGGAATAAATTACATGTTAAAAATATATGAAAAATATTTCTGATCCAATGCAACAATTGTATTATTTTATATTTTATTTATTTTAAAAAGGATATTCCATTTATACTAATAATTAAATAATAGAACCTAAAGCATATACAATAGAAGGGGTAAAATAATAGTTTAATATGACATCTTCACACAGAAGCGGCCACAATCTATCTGGGGTTTTGTTTTTATTATTATTATTTGGTCGTATAATTTACAGTTGTATTTTAGCAACAATAACTGTACAACTGCATGGTACTTTGCTAGATCTATGATAAATGTTCCATGGTAAATTCTCGAAAGGATGCATATTTAAACAGAAAATGAGCTCACAGAGTGAATACATTTCCAGCTGTTGCCTCAGCCGGACTTTCTGCAGACTGTCGTAGAAGTTGGGCTCTGAAGAGCTGCCCGCTGTAGGTGGCAGTGAAAATATACGCATAATCTTCCTCTTATTTCTGGAGGAAAACAAGAGACATTCAAGAGATGTATAATCATAGACGTGTTGTGTAATACAGATTACAATCGACTGACATCAACAGATTTACACGTCATTGTGATCATGTTTACACGTTTAACTGTGATCGTGAGATGAATGAATATTAAATGGACGCTTACTTTCTGGCGTACATAAGCAGGGCGAAACTGACCAAAATAACCAGCAGGTAAACATTAGTGGCCTCATTCCAGGCCTCATGCACTGAATAATCCAAAGACTCTTCATCTGCCATCATCCCGTGCCCACCCATAATGAGAGGAGTATGCGTTTATTAAAGTGCGCAAATATACCGAAGAAACGAACCAAATGTATAAGATTTTATCTGAACACAGCGACCCAAAACAATTAGATTCAGTTCCGGATGAGTGCATATAAAGAAGTAGAGAACTTCAAAATAAAGGTCCCTGAGCAACCGTTTGAGGACCTCGCCTTTTATCACTAGGGTTGATGTTATTATTATATATCTGAATAATGATTATTATTTTTATGAATTGTTGTTGTTGTATTATTGTGATCGGCACTAGCAATTAAGCAACTGAATTATCCAGCATCCCATAATAACGTGAATATATTTAAATATTTATTAATATATATTACGATTATTTTATATTTATAGTAATGTTTAGATATGCAAATATATATTTATTTCAAAGCTTGATTAATGTAATTATATTCTTAATTTGCATTTACACATATTAATCAAATAACAACATTGCAATATTTTATTGACAATGTAATATTTTATACAGTTTAATATAAAAAGGATTCTATATATTTTTTGTTTTTAAAATGATTTTATTTATTTATTTATTTTATTAAACGCTCTCTTTCACGCGCATAAACATGCTTTTACTTTGACGCTAAACTTCAGTGATTTATCTTATTATGCTTTGCGTCATCTCCTTCAACGCAGTAAACAGGAAGTGAAATATAACTCCATAAGATGGTTTCATTGGTCGAATGTTCACGAGGCGTGTCAGAATACGAGTCTCTGATTGGCTGCCTTTAGAGCATAAGACTCTGAACCAGCCACTGCGCTCTGTCCGTCCTCAATGTAAACACACTGAATACAGCGACACTACAGGATAAAGTTTAACAATGTCGTTACGAGGCGTTTTGAAGCTTAGTCTCCGCTCAAATCTTGGGTTATTGGTAAGGTTTTTAAATTAACTAGTATTCTGAACTGTGAATTATTCATATATTGCTTTAAAGCAGCAGTAAATCTAATGAAAACATACACACCTGTATATCTTTCTGTGAATGCTTAAAATCACTGCATTGTAATCATAAACATATGTATCGCTCTGAATAGTTGAACTTGGAAAGTGACTTCAAGTTGGTTATTAGTATGAAATGATATAATGCATGACTATATTTAACAAGCCCTGTCCTTGGCAGTACTCCCGTTCCCCAGCAGCAGCTACTCACAGCAGGCGCAGCAGCAGTTCAGAGCTCATCAGCCGGTATCCAGTGCCGAACAAGAAGAACCTGCCGTTTGATATTGTGGAGCTGATGGAGGAGGTTGAGCAGAAGGTTTGGCATCACATTTACTTTGAAGTTCACCCCAAAATAAAAAGACTCTCTTAATTTACTCACTGCATATAATGAAGAAATGTCTTGTGTCACTAGTAATAGAAGATGTGCATGTTCATCTACAGGGAGGGTTTTTGCCCAATGTCTTCAAGGTTCTCGCCCATCGCCCTGCTGAATTTCGGGCTTTCTTCTCTTATTATAATGCCCTCATGAACAAGGAAAGTGGTACGTCATTATGATGATAGTGGCATGCTTTATGGTAGTTAGTAGTTCTTTTGTTATTAATCCATCAATACAGCATATCATTTTTAGAATTAGTTTTTAAATAGTTTGCAACTGGAGCAAGATATGGATCAGATTTTTACTTGCATAATTAGGGTTCGATTTTGGGAAATGTTGTTTATATATTAAATATATTTTTGTATAATATAAATTATATGGATATAAATTTATGCATGTAAATATTTTCGAAATATATACTATATGTGTGTGTATTATATATATGCATAATAAATCAACACAGTGCACACTTATATTACGTAAACAAAAACTTTTATTTTGAATGCGATTAATCGTTTGACAGCACTAATTAGAATTTATTTGTACATTTTTGTTTTCTTTTAATTAAAATGTGATGTTAAATGTAGATATTTGAATGCTTTAAGGATCCAAGGTTTATTCTACTTTTGTCACAGGTGGTCTGTCAAAAGCGGACCGGGAACTGATTGTGGTTGCGACCAGTGCTCACAATCACTGCTTGTATTGTGTGGTATCCCACAGTGCATTGCACCGCATCTATTCCAAAAAACCCATGCTGGCTGATCAGGTACCTAAACATTTTACAAAACATAATGTAAAACTGTTCAAACCCTCTCAGACTCAATATTCCATGAATATTATCAATAATATGAGTGGGCTTTTAATTGATTTTACTGGTGCTGTCTTGTCGCACAGGTTGCAGTTAACTACAGGGTTGCGGAGCTGAGCGCCCGTGAGAAGGCCATGCTGGACTTTGCTCTGACAGTCTGCAGGAGCGAAACCGTAACTGAAGAACATCTCAGCACCCTGGAGGCTCATGGTTTTGACCGAGAGGATATTTGGGACATTGCTGCCATTGCTGCCTTCTTTGCTCTGTCCAACCGCATGGCCCATCTGACTGACATGAGACCTAACGCAGAGTTTTACAACATGGGGAGAGTGCCGAGAGACAAAGCAAAAGCCTCCGATGGACAGGTCGAGGACGAATAGACTCCTATCAGACTTTAGATTAAAGTTATATATTTTTTTATCAATCGTTAAGATGAATGTTAAAACACTGTTTTGCAAAATATCACCCAAAGTTCCTTCTCTAATCCTTTCACTACCGTTTGCACATTTAGCTTTTAAGCTTGTTTGAATACACTGTTTTTGTGTCTTCACAAAATGAGAAATCAGTTTGAATCGTGTACTTAAACTTCATTCTGAGAAAGAAGCTTGCACTGATTGATCTTCAAATATATAAATGCCTTTATTTTGTCTCAAGATGGACACCAGTAATGTTTTTTTCTTCTAAGGCATGTTTATAAAAATCACTTAAATGTCCGAATTGAACTATGACCTAATCCGGGTTTGGTCTAAACCAGGGATCCTCAAATCTGGCCCACTCCTGCAGAGTTTAGCTCTAACCCTAATCAAACACACCTGAGCATGCTAATCAGCATCTTCAAGATCATTAGAAAATCACAGGTAGGTGAGTTTGATCAGGGTTGAAGCTAAACTCTGCAGCAGATTGGCCCTCCAGGGAAAGATTTGAGGAACCCTGATCTAAACTCTGTCTGTAATACCAGGCCTTAGTTTATTTATTACAAAGAGAGATCTGAATATCCACTTGCACAAATGCATTCACAAATCACTATAACAAACAGCGGTGAGCAGGGTTATTGTTATCTAAAAACTAAACACATTACAAAACATTTTAATTATTGGAAATGAACATTACCTGAAATAAAATAAAGTGATGTATATAAACTTTAACTTATTTTATTATTTTAATTTAGTTGAACTTGAAGTACTGAAGTAACAATCTAAATTGACCTCAAATTAAAAACTATGCAGCCTATCCATATTTAAAAACAACAAAAACTAATAAAAATGACTGAAACAAAAATGAAACTTAATTAAAACGAAAATGTAAATTCAAAATATTAAACATAACTATAATAGTATCTCAGAGATCGTAAAATAACACTGGTTGTAAAGACAAAGCTTGGATACATATTTTTGAATGACTCTCTCTTGCAATCAGACAATCACCTAATTTATAAGTTATGTGAACATATGTTACTGATATTATTAGCTGCATTTAAGTTTATTAGCTTAACTGAATAATAGAGCTGCGGATCAGGCCGACAAACTTTTTGAGAATCATTTTTACCATCTAATCCCATTTGCTTCAGCGCTGAGATGAAGTGTTAATGTGGATGTGCAGTGTTTTGTTTTCTCTGAGCATTACGCTGTTTAACTGTTGTGGGTTTCAATAATTCTTCTGAAATATTTAAAAACAAGCCATGCTGTATTTGAAATTATTTCTGTTGTCATGAGCTTGAAACATCACATTTGCATGCAGCCAAACTGGAATATAAACCTGTTAGTGTGTTTTCAAGAGATTATAATTTTAGAGGTTAATAAATAATAAATGTATAACTTGTGTAAACCATTTGTTTGAGTGATACAAACATTAGTGTTTTCTCTGAGAGTGCACATTAATATTTTAAATGTTAGTCTATAAATACTGGGCTGAATCTATCCAGTGAAATTTCCATGATGTCAACTGAGGGTTTGTTTACTTGGAAAGAAAACAAAATTACATTGTTAATATGTACGTGTGATAAAATTACCATTAAATATTTTGAGGGGAAAATACGTGACAAATTTCCTTTACAACAGGCATTCACAGATTTGGTTTTCAAAAATAATTGATTTGTTTTATTGTAATATAAGTTATTTACACATTTATAAAAAATATATTTAGTTTTTCCATTTGCCATAATCCAATGTGTAAACACCAACTGAGATCCGGTTCATCTTCTGGTCTGTAAATCTTCAAACTGCAATAACAAAACAGTGTATCAGAGCTGTGCAGTACAACAAATTACAGCACGTTAGCCAGACATTATGATTGAAGATGGAGATTATTTATAGGATTTTCATTTGTATAAGCCATTATACATTTTATATAGATTTCCTACATAATCACCTCATATGCTGGTGGAGGAGAACTTGGGACTGGACCGTAGTTTGGTGAAGGTACAGCTGAGACCTGGTCGTAGTTTGGTGGAGGTGCAGCTGAGACCTGGTCGTAGGCTGGTGGAGGTATAGTTGGTACTGGACTGTAATTTGGCAGAGGCACAGGTGGGACTGAGCCGTGTGCTGCTGGCAGCACGTACCTAACCGAATTAATGGACTGTACCATTGCAGAGGGGTCCGGCTGGCCCACGAGCACAATATGGTTAACAGGCAATTCTGCATCCATATAACTGATCTCGACATGTCTTGACTGAGAGAGAACCAACATTATATTTGTTACATATACGTGATTCATTTTTTCTAGATGAGAAAATGTTAAGCACTTGATGAAGCTTACCTTTGGTCTGCAGCAACAGGAACAGGAGGTTAAAGCAACAGTGACAGAGAAGATGCAGATGAGAGTATCACAGGCCATGAGGATAAAGCAGGACACACCCTGATAAAATAATAGACACAGTGATTATGAACTAAAATATGAATCAAAAACCGGTTGCCAGATCTAAAGAGTATAGAGGATGGGTTATGTCACTGTTGTAGACTATCTGCGTCACAATATATAAGCACTTTCATCAAAGTCTGATATATTGTATATTGTACATGTGTGAGTTTCAAAGCCTTTACTTACCCAAGAGTAATAAAAGTGAAAGTGGAGAGACAGAGCAGCTGCTGCCGCATTGAAATAGCTGAGCATCTGTGAGGATTTGACCTATAGTTCAGAAGATCTGGTTTAAAATAAAACCCATAAAATTCCCCTTAAGCTAAAGTATTACACATTTTTTAAAACTGACACTAACCAGACATGGTTTACATGTGCTTGCTGCCAAGACTGTTAATCCTCCAGTTAAAATGAACTGTAGAACAGAAACGCAACAGAATTCAGCATTTGTTCGCTATATAATATTGATCTGATATTAAAATGATCGACTTACGCTGATTGGTGACCAGAGAAGAGAAAAACTCTCATTCCAGATTGTCAAACAGAGTCCAAATGAGGCTAGCAATAGCTCCAAAATCTGCCAGACAAAACCATAAGATATAGTGCCAGTTTCTTCATACACATTGAATACTTCTCTTGATGTGGAATAGTGTGTTTTTACCCCCAAAGCCAGTGGCTTGATCGTCAGGAAGCTGGAGACGTTATACTGCTGTTGCCGGTGTCCTGGCACGGGTAGCATCACATCAGCTGGTTTTGGCATCTTTGAAAATAAAGAGAGTAGCTTGTCTTTGCACGTCTTCTATTTCTTGTCAGCCAAAGCTTACTGATTGTCGAGAAACCAGGTTTCACTGATCATTCTTTCATTCTCAACACTGAGAATCGAGTTTTACCTGAAGAGTTGCTTAACAAAGAGAATGCGTTCCTATGGAGTTGAAGAATGCTGAGGGCTGCAACTTTATCCTGTCAATCACAATCCTATATGCTTACCCAGAGTCACATGACCAAAGAATGCTTGTCTGGAGAACATCAGCATGGCTGTATGGCCATGAAGCCACAGGTTGTCACAGATGTGCTTATATATATATATACAGGTGCTGGTCATATAATTAGAATATCATCAAAAAGTTGATTTATTTCACAAATTCCATTCAAAAAGTGAAACTTGTATAATGTATACATTCATTCCACACAGACTGATATATTTCAAGTGTTTATTTCTTTTAATTTTGATGATTATAAGTGACAACTAATGAAAACCCCAAATTCAGTATCTCAGAAAATTAGAATATTGCTTAAGACCAATACAAAGAAAGGATTTTTAGAAATCTTGGCCAACTGAAAAGTATGAACATGAAAAGTATGAGCATGTACAGCACTCAATACTTAGTTGGGGCTCCTTTTGCCTGAATTACTGCAGCAATGCGGCGTGGCATGGAGTCGATCAGTCTGTGGCACTGCTCAGGTGTTATGAGAGCCCAGGTTGCTCTGATAGTGGCCTTCAGCTCTTCTGCATTGTTGGGTCTGGCATATCGCATCTTCCTCTTCACAATACCCCATAGATTTTCTATGGGGTTAAGGTCAGGCGAGTTTGCTGGCCAATTAAGAACAGGGATACTATGGTCCTTAAACCAGGTACTGGTAGCTTTGGCACTGTGTGCAGGTGCCAAGTCCTGTTGGAAAATGAAATCTGCATCTCCATAAAGTTGGTCAGCAGCAGGAAGCATGAAGTGCTCTAAAACTTCCTGGTATACGGCTGTGTTGACCTCAGAAAACACAGTGGACCAACACCAGCAGATGACATGGCACCCCAAACCATCACTGACTGTGGAAACTTTACACTGGACCTCAAGCAACGTGGATTCTGTGCCTCTCCTCTCTTCCTCCAGACTCTGGGACCCTGATTTCCAAAGGAAATGCAAAATTGACTTTCATCAGAGAACATAACTTTGGACCACTCAGCAGCAGTCCAGTTTTTTTGTTTTAGCCCAGGCGAGACGCTTCTGACGCTGTCTGTTGTTCAAGAGTGGCTTGACACAAGGAATGCGACAGCTGAAACCCATGTCTTGCATACATCTGTGCGTAGTGGTTCTTGAAGCACTGACTCCAGCTGCAGTCCACTCTTTGTGAATCTCCCCCACATTTTTGAATGGGTTTTGTTTCACAATCCTGTCCAGGGTGCGGTTATCCCTATTGCTTGTACACTTTTTTCTACCACATCTTTTCCTTCCCTTCGCCTCTCTATTAATGTGCTTGGACACAGAGCTCTGTGAACAGCCAGCCTCTTTTGCAATGACCTTTTGTGTCTTGCCCTCCTTGTGCAAGTGTCAATGGTCGTCTTTTGGACAACTGTCAAGTCAGCAGTCTTCCCCATGATTGTGTAGCCTACAGAACTAGACTGAGAGACCATTTAAAGGCCTTTGCATTTTTTTGAGTTAATTAGCTGATTAGAGTGTGGCACCAGGTGTCTTCAATATTGAACCTTTTCACAATATTCTAATTTTTGAGATACTGAATTTGGGGTTTTCATTAGTTGTCACTTATAATCATCAAATTAAAAGAAATAAACACTTGAAATATATCAGTCTGTGTGGAATGAATGTATACATTATACAAGTTTCACTTTTTGAATGGAATTTGTGAAATAAATCAACTTTTTGATGATATTCTAATTATATGACCAGCACCTGTATATATATATACAGAACAGCATGATTGCTGTTAACTGAATATGTGATACTGCTTCTATAACAGTTCATTTGAGTAGGTCATTAACTGGGGGTTTCTTCAGCTATGAACACTCTATATGTCCCAGCCAGGGTTAATGATTAAATCACTTATTAATTTGTTTCATATTAGAAAATGTGCCAAATGATTATGTATATAGTTTATATAGTATAATGTAAAATTACAAGATTAAACACTCAATTTTCAGTTGAAGGCATTTGATTATTAAATTCTACAATCCTAATCCTACCCATCGCGTAGCATATACACGGCATATTTATATTAGATTATAAGCATATTTTGCGTATCAATACACAAGTTATTGTTTTTATTTGGCGAATGCAGGGGCGTCATGCACTCATTATTTTTGAGGGGGCACGACTGAAGTGTGGGGGGGGGACTGTATAACTGATATAGGCTTATATTTGATTTATTTTAAATTCGTATTCTAAATATTCCCAAACGTGTTAACTATATCATGCAATATATCGATTCTCAAATATGGGTAAGTAAATGCATTTAGCACTTTATAGATTGTTAGTTAATGTATAATGTGTGATGGGCAAGTATAGTGTAATCTCTTAACATATTTTTTTACACGACGCTTTAATGTGAATTTAATAAAAACGTTGTAATTTACTATTTATAACACCTTCATTGTAGCCTACAGAAAAAAGCAAAGAGCATTTATGATCAAATAACTTTTTCAAAAACTCTTATTATAATCACTGAATCTGTTTACTTGATAAATTAATGTCCTACTACTTGCATCTTACGCTCATCTGCACTTTCTGATGAGATAATTCCTCAGAGAGCAGAAATCAGTCAGAGCAGAAGTGAACAAAACACCGCGTTTTTGCGATGACTCATCTGAACGTCTCTGATTGGTCAATGCATTCATAAACTCAATAGAATCGTGTGTGATTGGTTATAATGCGCAGTGCTGTAAAACGCTTAGCGCCTAGCCAGCGAACGCAGATTTGAATTTAGCAACTGATGCTGTGCTGCACGTTCTGATCACGTCGGTGTTAATGTATGAAATATAGGAAAATATTATTCGGCTATTTTTTTTCCTTTGTCTTTTGGAAGCTGCATTCAAGATCCACTTGGCTCAAAATCTCAAAAAACTTTAAACGGGCAAGATTGCACTGGTACTATTGCTCTTTCATGAGATCGGGTACCATTACTGTACCATCCCAAAGAGGCACAAAATCCCTTTCACAGACTTTTTCATTAACTGTTCCCATCTGGTGGAATGACCTGCCCAACTCAATCCGAGCAGCTGAATCCTTACCCATCTTCAAGAAACGGCTAAAAACACATCTCTTCCATCTTTATTTGACCCTCTAACTCTAGCACGCTCTATTCTAATTCTATTTTATCTAATCTGTCTTCTTTGTATTTAAAAAAACACACACATTTGACCCTCTATCGATTGCATATTTATTCTCTAACCGCTAGCTTTTATTGTAAAACTAACACTAAGTTTAATTTTTCTATATTTTACATACTAGTTTTCAAAAAAAAAAAAAAAACTTCCTACGTGCACTGCGTTAGGCTAACCAGGACTTGTAATAGCACTTGCATGTTGTTGCTCTTTTGTTGGTTTTGATTGCTTCTATAATGTCCTCATTTGTAAGTCGCTTTGGATAAAAGCGTCTGCTAAATGACTAAATAAATAAATAAATGACTAAATAAATAAATAAATAAATATTATTACGAGAGATTGCTTTACCTGATGTTAGTGTTGCTCTTGGATCTTGCTGCTTTCGTTTTCACTTTCATAGGTCCCATCTGTGTAAAAAAAAATAACTCCTCCCCTCCAGTCAGTGTAAGAGAAACTCAAAGCAGTCTGAAACTACAATAAACAGATGTAACATGTTTTTTTCAGCTTTTTTCTCACATCACCAATTGCAGAATATCTGTATAACCATCTGACGCCATTCCATCGACAGTCATTATGAAACATTACAGAATGTAGCAAAATATCAAAATCTGTAAAAGCAGTTACTGCTATCTGTGCAGATCAGGAAGGGAATTAAACACCTGATGTTTTTTAGATTCCCAAAACCAGACCTCAGCAGCTGAAATAAAATTCAAGCAGTCTTCATTTTTTTTTAGGATTCGAAATTATTAATATCAAATGCTTCCTATCAGCAGAGCTGGAATCTATAAAGAAGTTCAAATATAAGCTCATTTTAATTTAACATTTTAGTTACAACATAATTTCCAAATTTCTGTTCGTTATTTCATATGAACGCATTCCCATTATTTGAAAATGTGGTAATTAAGAACTGAAGGAGGCTGTAAATAAATGTGAATACTGTATATGCACGCCAGCTTTCTGTAAATACTTAAAATCACTGCATTGTAATCATAAACGCATTTATTTATTCCTCTGTAACTGTTAAAACTTGGAAAATAACTTCAAGTTTGTTAGTATGAAATTATATAAAATATATAAAATCAGCCAGTATCCAGTGCCAAATAAGAAGAACCTGCCATTTGATGTTGTGAAGCTGATGGAGGAGATTGAAGTCCAGTCACCTTTATTTATATAGCGCTTTTAATAATACAAATTGTGTCAAAGAAGCTTTACAGTATCAAATAGGAAAATAGTGTGTCGGTAATGCAAAAGGACAATAGTAAACACTTAATTTTCCTTTCAACAAAAGGTTTGGCATAACATGTCAGTTCACCCTAAAATTACAAATCTGTCATCTACTCATTTCAAACCCATATGGCTTTCATTCTTCTATTAAACACAAAATATAATGAAATGTCACTGCTAATAGATATTGTTCACCAGGGAGGGTTTTTGCCCAATGTCTTCAAGGCTCTCACCCATCGTCCTGCTGAATTTCAGGCTTTCTCTTATTATAATGCGCTCGTGAACAAGGAGAGTGGTATGACTTTTCATTCATGCTTTTGTTTAGTGGCGGTAGCATCTTTTTTATTCATGTGATCCACATCTATACAGCAACAAAATTTGAATCAAGGTTTTGTTACTTCTTTCATTAAGATAACTAGAAACCACATTGAATATGTTTAAAAAACCATGTAACATCACAAGACTGTTTAAAATCAACTAGTGAAGGCCAAAAGGTGATGCAGACAAATTTCAGATGATAGCAACTATGGATTAACACAAAAAACGTTCAAATATTATCCTTTGTCATGTCCAACCATGGCCCATCTGACTGACATCAAACCTAACGCAGAGTTTTGCTAAATCTCATCCTAAGTGGCTTCTCTGACGCTTTCACTGTTGTCTGCATATTTAGCTTTTCAATTATTGATTATATTTGTTTCTGTGTTAGTCCTCACAGTGATATGGAAGCTCATCTCTGCCATGGAATAAAAAATAATAAGGTAAATGCGACTCTTTATGCCACGATTCTATATCTATATGAACTTTATAACTCATAATTGCATTTTATCTCACAATTCGGAGAAAAAAAGAGTCAGAACTGAGTTATGAAGTCCGAATTGATATATAAACTCCCAATTGTGAGATACATTTCTCACAATTGATATAAAATCACAGTTATGAGACAAAAAAAGTCTGAATTGCTAAATATAAACTCACAATTGCAAGAAAAAAGTATTTTTATCTCACAATTACGTTTTATTCTTTATTCTGTAGTGGAAACTAGCTTTCATGCCATAAAGAAGTCCTTGCTTATTTAAATTTGTTAGGCTTTGGTTGATTACTTATTAAAAGGAGAGAAGATCTGAATATCCAGTTGCATAAATGCATTCATAAAACACCATAACACAGTTGTGAGAAGAATACTGTTCGAAATATATTAGCGTGAATGGCTGTCCTATGCAATCAGATACTCATCTAATTTATCATTTAGTTACAGTATGCACACATTTTTCATTGATTTTAGTAGCTGTGATCTTAACTAAACATCAGAGCTGCTAATCAGACCCACAGAGTAGTTTTTTGGTCATCTAACCCATCTAACTCTTTGCTTCAGTGCTGAGATTAAGTGTTAATGTGGATATGCAGTGCTTGGTTTTCAGGTCTTCTGAAATATTTTGAACAGGTTATGCTGTACTTGAAGTAATTTTTTGAAATATTATTTTTGAGACAGGACAGGTTGCCAGTCTGTTTTCAGACCATAATTCTAGAGCTTAATGAATAGTCAATTTTTAACTTGATTGAGTGATACAAATGTCAACATTACTTTCTTTTAAAAGTACACACTTTGATAGGATTTTAAATGTTAAGGCTCAGTCTGTAAATGCTGAGTTGAATCAATCATGTGGAATTTCCATTGAGCTTTTTACTGTTGAATAAAAAAAACTGCACATAAATGAAGAAAACTAACAAACAAAAAACTATAAATGTATTATGTAAAATCAAATCAAGCAACAATAATTTGGGGAACAACATAACGAATGAAACATAGTGAGAACATAAGACTCAACATAAGATAAACATAAGATGAATGTTTCTAATCCATCCAATCGTGTAAACTTCAAACGTTCCACTTTTTGTCTGAGATATTATTCATCTTCTGGTCTGAAAATCGTCATGCTGCAATAACAGAACACAGTGTATCAGAGCTGTGCAGCACAGCAATTACAGCAGGTCAGCAAATATAATTGAAGGTTGAGATTATTTATAGGATTTAGATGTGTATTAACAGTTTTTAAATATATTTTCTGATTTAGTAGGCCTACACTTACTCAAAAATGCTCATAATTACCTCATACGCTGGTGGAGGAGCACTTGGTACTGGACTGTACATTGGTGGAGATGCGTTGGGGACGTGACCGTAATTGAGAGGTGCACGTGGGACTGAGCCGTGTGCTGCTGGCTGGGTCACTGCAGAGGGGTCCAGCTGGCCCATCTGCATGATGTGTTTGTCAGGCAAATCTGTGGTCACATAACTGACCGTGACAAGGGTTGACTGAGAGAGAATCAACATGATGTTTGTTATACAAATGATTTCATCTGATTTTTAATCTTTTGATAATGTTTACCTTTGGTCTGCAACAACAGGAACAGGTGGTTATGGCAACAGCAAGAGAGAAGGTGAAGATCAGAATATCACAGGCGACAAGGACATAGAAGGACACATCCGGAGTTCCCTAATTAACAGACATACAGTGATTATGAACTCAAATATAAATATGAATCAAAAACCAGTTGCCAGTTCAAAAGATTAGACACTGTTAAACCGTTGTAGACTATCAGTGTCACTCACAGACATATGCATATATATATATATATATATATATATATATATATATATCAACACTGCGTCACCGACGGTAGTTATTCCATTATCACTGCGGTTGTAAAAATCTGCCACCTGCACAGCCCTACGCTCAATCAGTGCTTCAATTGCGAAATGAAGAAAATAAACAGCTTGTAAACCATATGTTACATAATGATTACCTCAGAAAAGCCAATGGCCATAAAATAGTTAATCAGCTGGTAAAAATAGACTACTCTGAAGAGGAGCATTTTGATAAATATCAAGCTTCAAAAGCTTGTGAATATAGTATTCCACTGTTCTTCAATACTTAATGTATGTTTGAATAAATCCGTCAGGTTTCTTTTTTTTTTAAATGACAGCCACCATTTGAATGTTTGCACTTTGAAAAACGAATTGGAGTGGAAACATAATATTGTAATTGTAAAGTTAGTATTATAAGACCCTACTCTTGAAGTAGGAGCTAATTAAATTTCACCGAAATAGAGTTCCTAGAACCATTCCTAGTTCCTGCGGTACTACATGCCAAAAAACGGGACCTGCCGCCAATAGTTCTAGGAAATATGAATAATTTCCTTCGGTGCGGAAGCCCTTATGTTTAAATTATCCTCAGTTTTGGTACAAAGGAGCCCAAAGTGTGGCAGGAAAATATATTTCACACCATTACACCAGCGGCCTAAACCATTGATACAAGGCAGGATAGATCCATGCTTTCATGTTGTTTATGCCAACTTCTGACCAGGGGTGCATTTGCCAAAAGCATCGTTAGCTAACTATGGTCGTTAGTTCCATTGAACTCTATTGGTAACGACGGAACTTGCGACCATAGTTGTTTTTGGGAAACGCACCCCTGATCGTCTTGGCCAGGTCTACATGTCTAAATTAAGTTTCTGCCATGTGATTGGCTGATTAGATGTACCTAATAAAGTGGCTGGTGAGTGTATATCCAAATGAATCAATATTGAGTCGAATTGGAATAAAATCGAAATCTTGTGAATTAAAACTGAATTGAAATTTGCGTCAATACCCAGCCTTACTAGACATACATACACATACTGTAGGCAGTGTAAACACTTACCAGAGCGTAAACAAGATGGCCGCGGATGGAGAAGGTAACTACCACAAGATTTACATAGCTGAGCATTTGTGAGATTTTGACCTACAAATACAAAAAAACAAACAAATGAATAAAATTCCCCTATAATGTTTGTAATCTTAAACATATTGCTTCTTCTCAAGACAGTAAAGTTAACACTAACCAGACGTAGTTTACGTGTGTGTGCAGCCGAGACTGTTATAGCTCCAATTATGATGAACTGCAGAATAAAATGCAACAGAAATCAGTATTTGTTCACTGTATAATGTTGTACTGATACTGAAATTATTAACTTACAATGATTGGTGACCAGATAACGAAAAAACTCTTATTCCAGATTGTCAAACCGAGTCCCAATAAGGCTATCAATATTGTCAAAATCTGCAATACAAAAACATAAGATATAGTGCCTGTTAATTCATACACACTGAGGCAAGTAGAAGAGATGTGGAGCTAAATGCAGCTTGGGTTATTTTCCAAAATAACAAAGACAGGAGAAGACAGACACATGACAGACAAACATAAACACAATACTTGACGGACAACTGAGAAAACTGAGTACTTTTAATACAAAGATAAATGAGGACTTAAACAAGATGAATATGGAAACAAAAGAAACAGGAAAAAAAACACATGAACGTGCAAACAGGACCGAACACCAACACATAACGTGACGTTTTACCCCCAAAGCCAGTGGCTTGTTCTTCAGGAACCTGGAGGCTTCATACTGCTGATGTTGGTAAAATGGCGCGGTTATCATCACATCGGTGGGTTCAGGCATCTAAACACATGGAGAATAGCTTTACACGTCTTTTTCTTCTTATCAGCCAAAGCTTGGTGCGTGCGTCATTAATCACACTTTGAACATACATTTTCTAAAGTGTATATGTACAAATAGATACAGATATAAAATTATGTATTTTATTTCGCACCATCAAATCTTCTTGGCGCTCGAGAGTGGCGCACGATGGCTACTAATCAGTGGCGGCTGGCCAATAGAGGGCGCTAGGGCGCCGCCCTCCCTGAACCACACACTAAATAATTATTATATAAATGTATATTTGTATGATGTGATATATTAGAAAATCTTCTGTGAAAAATATATGTTTTCACCATCACAATATGACATCTCTGCTGGTCAGCACGTCTCAATTTCAGCTGAGGGGCGATCGAGAAATCGCCCACAGGAGGCGGGTCTTTGTAGAATTTAGTCAAATCCTGATTCAAGATATAAATATATTCAAGATGTGACATAAAATTTAGCCAATCGGCGTCCTCAAATCTTAACTGAAATGGGCGATTTTTCTGTCGCCCCAAGCTGCTAAAATCAAGGCTGGTCTCGTGGTCTGTAGCGGCGCGATTTTAAATTACGTGACAATGGCGGACTCAGGTGTTATTAATTCCGGACACGAACCTAACTCTGTACAATCTCTACTCCAATGTCCGTTTGAGAGGAGAACTTTGGCAGAAAAACTGAAAGTAAAGGAGCTGGGTCCAGATCAGCCTGACGGTTTGATTTATTGTGAAGAGTTGTTTGTGAAATTGTTTGCTGTGCCAGTGTGCCACAGCCCCACCTCAAAAAAAATTCACCAGCCGCCACTGCTACTAATGCAAGCCTATGACACCGTCATAATTCGTTTACATGACGTGTGGCTTTGACTGATCAATATGCTCAGATACTTGTTCTTCTAAATGAAGAGATTGGACGAATCGAATCTCTACATGACATTTAAGGTCTGCTTTTGCCAACAACAAAAAATCTGAGCAAATGAATCATAATATTGAGAATGGCTTACTTTACCACGTTGATGTCGCTCTTGTCTCGGATCTTCTAGTTTCACTTTCATCCAGAACGTTTTTCTGAACAGAAACTCCTCCCCTCCATCCATCCAGTGAGTGTATTCAGTGTAAATCAAACTCAAGCAGTGAACATGTATGAAACTCGAAAATATGGCACAGCCAAAGATGGGTACAAATACATCAAAATGTATTTAAAATAAAATACAAAATACTGTGTGGAATTTTTTTTTAAATACGAATACAAAATACTGTGTGGGAAAATGTATTTACAGGTGCATTTCAATAAATTAGAATGTCGTGGAAAAGTTCATTTATTTCAGTAATTCAACTCAAATTGTGAAACTCGTGTATTAAATAAATTCAATGCACACAGACTGAAGTAGTTTAAGTCTTTGGTTCTTTTAATTTGTGATGATTTTGGCTCACATTTAACAAAAAAAAAACACCAATTCACTATCTCAACAAATTAGAATACTTCATAAGACCAATAAAAAAAAATTTAATGAATTGTTGGCCTTCTGGAAAGTATGTTCATTTACTGTATATGTACTCAATACTTGGTAGGGGCTCCTTTTGCTTTAATTACTGCCTCAATTCGGCGTGGCATGGAGGTGATCAGTTTGTGGCACTGCTGAGGTGGTATGGAAGCCCAGGTTTCTTTGACAGTGGCCTTCAGCTCATCTGCATTTTTTGGTCTCTTGTTTCTCATTTTCCTCTTGACAATATCCCATAGATTCTCTATGGGGTTCAGGTCTGGTGAGTTTGCTGGCCAGTCAAGCACACCAACACCATGGTCATTTAACCAACTTTTGGTGCTTTTGTCAGTGTGGGCAGGTGCCAAATCCTGCTGGAAAATGAAATCAGCATCTTTAAAAAGCTGGTCAGCAGAAGGAAGCATGAAGTGCTCCAAAATGTCTTGTTAAACGGGTGCAGTGACGTTGGTTTTCAAAAAGCACAATGGACCAACACCAGCAGATGACATTGCACCCAAATCATCACAGACTGTGGAAACTTAACACTGGACTTCAAGAAACTTGGGCTATGAGCTTTGATTTGAAATTGGCCATCCAGTGAAGTAACACTATTAAGGCCTGTTTACACCAAGAATGATGATTATAAAGATTACTTTATTAGTGTAGTATACAATGCAGTTGTGTCATCTGTCACTTTAAATGATTGACTGTAAATATTTTTATCATTCATCATTTTTTGTGCTGTAATGGTTATAATGGTGGTGTGCTATATGCTATTCATTTAGATTTAGGATGTACTCACACTAAGGGATCTGATCCGTGCTTGAGCATGATTGACCCCCAAAATCAAGTTCATTACACAAGTGTGACTGCTCTGTACCGTGTCCAGTACGGTTTGTTTAACCATGCCCTGGCCTGCTTGAAGAGGTGGCTCGGGTGCGGTACACATGTAGTGTGATCGCTAACCGCGCTGGAGCATGTAACAGTTAATTTACTATTTTTGTATGCACTGTTGTTATTATGATAGAAAAAAATATTTATTACTATTTATTCATATTTATTTATTTATTAATTTAATTTCGAGTACCTTTAGATTTATAATGGGTCTGGGTCTCATCAGTCTTGGGGAAAGTTACTTTTAAAAGTAATGCATTACAATATTGGGTTACTCCCTAAAAAAGTAACTAATTGTGTTTCTTAGTTACTTTTTATGGAAAGTAATGCGTTACGTTACTTTTGAGTTACTTTCGTATTACTTTTTAAATATGAGCAGGGCTTGATTGTTTGTTTTTCATATAAAAGGTTAATATAAAAAGTAAATCACGTCTGTACAGTAGAATGCAGGAGAAGAAGGTTCAACAGTCTTCAGCAATTAAAAAACAATGAAGCAAAATTGTTAGTTTATCTAAAGTCATTTTTGTTTATTAGTATGACTGAACTGGATAATCAAAGGTCAACAGCAAAGACATTGGTTAATAATAATGGGATTAGATACATTTGTGTAATTTAACATATTTAATTATTGCAGGTTTGCGTCATATTCTGAGTTTGCATTTCACTGTTTTAATTCATTTTGATGAATACTGAATCTGTTTTTTTGCGAGTGGGATGAATTAATACACATTCACATTTAGTCTCTAGAACTACAGTAAGATCATGTTCACATACAACGCCTCTGTACTTCTGATTTCTCCCAACATGGGGACATGAGACTTTTCGGTCAATAAATGGGAAAACAAAGTAACTGGCGTTACTTTTTTGAAAAAGTAACTCAGATATTTTCTTGTAAATTAAAAAGTAATGCGTTACTTTACTAGTTAGGCCTACTTGAAAAAAGTAATCTGAATATGTAACTTGCATTACTTGTAATTCATTACCCCCAACACTGGTTCTCATTTTATTGATGAACAGGTAATGTTGATTTAAATTGATAAACTGTTCAGCGTGATGACGTTTAATGTCCCCGACAGCGCATGTAGTCCCATTTAGCAACTTGTTTGCAACCGTCTTTTTTAAGAAACATAACAGTTTAAAAAAATCACGAGTGGGGTGTAACTGATGTGTTTTATGTCATAGAATAAAACGTGAAAGTATCTTGAGCCTGTTTGAACCACAGACCATATTTAAGGGATTTAACCAAAATCCCATTAAAAAAACATTGACTCTGGGACGATGGAACCGGAAGTGCTAAAATGCTAACTCGCTTCCGGGTTTTAGTCCTACAAAGTGACATCATAGTTCCACCACTCTATTGTAATGCACTGCTAAGTGGTTGTCCAGCATCTTCAATAAACAAGCTACAGATAGTACAAAATGTAGCGGCTAGAGTCCTTACCAGGTCAAGAAAATATGATCATATTACCACAATTTTACAGTCCCTGCACTGGCTTCCTATTAAGTTCCGTATCAGTTACAAATTATTATTACTTACCTATAAGGCCCTAAATGATTTAGCTCCTGCGTACCTAACTAATCTTCTATCACGCTACAAACCAACCCGCTCCCTAAGGTCGCAAAACTCTGGACTCTTGGTAGTACCTAGGATAGCAAAGTCCACTAAAGGAGGTAGAACTTTTTCATATTTGGCTCCCAAACTCTGGAATAACCTTCCTGATAACTTTCGGGGTTCAGACACACTCTCTCTGTTTAAATCTAGATTAAAGACACATCTCTTTAGCCAAGCATTCATATGATGCATCTCATAATCTTGTACTGCAGTTATATCTGATCAAACGCACATTATTATGCTTTAGCTTGGGTTGAACAAATAATTTTTGCTTGGATGGAACAACAGCTACGCTAATCATGTCTCTATTTGTTTCTCTGTTTCTGGATTAACATCCCGTGGTAACTAGGAATTACACAAGCTTCAGTCTGGATCCAACCCTTAAATGATCTGAGATGACCGAACACCTGAGAAGAGATGATGCCAACCCTCAGACAATATACAGAATTACCAAATTTAGACATAAGTTAAATTAATTAAATATATTTTAGAAACTTAATTTCCTGTAAAGCTGCTTTGCAACGATTGAATCGTATAAAGTACCCTGGCTCCACCTCGGGTGCTCGTAGTTGGAGAAGCCACTGGATCCTGTGGTGTCGTCCGGACGGGCCTCAGCTATACCTGTGTCTCCAGATCTCTGTGCTCCAATGCTGACAGTCGGACCACTAACTACACCCTGGTACCTCCCACCATAATTTCCACCATGGGCCTTTGTACTATCTGTGCTCTGGGCTTCATCCTGCCATCGCCTCCTTCGTGGTTCCTCCCGCCATCAAGTTCTTCCCTCCATCTGCTCTGCTGTGGGGGTTTGCTTCTCAGGCTGCTCCGCCATGATAGTTTCCAACCCCATCTGCTCCACCTTGGTCACCCTGCTCCTAGTCTCTGCCTCAGACGTCACGCCCACGGAACGTTGGCTAAACGTCTGATGCATGTGGCACACAAAAGTGGAAACACTTCGGGAGTATCGAAGTCGTCGTCGGATTGGTTGAATTCTACAGGATTTCCAGGAGACGCATGTGTCGCATTCTTTAATGTTCCGCCTCGAAACAAAAATGCGGTGGTGCCACACTCCCTCACGAAAGAAGAAAGCCGTTGTGTTTACAACTGCGACTAAAAGCCAGGGGTATAGAATTGGGGGGGGGGATGCTAGGGACGTGTCCCTACCAATATCCAGCCCCTACCAAAATGTCCCTAGCAATATTTTTATCAAATATATTTCAGATGCATCTGAAACGTCATATCATTGATATTACCTAACCAGATAAAGTAAATACGTTAGAAAACTGTGCACTCTCAAGGACGTGCATTTAATACATGTGCGGAATAGTCGCACACCGGACGAGAAGCGCAGCCGCGTTTAGAACTCACAGGCATTACACCCAATTCAAGACAGCAGTCTAAAATAGTTCATATAAAAGCCCACTTCAGGAATGAACAAAGTTGCATCGATGAGTTTGAAGTGGTGTTTGTTTGACAAAACAGAGCAAACGGAAAGAGAAATCGCAATCTATGGCTATTAGCTCCCTTTATAAAGCATAGCCTAAGGACAGAAAGACAAACGTTGTGCGGAAAGATGCACAAACGTTCAGCCTAGGATGAAGTCATGAACATCAACAATAATAATGTGAATGTGTATTTTTTTGTTTGTTTGTTTTTTTTGGTAAACTATGTAAGTGCTGCCGCAGGATTTGGAGGAGCATCTTGAGTCGCCGCGGACAGTCTTTAACTTTAAATTAATGTTGTTCAACTGAATGCACAAATGCACAAATCAAACTGTTAGCTGATATATCCACAAAATAAAAAACAACACTGATATGAGAGCGTGCAGTTTATCTGTCAATCAGATGCACATGAGTTTTGTTACTACAGCAACAACAGAGTATTCTTTCAGAATAATCCTGGGTCCAATTCAATTAATATTAAAATAAAGTGATGCGTGATTAAAGGGATAGTTCACCCAAAAATGAAAATTCTGTCATTTACTCACCCTCAAGTAGTTCCAGACCTGTATTAATTTCTTTGTTCTACCGAACACAAAGGACGATATTCTGAAGAAAGTTTGTAACCAGGCTATTTTTGGGGCACCATTGACTTCCATAGTAGAAAAACAAATACTATGGAAGTCATTTGTGCCCCAGAACTGCTCTGTTTCCCACATTCTTCAGAATATCTTCCTTTGTGTTCAGCAGAACAAAGACATTCATTACAGGTTTGGAACTACTGGGTGAGTAAATGATGATTCATTTTTGGGTGAACTATCCCTTTAAGACACCCAGCCCTCTGATGCTAATGTTGTTGGTTTACAAAATCATAATTGTACTATATAAAAAGAAAGGAAGAAAAAAAAAAACTGTTGACACAACTGCTGTAGGCTATAATAAAGTAATCTTTATAACCCATCATTCGAAAGCAAACCTACGCCCTTGCTACAAGCGCTTATCAGGATCAATTAAACGCTGGATTCTCAAAAGTACGTGAAATATTTAATGTTTACGGCACAGAATCTTTAAAATACGTCTGAGAGTTTTACACAACGGTCATTATTGTGGCGACATTTCCACGCCCCGAAATGTGACGCTGAAATTAAACGAACTGTGATTGGTTGTTTGACATGACAGTCAAACGGCCTCATGGGCGAGCGTTTTCCAATGAAACCTGCCATGAATTCCAGACCTTCAGCCGTCAATCTGAAGGTCTGGCTACGCAAGACTACCCTGCTCCAGTCCTGTCCCCTTCTCCTTTTCCTCCTCCTGGATCTGGCCCTACATCCCTCCCTGGTCTGCCTCTGCTCCACCAACCTCCTGAACTGTCCTTTCTGTCACAAATTCTCTGTGTTTGTGTCCATGGACTTTCATCTTGATATTCTTTTGTCCTGTTTTGCCTGTATTCAGTTTATGTGTGTTTAGTTTCTGTTTCCTCGGTTGCATTAGTCATTCATTGTCTCATTGTTTAATCGATTAGAGTCTCACCTCTCCCTCTTTACCTCTGTGTATTTATTTCCTCAGTTTCTTCAGTTCAGTGTATTGGTATAGCATGCTGTTTCACTTGCGTTTTATCTTATTGGATTACACAAGTTTGTTTTGTTTAATAATACCATAATAACTAATCTGAAACTTCACCTATCTTCATCGTCAATGGACATTAAATGTGACAGTATTATTATTAAGAAATTAAATGTATTTCTTCCATTTAAGTTGGTTTTGGTCAAATCTGGCAAATAAAAGAAACCCTAAAAGCAGTTATTTTAAGTCCATTCTGTCTGTCTTACAGAATAGGTTTCTCACATCTTTATGTAACCATTGCAATGCCTCATGTTTCCTCCCCGACTCGTGCTCTGCTCTCACAGACAGATGCGGTTACCAGGCAACCGCTCTTGTAGCTGTATCAGTATGAGGCTGAGTGGGTGGGGGGTTGCTGCACAATGTGATGCTGAGCCGCTCTCCCATTGGCCACAACTCGCTGACCAGTGACATGATTGGACGAGAGCGTGTCTCCCTCTCTGTGATATGCTTGGGAGGAGGAGTCTATGCAGCAGAACAGACATAAATTTACCCCTCCCTCATTCTTTTGCACAAACATCAGTATGCCTACGCACAAGTCCAGCTGTCATGTGTTTACCTCTGATTTCAGGAAAACCCAACAGGAATGAATTGACAGGAAGATGCATCCCAGCTGAGCCAAGAGATTCTGCTTTTTCTTCAGCGTTTTTCTGAGGAGTTTATATCATCAGCCTCTTCGTGTGGACTTGCTGTTTATAAACCCCATGACGCTTTGCAGCAGGCCTTCATGCTGATGGATGAAAAATGGATGGTGTGTTGCTCATCCATCAAACAAACACGCACCTTCACAGACACCTTTTGTACAAACCAACACAACAATGGAACTGAATGAATATAGCAGCAACTGATCCAGGATTGTTAGGACAGCAATGTGACAGAAGGTAAAAGAGTGTTTTTCTAAGTATGTCTTGTTTTTATTTGAATTGTCCTTTTTGTTCATTCTGTCTGAATGTTTACATGCATAAATGTGCTTTGTGATCCTCTTTAATGGCTTATTGACCAGATGGAGATGTTTATATGCATATGTGGCAGATCTGCCCCCCCCCCCCCCCCGTTAATCTGATGTTTATATTGATGTAGAACAGGATTAGATCCACTAATCTCACATCTAGGCCCATTTCAACACATCAGGACTATACTGTAGATCTGGATGGTTGTGGTTTATCTCTGCTGCCGCTTATGTGACCCGCATGTTTGATTATCTGCTTCTGGAATCATTCTAGCAGAGGAGAGAGTCTGTTTGGCAGACATTTAAACACCGGTAGCATGTTGGAACCCTTCCACTCAGATTTTTAAGGCTCATCATGAGACTCCGCCTCTTTGCAGGATTGGTAGAGCTGCAGCCCCGCCCTTGGTTCTGTCCCAGAATGCTGAGTCCAGTTCTCTGTTCCGATCTCGCAGCCTTGGAGCCAGAGTACACAGAGGGTAACACACACACACACACACACACACACACAATCACCCATACGAATGCTCACAGTAGCTACACTGCCAGTAAAAAGTTTGGACACACTTGACTGAATTTGTTTCTTGTAAGGCTTTGCTGAAATGCTTGAAATTACTTTTCTCGACATTGATAAGCATCTTTATATGAAGCAGTCAACAAGTGGGAACTAGTTCAATACTGTTTACAACCATCCCAAGATGCACCTTTTGTGAGGTGACATTTTGTGAGAGAGCAAGCAGTGTTATTTTAATATCAGAGACTATTAAAGTTTTTAACAATTTAACAATTATTTTTTATATTTTCCTTTACATTTAATTTCGTTGTTTGTCATTTTTGTTATTCGAAATTTTAGTGCATAAAGTTAAACTATATGAATAGGAGAAATGCTTCCTTAGCAACATATTTTTTATGTATTTTTTGCTGTTAGTTTGATTTAACTATAATAACCCTGGTGTACAGAGCTGAATGATGAGTCAAATTATGATCATACTGATTTAACATTTAGATTAATACATAAATGCAATATTTTTCAATTGTGCTAAATCATAGTTTTGATGACTTTCCCATTATTTTACCATGTGAAAATTAGTCATAATAAAAAAGGAAATGTTCAAACTTTTGACTAGTGATGTAACTAGACAGAAAACTCTTTGACCTCTGTATTTGTGTTCACAAAGTGATGTGCACATTTATGCTGTTTTTGGATCTATGTTCAAATACAAATATTGCGTTAGTTTATTTTGGCAAATCAGTGTAAAGCTCATCTGATCTTAAACAATAAATAGAGGCCTGTGCTGGATTTTACCAAAACAAAAAGTCAAATTTGTTCTTTTTAATTCTTGTCTGTGATCCAGCGGATGTCATCTCTACGGTGGAGTTCAGCCAGACCGGAGAGTTCTTGGCCACGGGTGATAAGGGTGGGAGAGTTGTCATCTTTCAGAGAGAACCACAGGTCAGACAAATCTCTGACTAACACATTTTATATGTTCCCTTTTTCACAAACTTCCTTACAGGAAGCTGGAATAGTACACTGAAGCATTTTTGTTTGTTTCCTTTCTTTTCTTTTTTCCATCAGTAACTTTCTGTTTACATCAGTAACACCATTATTTTAATGCTATTGTGAGTTGGAGGCAGGTGGTATTTATAATAACTTGGGAGGAGACTTTCTCATTCTAGAGAACATTTTATTGGACAAAACTTTCTAAATACCCCTCAGTGCAAAATAACAGTTTTCCCCCAGAAGATGGATGATACAAGAGCAGAATGAATGCCTGGTTAAATGACTGGTTAAATCATCCTTATGTATATTGTCACTTTTGATAGTTTACGTAAGAATGGTTTTATGAATGATTTCCACCAAAATTCATTCCCCTAATATTTTTACAATCAGACCCAATAAATGTTAAATGTGCATATCTTGTTTATGTTTATTTTGTTAACAATTGCATACAGATGACATAAAAGTGCACAAAACCACAAGGCCTTTTATAATTAAATTGTTTTATATTTTTTTTTATATTTACATTTTTTATATTTATATATAAATTACATTTACTATAATAAATAATATTTTAAATGTTATTCTATTTAGTTTAACCTATTATTATAGTATTATTAAAATATATTTACTAATATTAACTTTAAGAAAAAACTAATCATGGACCCTTTTGTGATGATGCTTTTCACACAGTTATTAACATTGTGAATCTAGCAAAATTGTTGTGTATTTCCATTCTTTCAAATATTGCATTTATAAAACTATACTTTGTGTTATATTACATTTAAAATTAAATAACATAAAACAAGTTAAAGCTGCTGCGTGAGTGTTTCTAATACTGACAGCTGAGGGAGTGACAGCAAATTTGATATCTTTTCCTCTTCTGACCAATTAAATCAGTCCCTCAGTTTGTTCCCCTCTCTTTTTGGAGAGTCATAGAAATGCTATTGTGATTATTTTTTCTTTTGCTATTGGAGCAAGTGAGAATGCAAAAATAATATTTGTTGTAGACTCCATTATCATTATAAAAGTTTACTCATTTATGATAACTTCCACTTCTCTGGAAATGTGAAAAGTCCATTAATTCTGTTGTGTACAGTTAATTAATTCACACAAACAATGTCCCTATTTTCTGTTACCTTGTCCCCTTACCTCTCTCTTTCAGGGTGAATATAATGTTTATAGTACATTTCAGAGTCATGAGCCTGAGTTTGATTACCTGAAAAGTTTGGAGATTGAGGAGAGAATTAATAAGATTCGTTGGCTGCCTCCGCATAACCCCGCCCACTTCCTCCTCGCCACCAATGGTAAGAGCCGAAACCCTTGCTAACAGAACATCACTCAAAGCCAAAACACAGTACTGTTTCTTTAAGAATAACATACTTTTTGTATTTCTTTCCAGACAAGACCATAAAGCTGTGGAAGGTGAGTGAGAGAGATAAGCGAGCAGAAGGCTATAATCTGAGAGATGAGGAGGGCAGACTGAAGGACCTCTCTACAATCACCACTCTACAGGTGTGTAGCATTTCTCCTTCTGTTTTCCTCTGTGTTTAAACTTGTTTCCTGATGTGAGTTACTGCATTATCCAGGTCCCTGTCCTGCGGCCGATGGATCTCCTGGTGGAGGCGTCCCCACGGCGTGTTTTTGCTAACGCGCATGCATATCACATCAACTCCATCAGTGTCAACAGCGACTGTGAGACGTACCTGTCCGCTGATGACCTGAGAATTAACCTGTGGCATCTCAACATCACTGACCGTAGCTTCAGTATCCTCATGCATCTTACCGTAAGACAGAACTACACAGAGAGATATGGGGTTTTATAATTGTTTATTGAGCAAAAAGGCAGTTTCTAACATGTTGTTGGGCACCAAACATCTTTTTTAGAAGAAATATAGAAGAAAGAATTTTGTGCGTTTCTATTTTTACGTATGTACACTGAACAAAATTATAAATGCAACACTTTTGTTTTTGCTCCCATTGTTCATGAGCTGAACTCAAAGATCTAAGATGCCTTTGGAGACAGCTTATGGTAGAGAAATCAACATTCAATTCACAGGCAACAGCTCTGGTGGACATTCCTGCAGTCAGCATGCCAATTGCACGCTCCCTCAAAACTGCAACATTTGTGGCATTGTGCTGTGTGATAAAACTGTACATTTTAGAGTGGCCTTTTATTGTGGCCAGCCTAAGGCACACCTGTGCAATAATCATGCTGTCTAATCAGCATCTTGATATGCCACACCTGTGAAGTGGATGGATTATCTCGGCAAAGGAGAAGTGCTCACTAACACAGATTTAGACAGATTTGTGAACAATATTTGAGAGAAATAGGCCTTTTGTGTACATAGAAAAAGACTTATCTTTGAGTTCAGCTCATGAAAAATGGGGGCAAAAACAAAAGTGTTGCGTTTATAATTTTGTTCTGAATATGTATGTATGTAAGCTGTCTGCCATATTGAAACGGCCAAAGACGTAAACACTCGAGAACACGTTGTCTGTGCATCTGCAACCATAGTTTTACGCATGTATGAATATCTATATCTGCAATAGACTTTAGTGGATGATTTTGCTACACTAACACAATACAAGACAAAGCTGTTAGCTAACACAACTTAAAAATTTACCTTAAATTAAAAAACAGTAATATTGAGTTAATACATATAAAAACACAAACCAATACATTCTCACCTGTGAAATGTTATCCCATTTCTTCTGAATTTAAATCTTGTTGGTTTTTACAACCAGAGGTTGCAACATGTTGAGGCCTCTTGGAAAGCTCATTGATTTTTACTGTGTGATGACATGTTGACCGTTTCAAGATGGCAGATGCATCAACCCTGCTAAAAAAAAACATAAAAGCCCAATAGAAGACATCACAGAAATTCCAATGGTTTTCATTAAAATACTATTATAAACCATTAGCTTTTTCCAGTAAAACCAGTACAAAATTCCTTTTTGTAGTGTTTTGGGCATTTTTCCAAGAGGATTTAACATCCCACCAATAGAATCCATCACATACCAGTAGACACAGTAGACTGCATTAAAACCGATACAATTCCCATTAAAACCATTAAATCCCATACATGTTTTGGGCAGGGTTCTATTCTTTTTTTTCAGCAGGGAACATGTCTGGAGCGGTTGAATGTGGAATCTATCTATATGTAAGGAATAATTGACGATGTGCCATTGAATTATTAGAAATATAATGCACACCCGAGGTGTAATGGCCACTTTGTAACGGGAAAATTTGTTTATTCTGCTTATACTACGGTTGCCACACCTCAACACATCGATCAGATTATATATTTCAAGGGATTCGTCCGGTTTTTCCTCTTAAATCTTTATTATGAGTAGGATTATTTCTTCCGCATCTCATACATCGCCTCCGTTGCTAATTCCAAAACGTCATTTTAGACCTAGTAACTGAGGCTTAAGCCATTGATTACAGACAAATGCAGCTAATAACTAAGTTATGAGCGAGAGAGAGAGAGATTGAGTTGCGTGAATTGCCTAACGTTAATGTTACCTCTCTGAGTCTGTCTCTCATCAGTGTTTGGCAACAGCATCCCTACTAGTGAAACTTTAAGTTTATTTTCTTCACGAACATTGCCGTTGTTACCTCGCTTCGCTTGTGAGAAATGTCATGTACATTTATGCTAAACTATTTACTGACAAAGTCGTCAGAGCAGTGCTAACAACATTAGCGCATTTGTTTTCATGTGTGTAAACTATGTGTGTCTGTGTGAGGGAGAGAAAGCGGGAAAAATAGAGTATGTGCTTTACGTACATAATAAAATGTAATTTTGTGGCAAAACATGAAAATGATTGGACGTTTTTATCCCATTGCTTACTATATTTATGTATTTGGCCAGTGTCGTGTTGGATTTGGTTGTATTGCTGCTGTAAGATCTTTTGAAATAACTGAAATCATTTGGTGAAGTGATACAGAACTGTAATGCGGTCGAGAGCTGCCTGGAACTACGTTCGCCGTGCGTTTCCCTGAAAATAATTGCACACCTCAGAACGTTCGTCAGCCAATCAGATTCAAGCATTCAACGGCCCCGTAGTATTAATGGCTATATTCCACGGCATGGATGGCAGCGTTCTGTTTATTTTAAGCACACACTGCAGTTTTACGTCTGTTGCTTTAAATGCTTGAGCTCTTTAAAGTCAAGTGGATTCTGATGGGCTTTGAATGTTTTTTACCGTTCATCAGCTGGGAAAAAAATATTTTGATACTAAATCTAACAATATTGTTGCTTTGTGTCGTAATCATATTATAGCTGTAGTGGCGATTTCTCTATTCTCAAAGAATTTGAATGATTATTAAAACTTTCTAGCTATAGTGATTGTTATCATTGTATAGGCCTAGGTATTTTTCGTGTTGTTTATCATGTTTAACTATGGAAGCCCATTTCTGCCACTGAATCAAAAAATAATAATTAATAAGTTAACTGTTACTTTATCTCACAATTCTGACTTTTTTCTTGCAATTGTCAGTTTATATCTAGAAATTGCGAGTTGTTTGTATCATGCAACATACTTTTTTCCTCAGAATCGTGAGATGTAAACTCACAATTACAAATTATAAAGTCAGAATTACGTGTTGTATACTCATAACTGTGAGAAATAAAGTCGGAATTGTGAGATATAAGCTCTCAGTTTTTCTCAGTTGTGTGTTTGTATCTCGCAATTCTGATTTTTTTTTTTTCACAATTGTGAGTTTACATCACATAATTCTGACTTTATAACTTACATTTGTCAGTTTGTATCTCGCAATTCTTAGACGTAAACTCGCAATTGCGAAATTGTGAGATAAATTAAATGTATTCAGTGTAAATTTTTTTATTCAGTGGCTGCAACAGGCTTCCATACTTAACAGTAAAGGCCCTTAAAAGTTGAGTAGATTCTGATTGCCTGTTGATGCCTATACAATCATCATGCAGCTCAGAAAAAATACATTGTTCATGTGGATGGTGTACTGTTGTTGTTTTTTCCTATCATACACAAATGAATTGATTATAGGTAAAATGTTTGCTTTTAAAAATGTTATGAATAACTGGTGACATAAATCCTCAGAGTGTTGGGTTTCCTCAGTGAATTTCTCTCAGATATTGTCGATTTGAAGCCGGAAAACATGGAGGACCTCAGTGAGGTGATCACCGTGGCCGAGTTTCACCCTCACCACTGCCACCTGCTGGCCTTCAGCAGCAGCACAGGAACCACACGCCTCTGTGACATGAGAGCCCAAGCGCTCTGTGACCAACATGCCAAACGTAAACCACGCATGCAATACAACATACCGCCAAGCAGGACATTTTCCTGGATGAACATACTTTGTTGGTCTTGCAACAACATTCCTGTCAACCATAACCATTATCTACCCCTGAACTCAGAGTGCTGTTCCAAGACTTACAAGGATGTTGATCCAGGGACATATCCACTAAAACAAGCCTTCTCAAAAATCTGGGTTTAGGCTAAATAAAATGTCACTTAAACTTTCAGATTTGAAACCCAATTTGCCATTGTCAATATTTAATGTAAGGTGTTTACTTGTTATAGTATAAATGTTCTAATAGTATATATTTGTATATTGTAATGCCGTGTGTGTATGTGCAAACTCCATTAGTGTTTGAAGAAGCAGTGGATCCATCCCACCGATCGTTCTTCTCAGAGATCGTTTCCTCAGTGTCAGATGTGAAGTTCAGTCATAGCGGCCGCTACCTGCTCACTAGAGATTACCTCACCGTTAAAGTCTGGGACCTCAACATGGAAAATAAACCATTGGAAATATACCAGGTCTCACACCTACTCACTCATTCACACGTATACACAAACTCACACAGTGTTTCAGTGAGGAAATATGCACGTTTCTCAGTGCATATGATGCTGGATTGGCTTCACTAACACAAAATTAGAAAAAGTACCATTGCAATACTGTGTTTATTGTACATCCACAATGGTGGTACAATGGTGTTACCAGTGGTTCTTAATACTGAGGCTCATTCCTGTTAAAATGGAAATAGGTGTGATATTATGAATATAAATATTTTTTGAAACATTAAATGGATTTTTATATATATTGCACTAAAGCTCAAATAAATTATTAAAAGTATGTGGAAAATATTTAATTTGTATTAAGTTTAAAGTTTCTGCCTTCTATTAAGAATACCTTATTATTTAAAAATATATAATTAAAATACATTTTATTAAAAAAATTATTAAACTATACCTATGTTGCTATTGTTAAATAAAACTAAAACGTTATCAAAAATAATTGTTGTTAAATGAATTTAAAACTAAAATAAATCTAAATATGAAATTAAAAACTAACTTCAAAATAAGTTTAAAGTACTAAAATGACTACAACTAAAATTAAAATAAATTAAAGCTAAATATAAAATATTATAACAATAAAAATTATAAAAAAATATATACAAACTAAAATGACAAAAATTACTAAAACTTAAAATAAAATAAAAAATAACAGCTAAATATTAAAAGCAATATATGAAATACTATAATAGTATATAAATTATACTAAAATACATATACACAGTGTTATGCACATTATGTAATGTAAAATTAAGTAGATTTACCATACAATTTGGTAAATCTTATATATTTCTATTATTATTGTTATTATTAATGGGAAGTCGTGGCCTAATGGTTAGAGAGTCGGACTCGTAATCCAAAGGTTGCGAGTTCGTGTCTCGGGCCGGCAGGAATTGTAGGTGGGGGGAGTGAATGTACAGCCCTCTCTCCACCTTCAATACCCCGACGAGGTGCCCTTGAGCAAGGCACCGAACCCCCAACTGCTCCCCGGGCGCCGCAGCATAAATATACAGTATATATATATATTTTATAATAATATAATGAATCATTTTTCTGGGGCCCCTGGAGGATTGTACAATGTAAATAAATCGAAGCAAATCTTCAGGCAGCCACAGTACATTTGTTTGATGAAATGTAACCAAATCTTGATGTGGTTGGACAGAAAGTAAGGTAAAATCTTTATAATGCCTTTCATTCTCTATTGGAAAGCAGGAAAAGTACAGTTTTTACAGCTAAAACAAGCAACATTCCTGTTATACGGTTATATATAAAGAAGCTTGACTAACCTTAGCTCTAATGTTTTTGTACAGAATTCTCTTGCTCTTTCTGTCTCATGTGTGCTTGTGTTTTTAGGTCCACGACTACTTGCGAACCAAATTGTTTTCTTTGTATGAAAGCGATTGTATTTTTGACAAGTTTGAATGTGCCTGGAACGGAACGGACAGGTGAGGCCAATCTCCCTCAAAACATCACCTTTGACCTTTGAAACACAACCTGAGCGGCTCCAGCTGCTCTGCATCTGTTCCCTCTCAATCCCTCTCTTCCTCTGCAGCGTGATCATTACAGGCGCTTACAACAACTACTTCCGAATGTTTGACCGGGCGAGTCGGCGAGACGTGACTCTGGAGGCCAGTCGGGAGATGTGCAAGCGGCGGGCGGTCCTGCAGCCACGGCGGGTGTGCGTGGGCAAGAAACGGAAAGAGACGGACGTCAGCGTGGACAGTCTGGACTTCAGGAAGAAAATCCTCCATACCGCCTGGCATCCCACAGAAAACATCATCGCCATCGCAGCCAGCAACAACCTGTACATTTTTCAGGACAGACTGACGCCCAACGGACATCACAACACGCCGGAAATACAGAGTGCACCTCCCAAGTAACAGACGCAACCAAACCCTCCCACCCACTAAATTCAGTTCATTTCTTGCCCTTTATGATCATTCAGTGTCGCCAGCATCACAACAATCTCATGAACTATTATGAACATATATAACCCTCAAAACTGAATAATGCGGACTATAACTGTGGTCCTGAATGAGAATGTATCGCTCAGATTCTATAGCATGGCATGCAGTATGAACACTGGGGTTAGATAATGTTAAGCGACCCTGACACTTTCAGATCGCACATGCATGTTTACAAAGCTGTTGAACAGGGCTTATTTAACAATGATGATTGTAAACGAACCCGATGCTTTATAACGCTCTGCAGTGCTTGTGTAAAATTAAGTGTCCGTTCGTTCTTCTCAGGCTCGAGTTTTCTTCTGTTCTCTTTGGTTTGACAAACCGCTCAGGGACTCTCTAAGGCCTCCTCTTATGTTCAACGGCAAAACGCACCAAAATGAAATCCAGAACAAGCAGAGGACAGGATGCAGGAATTATGGAGTACTGCTGAGAGACATTGCTGGGAGGAAAACAGCATGTGCAGGGATCAGTTTCAATGCTGAGTCATCACCACCCCCAGCTCAATGTGTAAAGAGCATTCCCAATCCAACGCTTCTGACCACGTACTTACAGGGGCTTGCTAGCTAGTGCACATGTTTGATGATTTTATCTTGTGTGTTAAAGAAGTAGATCAACCAAAAAATGAACAAAGATTTTCCCACCCTCATGTCGTTACGAATCTATTGTGGAACACAAAAAGAGAAATGTTCATGCTGCTCTTTTCCACACGGTGTAAACATACAGTATCTTCAGTATATGAGAGTTATGAGACAGGCAAGGTGTAATATAGTTTGTCGTTGATGATGTCAAACCTAATATGTAACGAGTTTTAAATTAGAGAAACTTAAATTTGCGTTGGAAGTCACGACAGATCCTTCTTCCATATCGTGATGTACGTTGGTGTGAAATGGATTATCGAACAATCGAACAAAATATAGAGCGGGAATTGTTTCTGTGCACTTAAATGATGGCAGATCTTCGTTCCAAAAAATTGAAGTCGGCATGAAAATTCTACTTTCTAAATCCAAAATCTCAATTATTGTTACTCACTACACTAAAAAATTGGTAACCTACAATTGCTACATATATATATATATATATATATATATATATATATATATATATATATACACACACACATGCATGTATATATTTAAGAAAAATTTAAGTTTATATATTAAATATATTTATATATAATATAAATTATATGAATATAAATATATACATATAAATACATGTAATTATTTTCAAACTATATACTGCATATGTTTGTGTATATATATACATATATATATATATATAATAAATATAAACAGTACACACATACTGTATATATTATGTAAACAAAAACCTTTATTTTGCATGCGATTAATCATTTGACAACACTAATATATATATTAGTGCAGTTTGTTTACACACACATACATGTATGTATTTAGGAAATATATGTAATATACATTTATATTTATGCATATATATATATATATATATATATATACACATATAAAAATGTCATATATGTGTGTATTTATAAACATAAATATACACAGTACACACTCATACATATTATGTTAACAAACTTTTATTTTGGATGTGATTAATCACGATGAATCGATTTGTCAGCACTATATATATATTTATTGGACCCACTTTATATTAGGTGTCCTTAACTACAATGTACTTACATTTAAAGGAATTATTTGATACAATGTAATTATTGTGTACATAAATGTTTTTACATTGTACTGATATTTAAATACCTATTGATATTTTAAATACCTATATGTACTTACATCTGTAATTAATTTCTGTATTTACATTCATAATTACACTGTTGCCCCATCCCTTACACCTTAACCCACCCTTAAACCGACCCATACCACCAAACCTGTCCCTAACCTACCCGTATCCCACCTCAATAGCAGCAGAAGTGTTTTGAAATACAATATGACCACAATAAGTACATTGCAATTATTTTCTTGATGAAAGTACATAGTAGTTAAAGCCACCTAAGTATAAAGTGTTACCCATTTTTTTATTAAATAAAACCTTTTTGTTGCTGGATAACCCCAGATTAACATTCTTCAAAATGTCTCCCGTTTTGACATTAGTTTTGAACAACATGAGGGTGAGGAAATGACATTTGTGTGAATGAATCCTTTAATACAAATTCTTCAGAGTGAGCTCGATCACAGCTTTGAGGTAAAATCCCAATTCCCCTGTATGAAGTATTTTCAGCATGATGCCTTGTTGGTACCTTTTGATCTGCATATAACAGAAGTAACGCCCACAAGAGCACTCGCAGTGATTGTGTTTATATCCTGAAATGGGTTCAAATACAAAGAAAACCTGAACTAAACCTGCACTGTTTCTGTTGTCCTGTGCGAGAGCAACTCACAGAAACGCTGCCGTGTCGTTTAACTCAGACTTTTATTTCATTTAAAATAATTCATACAAATGCATACAGTCACAAACATTTCTTTTTGGATTCTGTTTAACAAAAAATATGAATATCTCATAGTATATATAGTATGTATATTGCTAGCCTACCACTTTACCAGGAAGGAAACTATGTAGGCGATGGAGAGCTGCAACTATCCCGGCATCCTTGAAAAACACGGTACAATCAAGTCACACACAAACAGGCAAGCGTTACGCCAGCTTTGCACAAGACAAGTTGTTTTTTTTCCTTTTTGTTCAAAAACTGAACTTTTCTGTTTTCTTTTTAACCTTTGACACATAAAGTAATACATGCTCCAAAAAAAAAAAACATATTGAGTGTAGTTCTTTAAAGTACTGTACTGAATTTGGACTAAAAAAGACAAATGGGTACAAAAAAACAATCAATGTGGTTTAATTTAAAAGGAAGAGAGGGGGGAAAATAAATTTTCCTGAGAGGGTGTGCAAATCCTGCCTCTTTCGGGGCTTTTAAAATCAAACGAGCGAAACTAATATGCTTTTTGTTATCGTATCTATAATCAGGTGGTAAGATGCCTTACTTAATGCTGTTTCAGTTTTTTTTTCTCATTTACAAACCATTGATCATGTCCTAAAAACTGTACACACAGGTTACATTCATGTAATAACTACTGTTGTTTTAACGATGAAACCCATTAGACAGACAAAATAACAGATAAAAGATGGCCCCCTGCGCTTGGACAGACTACAATCTAAAACAGCAGGATTTTGCATCAGGGAGAAGTTTGAAATCCACAAGATTTTCTCTTTTTTGTTGTCGTTTTTTTTCCCACTAGAGTGCAGTCCACCACCTTCAGTCAAAGTGTTGGCTACTTCAGAGTCGTGGTTGTTTTTAGTGGCTGGTTCTGAGCGCGGGAGCCTGTTTCCGCTCCTCTTCTTTGGGGTGAAGAAGGACCAGGAGAGTTCTATTGTGGTATGGAGAGCCTTTGAAGAGGGGGCTACAACTGTTCGTTGGGGTGCTGCTCTCTATCGGGTTCGGCTTTGCCGGTTTGGCCGGGTGACGGGGCGTGCGGAGGGTAGGCTGCGGTGGGCAGGCTGTGGGTGATGGGCACGGTGCTTGGCATGATGCCCTCCACTGACGGAGGCAGACCCCCTGAAGCCAGGCTCACTACGCTTGGGGGGTACCTGAGGAAGAGGAAGAATATTAATGACGGCGTCAGCAGCACCTGCAGCACAGCGACGGCCCCTACAGTAAAGCCATCCAAGCCTCTGTTAAAATCTCTATTAAATCGTGGATTGCAATAAGGTTGGATTATAAATGGAGGGTTACTTCCAGCTCTACAATCTGATTGGATGAGCCACGCTTAAATATATCACACATATGATGTGATGCATCATATTCTATAATATTGGTTTAAAATTTTTGGGTTCAGTACGTTTTTCTTATTCTTATTATTGTTTTTCATTATAAATATATATATATATTATTAATAAAAAAATTTATATATATATATATAATATTTTATTTGAATATTAAAATGTTACTATTAAAGTTTTTGTGTATGTGTGTGTCTTTTATAAGCCATGTGTCACAGTGATTTTACTGTGGCATGGACATTTTTTTTTCTATAAAACCAGGCAAAAGTAATGAACATTTCAAACATTTCAATCGTGAATATGCATTATAGCTATACTCTAGACTCTAGTTATATAGTCGTATTGATTCATTCATGAGCAAATTGTTCACTTGAATTGATTCTTTTCCATTAATCAGTCGAACAGATTCACATATGGGTCTGAATGATTCATTAGTGAACCAGTCTGAATCAAAACTATTTCAGAAATTCTTATCATAATATCTAATCATAATTAAATAAAAAAAAAGAAAAGGGGAACCCTTTAAATGTCCTGTGTGTCTGTTTTAGAAATTAATTACTTTGTCAGTAGATATCGATTTCTGTTTTTAATTTCTTGAGGAAGGAATTATTTTTTGTATTCTATTCTATTATTATGTATTATATACAGTAGGGGTGTAACGGTACACAAATATGACGGTTCGGTACGTACCTCGGTTTTGACGTCACTGTTCGGTATGATTTCAGTACAGCAGGGGGAAAAAACTAAACATAAAATTGCTTTTTTATTAAACAGTGGTTTACTGAACAAACTGCTCTCTCTTTAAATAAATTCAATTATAATTGATATTTTCCAAGGGATAAAAATCTATCTCAGCGTATGCTCTAAACTACAGGGAGCTCTTTTACATTACTACAAGGAGTACAATTAACAACAGAGCCTAAACTTAAATTTAATTACTTTTATATATAGCAATCAACACTCAAATTGTATACAAACAAATTTCACATAATGAAAATTTTTAACCTGAAAATGTCTATTTGCTGTTGAAATATATTCAATTACACAGTGGCTATCGTAACTTGTTTCATAACAGATGTATTTAAACACACAATAATTAAGACATCACTAACAGGTTAAGTAAAATATAATGAATATAGAGTCTAATATTTCTCAAAATTCTCTTCTCTAGACTTCATTTCTCTAGTTAACTACCAAGCTGTGGACACTGATGACTTGCCTGAGGTAAATGAAATGCTTGTGCGATTACATGAGATGTTCATTCATGTTTATTTCACGTTAAATCTAGTAGTAAAGAGGAAGGGATGAACGCGCTCTGCGCTGCCGTTTGAGGCGTAATACGGCGATCTGTCACGCCACAGGAAAGAGCGTCAATGTTTAGTTTAAATTTCCTGAAAAAATGGACGTGATTTGAAAGGTGAGATTTTGTTTCATTTCAAAAGTAACAATACCAAAAATATATGTGTACCGTTACACCCCTAATATACAGTACAGTACATATAATTATACTGGCTACTGTCCACTCTGCACTCTAGATACTGTAATGGGCAATGAACCCTTATCGGTAAATTAACTATTTATTTTCCCAACACGCATGGCATCGGCATTTCAGAGGCTTTACAAGTTATGACATTTATTGAAGAAAGATTAGAAGAATTTTCGGCAACACTTTACAATAAGGTTCATTAGTTAACATTAGTAAACAACATTAGTAAAGATGAACTAAGAATGAACAATACCTCTACAGCATTTATTAATCTTAGTTAATGTTAATTTCAGCGTTTAGTAATGCATTATTCAAATCAAAAGTTATGTTTGTTAACATTAGTCAATGCACTGTGAACTAACATGAATAAACAATGAACAACTGTATTTTCATTAATAAATAGTGTAATACATGCATTGCTCGTTGTTTGTTAATACATTAACTAATGTTAACAAATTACACCTTTTTGTAAAGTGTTACCGAATTTTCTAATAACATGCAATAAGACCAGGAGCATGTATTGAGAATTGGTTTTAACCATATAAAGTAATCTTACATGGCCATTTGTGGATTATTCTTTTAATTAGAAGTCCTGGTAAAAAATACAAAACAACAGCACCACTCGTATCCTTCATTCAGTTACGAATGTTATGAATGTAGGATACGGTTATGAATATGAATTCAGTTACGATGAATGAATTATTCAGTAGTTTGTTGTACCTGTAGGCTCCATTGAGTTCTGGATGAACCACGGTCGGGTCCATGCCGGCCCAGTGCGTGGTCTGTGTGAGGAACTCTTTGTTGACGCAGTTCTTGAGGCTGTCTGGAATGCGACCTGGAGGAGGAAAACAGCTTAATTACAGCAAACCCTGAGTCATTGATCACAGCACATCAAGCCTGCAGAGCTGCAATTAAAGAACAAGGATTTGACTCGGCTGATGAAAGAGGTCAGACACCCAGCGCTCTCGAATCATTTGACAAATGCAGTACAGAGTGATACTGATAGCGTCGTGTGCTGACGTACCGGTAATAGCCCGACGGATCTCCCGCGCCGCCTCCTCGCGCATCTCAATGGAGGCCTGCTCGCTGTACCACGCCGCGTGAGGGGTGCAGATCAGGTTGGGTGCGTCTTTAAGAGGACCTTGGCTGAAACTGACACAAACATACAGCTGTATAAGAGTCTGATGCACTCATTGACTGAGAATGACCTTTCACAAGATGACCAATTCATTTTCATGAACTTTCCAGTTCTTCGTGTTTACTGGATGAGGAAAAATCATTTTCTAGAGGCAGCACTCAAACAAAAAAATATATAATTGTTTTTTAAAGAAGTCTCTTCTGCTCACCAAGCCTGCATTTATTTGATCTAAAGTACAGCAAAAGCAGTAATATTGTGAAATATTTCTACTATTTAAAATAACTGCTTTCTATTTGAATATATTTTAATTTATTGCTGTGATCATAGCTACATTTTCAGCATCATTACTCCAGTCATCAGTATCACATTATCCTTCAAAAATCATTCTAATATGCTGATTTGCTTTTCAATAATTTTTTATTATTATTATCAATATTTAAAACAATTGAGTAAAAAAAAATCAGGATTCTTTGATTAATAGAAAGATCTAAAGATTAGCATGTATCTGAAATAAAAATATTTTGTAACATTTACACCATTCAAAAGCTTCGAGTCAGTATAATGTTTTTTTTTTTAAGAAATTCTAAAAATCTATACTTTTATTTAGAAAGGATGCTTTAAATTGACCAAAAGTGTTGATACATACATTTATAATGTTACAAAACCTTTCTTTTGCTGTTGTTCTGAACTTTCTAATCATCAATGAAACCTGAAAAATTATCCTCAGCTGTTTTCAACAATAAAATAATAATAAATGTTTTTAGAATGATTTCTGAAGGATCATGTGACACTGAAGACTGGAGTAATGAGTTTTGATATCAAAACTATAAAAGACTGCCATTGTGTGGATAACATGTAATCATGTATTCCATGAAAAACTAACTTTAATGTGATTATAAGCATTATAAAATGTACTATACTACTAATTACGAGTACTTGGTTTTTGGAATCTGATTATGTAATCCAGACTATATGTAATCAGTTACGACCCAGCGCATTTATGCCTAAATGCATAAATGCTATTTTACATGCATTGCATGCAGTTGCTTTCAAACATTATGCAGGAAACGACTGAATGTGTGATCTAGTCTGTTAGAATGGTGTTATATGACCCTAAAATTCAACATCTGAGGGCAAAAAATGACCTATAGTTTATCAATATCACCCAAACAAGAGTACTACATTTATCAGAATATCTTGATTTTTAGACATAGTATTGTCTATAGACACTAGTATTGCTGTTGATAAATTTTGCCAACTAAATAGTTCCAAACAAAGCCAAAGTGTAACTGTTGTGCGTCTCTGAGCAACACACAGCAGTGTTATTGACAGCAACGATATTGAACAATCTAGAAAGCTAATGATTCAGTGAGCCGTTCATAAAATGTCACCTGCTTTATTTCTGAATGAATCAGTTATTTGAATGAATTGATTGAATGACAGTTTTAGTTTCATATGAGTATCATTTCATATTTTAATATAAGAATCTAAGAATAATGGCTTAAAATGTAAAACTAGGCATCGGCCTGATATGAAAAATGATGCAATATGCCTTTCTGATAAGATGGATAACTCACATGTGCTCAGGGTGTGCTAGCACTAAAATCATGTCAACAGTGTAGTCATTCTTGAAGCAAACTTTTGCCTGAATGGTAATTAGATTCACGGTTTTGGATCGTCTCGTTTATTCTGAGAAAGAGCATACAGAATGACTCGTCTTGTGCGCGATAAAATCAACATTCACTAGCCTGCGCAACAACAACAGCAGCCACTCCCGGGTCCTAACGCCCGCCCTGTAATGCATTTACTTACTTAGGGGCGCTGTTGGCCAACTCTCAAAGTAAAATACACAAATAAATGTAAGATTGTTTATGATTAAATAAAGCAGTAATTGATGTCATAAAATTAGGTCAGAAGCTATAGCTTAAATGATCAAAAATAACAAACATGGCACAGGTAAAAAAAAATATTATTAAATAATTTAATTATATAGTTTTATTCATTAATGTGTACTATGTTTTTTTCTTTCAAACAGATTATGAAAACTTAAATACAAGCAGTTCAAAAAGTTTTTTACAACTCTTTTGCTTTTACCACTACATCAAAAATAATAAATAGATAAATAGTTGATTTATAGTTATTTTCAAATCTTTCAACGTACTCTCATTATAAAATAACTTCATTATTGTTTATTTAACACTAATTTTTGTTAAAAAGTAACCTAAATAAAAAAATTAAAATGGTATAATCTCTGCACAGGAGATAGTGTTGTTTCTCAACAAAAGGAAATATCTGTACCGCCGATATATGAGTTTAAAAATATTGGCAAAAATCCAATATGGTGCATCCCTAGAATAATAAAAAATTATTAATCTGCACATTAGGGTTGGGGACCGTTCACATTTGAACCAGTACGGTACCAGTATCAGTACCGGTACCCAACGCTACTTTTTTCGGTACTTTACTCTCTGTGTAACAACAAAAACATTTATTTCAGTGAAAAAATAAGTCCAAAACTTTTGGATAAAACATTTTGAATAAAAGGTTACTACAAGTTTTTTATTTATTTTTCTGATAATCAAATGAAGGCATTAAACATTTATTTATTTTTAATCAACTGAAAATTAAACCATTTTATTTTTCGGCAAACAAACAGTGGTTTACTGTTAAAATTAATACATGGTAGAAAATTGTGTGAATATTCCTCTAAAAAAGTTTTTATAATAATTGTATTTTTTTCTACAATTAAGTGGTTAATGTGGTTGTAATAATTATTTGTATCATTTAATTGTTTTATTTAAATTTGTCAGTAAATATAATATAAAAGATTTACATTATACTGTACAAAAGTAATACAAGAGTAATATATTTTTGTTACATGTAAAACCGCACTTTTATTTTGACAGGTTGCCGTAAAGTTTCTGTGTATACAGTATGATATTGATGCTAGTTTTCTCAAATGAAACTGTAAATTCGCATGAAGTGACTCTCACAGCCTGCAAGTTCATGTAGTGAGATGCAGAGGCTAAAATCACAGCGAGTTCACGTGTGCTTCAGTATTTGTGTGGTAAACAAAACCGTGTCTCCGCCATTCATACACACAGAGGCTAACGGAGCATGCAGGATTCATATTTAAACTGTCTTTTTGCATTTTAATATTCACATACACTAGTTCATATTGCAATTTGAATTAAGTGACAGATCTTATTCAACCACAAATGTACGAATTCCGTGGCATTCCGCGCTATAGAGTAAATCCGTTTTTATGAATGGACTCCGCCATCCTGTCTGCGTTTTCGGGGAAACCACACGACCCTAGAAATGTAAGCACACTTCAGAACATTTCGGTTTGCCCTGTGTGTTGTGTTTTAAAGAGTTGCAGGGGTGACATCATGTCACAGGGTTGGTTGGTCTCTCTCTCTCTCTCGAATATGCGCCCAAATGCTCTCTCTCTCTCGAATGCGCGCCCAAATGCGTTCTCAGGTACCGAAATTTGGTACCGAATGATTTAATGTGAATCGGTACTCGGTAATACCGTCGCAATTCGGTCTGTACCCTTAAAAGTACAGAGTTCGGTACCCAACCCTTCTGCACATATTGTAATTTTAAATCGCATTTAAGACCTAATTGTTAACTGAATCTAAAACTAATAAAACATTTTTCGTTATTTTAAATAAATCTGAAATAAAATAAAATATAAATATTAAATATAATTATTATTACTAAAATAACCTGAAGCACTGAAATTACAATTACTAACTGAAAATGAAAAAGAAATGAAAGCTAAAAAGTAATTTATTTTTAAACACTGATAAAAAAATGACAAAAGCACTACTACAAACTAAACTGAAATTACAATGAAAATATATAGAAAATAGTAATAAAAATTATAATAGTATATACATACTAAAATAACACTGGCTTTCACAATTGGTATGAAAGCAATTTAACCTCATTTTCAAAGGTGAACCACTATTTATGACATCGTTTTTTATTGATGCTTGTCTCCTTTGAAAATGCCTTTGGGAAACAGCTCACATTCTTTGAAAATATATCTAGCAAACAGACGCATGTTTTGTGGGGTTTGAAGCCAAATAACAATGCAAAAAAAAACCCGGTAGAGGCAGGGTGTGGAATATAAAAGGGGTTTGGAGCAAGCAATCCATCTAGATGTCAAAACAACACGATTCTTAAACATCACATGTTACTGTTATTCACCTGAAGGGCTCTGTCTCATGGACGTCCAGGGCTGCTCCCCGTATTCTGCCCTCTTTCAGAGCCTGGGCCAGAGCCTTCTCATCCACCAGACCTCCACGCGCCGTGTTCACAAGGAAGGCACCCTGACGCATCTGCGATCAACACACAGTAATGATGATACACAGTTGTGGCTCCAGCGCATGCATGCTCTTGAGCTTGTGAGTGGCTGCAGGCGGCACCTGTTTGATGGTGAAGTCGTTGATGAGATGGTGGTTGTGCTCGTTGAGGCTGCAGTGTAAGCTGACGCAGTCGCTGTGGAAGAGCAGGTCCTGTAGGGTGTTGACTCTCTGCAGCCCCAGGGCTCGCTCCATCCCGTCAGACAGGTACGGGTCGTAGAAGATCACGTTGAAGCCGAATGCTTTGGCCCTCAACGCCACCGCTTGTCCAACCCGCCCTGAGAGCAGACATATCACTTCAGCCATAAATGAAAGGACTTTGTTTTTTGTATTACATTAGTTCAGTGCAATGCCTGTCACTGTCACACTATGACAAAATGACAACTCTACAAAAAAACAGGTTTCATTAAAATGTGTATAGTTGTGTAACTTTCCCTACAGCCTTGGGGGGAAAAAAAATTATTCAAAAAGGTCCCGATATTACACTATGAGTTCTTACAAGTTTTGTTTTGAATTTCAAGTACAAGGGTGTTTAGTAATTAATTGAGTTATATATTATAGCTGCTGAATATTATAGCTGTATTATTTATACAGCTTATTTTATGTATAATTTCTTCTATGTAATAGTTTGAGCTCAGGAAGACTTTTTTATATTTTTGAAAGAAGACTATGGTCTACAATATTGCATTTATTTCACTCGAAATACAGTAACAACAATAATATTATGCAATTTTATTACAATTTAAAATAACTGTTTTCCATTTGAATATATATTAAAATGTAATTTATTCCTGTGATCAAAGCTGAATTTTCAGCATCATTACTCCAGTCTTCAGTGTCACATGATCTTTCAGAAATCATTATAATATGCTGATTTGCTGCTCAAGAAACATTACTTATTATAAATGTTGAAGTTATTATTATCAGTTGTACTGCTTAATATTTTAATGAACCTAAGATATTCAATAGATAGATATTTTCAAATAGATATTAAAATAGAAATATTAATTAAAGAATATGTCAAATAATTCTGAAAAGAAAACGTTTTCCTTTTTTTAATTGTTTGACATATTATTTAATGAATATATCTATTTAAATTATTTTACTTTTGTTTAATTTAAGTATTTGTTTCTTTAAAAATATCTTACTGATATATATATTGTTTTTCTTTGTGAAGAAAAAACTATATGAACTATATATTTTTTTCTTTGTGTGTAGTGTGTGTGTGTTTATGTGGTCTATGAGGACACACATTTGTATAATGACATGGGTATTACATAAGTATTACAAGGAGAAGGTGATTTATGAGGACATTTTCAGTGTCCCCATAATTCAAAACGCTTATACATCATACAAAGTGAGTTTTTTGGGGGGAAAGTAGAAATGCACAGACTCCTGTGAGGGCTAAGTTTAGGTGTAGGGTATGTGTAGGGTAGGTGTAGCACATACATTTAGTACAGTATAAAAACCATTACGCCAGTGGCGAGTCCCCGTAAACCATAAAAACCAACGTGTGTGTGTTTTTTTTTTGCTGAGCGATGAATTCTGTAATGATTACAGAAATGCAGATCCCATAGTCTACTCACATTCCCAATATGATAGCCAATTCATAGCCATTGGTGGCTCCATAAATAGAATTTCAAATGTTCAGTTTTTTTTCTGTCTTAACCAGTATATTTAGATTTACTCACCCCTAAACAGCACATAAAAACAAAACAAACAGCAGCTGGTTACTTTATATCTCGTTCTGAGGATCTCTTTCTGTCTAAGTGGGTGGTTTCTTGGCCAGAATATGGATCAGACTTCATATCGAGTGTCAAACGTCTGGCTATGTGAGACAACACACCTAGACCAATGATCCCCAGTGTCTCTCCTCTGATCCGGGCCGCCCCAGACGCGACCTCCCGGATCTGTTCCACGCTCTGGACCCGCGTGCCCTCCCGGAGAGCCTGGTGCAGCCAGGTGGTGCGTCGGTACAGGTTTAGGATGTGACACATGGTGGAGTCTGCGGTCTCCTCTACTGAAGCTGCTGGCATGTTGCAGACTGCTATTCCTGCGGATGAGGACGGGTTACGGTCAGACTCTTCATGCACCAAACACACACACTGTTGTGCAATGTGTGGGATGTAATAGAAAACCTTCTTAACCATTACCTAAGTCTCCAGCAGACTTCAAGTCGATATTATCAAAGCCGCTCCCAATGCAGACAATTATACGAAGTGCTTTGAACTTTTCCAGGTCTTCCCTCATCAGGGTGATGGTGTGGTACATGAGAGCACCCACTGCTTCATTTAATACCTGAGAGAGTGGACACAGAGTACAGAGTCAGTCTGTGCAAAGAAGACAGTCACAAGTGGAACAGCTCTCAAACTGAGAGAAAGTACAGCGAATCAAAATCTCTGGAGCCTCGCACATGACATGAGGACAAAAATATATTTATCACGGCCATCTGTTCCCCCAACATAGTAATTAGTTCCCTCATTTTAGTAAATCATGAACATGTTTTTCTAATCCATTCCCTGGTTTTGATTTGAACTAAAATGAGAGAACAAAGTAGTACAATATACCCACAATTTACTAAAACAAGGGAATGGATTCTTAATTTGGGGCAACAATTTAGCTAAAATAAGGGCACAACATTAATAAGCCATGGTAATGAATTACTAATTCATGGCCACAACATATATAAATATATGTCATGTGCAATGCTCCTTAAAATTCATTTTTGTCTCTACTATATATTCTATTAAAATATTTGAATGCTCACAGTTATGTAATTAGTATTATTTCATAATTTAGTATTAATATGCATAGCATCACAGGCTGGACCAATTTCACCCTGGTCAAGAAGCTGCAATAAAATTAATTAAGCCAGTTGAATTGAGATCATTACAAAAGATTTCAAAATAATTCATTTCAAAAACTGTCTGCATTGATACGAGCTCAATCCCAGTCCTACAGAATCACAGTCAGATGAAGATCATTCATCTGCCATTTAAAGATCTAATCACACATTTAATGGGCGACTCTCACCCCGTCAAACATGCCCAGGCTATATTGACCCCAAAATTAAAAGGGAAAAAAATTATATATTATATTATATATTAATGTTTGCATTATATGTTTGTTTGCATTTTTATTTGCACACATATTGGAAAGTTCAGAAACAATTTATGATTTAATTAATTTTATTTTTATATATCAATTTTGTTGTCCCTTTTGCCATTTTTTATTAGTTTTTTTTTTTTAAACATGTCTATATAGATTTATAAAAGTTTACTTTTTAATTTGAGTTATTTTACTTCAAATTAGGCAACTATCTGAAATTACGTTAATAAAAACGATAATAACCCTGGCAATGAGAATGTGGGGATGTGTTTTATTGTCATGAGCTAATTATGCACTCCAGGATCATGTTTTCACATTGTTCATCTGATTAGAAAACCCTGAGCTAGAGGAAAACTCTTTAGAGGAAAGTATTATGACAAACACTAAAAGTCTTCAACATGATTTGCTGTTAATCTGACTCAACATATTTCGTTTTCTGCTGATGACCAAAAACAATAATTTCACTGTGCAACTTCACTAGCAAAGGGTTCAGTTTACTTGAAAACACTTGGCATAATCTAATAAACCATCGAGATCTGGAGTAACACACAACATAAACAGATTTATCACATTAGAAATGTGGTGGCTGATGAAAAACATCATTTGGTTTGACACCAATCAAGAAAAACCACCGCATTACGCAATCAGTGTTGTTTATGAGCTGCAACAGAATGAAACAGAGATTTTTACAGCCATTTTTTAGTACAGTTTTCACGTCACTTTATCATCCCCTAATAATTCCTCTCCCAGACAGACGATTGATTTTCTATCTTATAAGAAGCTCTTTTCTCTGTCTAGTTTCTGTCCATTATAGCGGCCGTTAAAGCAGTCAAATAAGGAGGCTCTTTGTAGGTTTGTGGGAAGGGGCAGAAAGGGAGTGCCATCTGTCTGTGCAGGCCTGGGGAGTGTTCTTTGAGAATCAACCTGGCAGCCACCCAGAACCACACAAAACATGCCAACAGCAATCGACAAATCAGCAGAAAAAACATGCGGGCCCCGGCCACAGTCTGAATGAGCACGAACGCATCGAGAGGGAGCAAATGTTTATATGACATGGAATTAAACGAATTGTGTTGAGACTGAGAGAGAATGATTTATGGTGGCCTGCGACGGCTGGTCTTTCGTGTGTATCCAGATGAATGAATGGAGCAAATGAGTTTAATTTAGGTTCATGGGTAGAGTGAAAAAGAAAACAGTTACTCTAGATAATACTGACCGCAGAAAATCAACTTTCCTCTGTGTATGAACACACTATCGAACTGAGCACTTGCTCTTTTTCCAGCCAGTTGTATTTGATCCACATGCACTTGTATGGGTCAATAGTGCTTTTTTCCCACTACAAGCCAAAAAATTTTCATTTTATTTATTCATTCATTCATTTATTTTATTGTATACTTCAGATTTGGCATATTGCAAGCAAATAATACCGGATTTATTTCTTCTAACTGAAATTGTAGTTGCGTGTGTGTGTGTGTGATATGAAATCTATCTCGATCTATCTACCTAGGCCTAACTATCTAAAAAAACAGTAATTTTGTGAAATACTATTAAAATTAAAGGGGTCATATGAAGTTGCTAAAATAAACATTACTTTGTTCTCATCGTTCTGAGAAGTGAGGCGTGCTCTGATTGGCCAGCTATCCAGTGCGTTGTGATTGGCCGAATACCTCAAGCGTGAGACGGAAATGTTACGCCCCTCACCGTATTGTGATGCGTGTCCCGGCGCGACAACACAAAAACAATAAAACCCATTATAAACGATGGTTGCATCCAGTCGGGACATAATTACTGATTGTAATGACTTATACTGTCTTTTTAACATTACCATGTCTGCATTTGTGATCGGAGAAACAACAAACAACAAGCACTACGCTACACTGCTCAAAACTAGCGTTTGAATAATCAGTGGCAAATTCTTTAAATAAGAAAACGTACTTACAGGCTGTGAGTCAGAAGCGTCAGACTGTCCTTGCGACGTTGGAATTGCTCCACTTTATAGAAAAAGTATTTGAGCAAGCTAGCATTGTAGACTACTCTTCCAGGTTCAGGAAATAGTCCTGCGTAAAATGCGCTGCACACACTCGAATATTTGGGTTGAACTGTTCTGGAAGTAAATACAACTTAACCACTGATTTCTAGTTGTGTCCTCTTTTGGAAGCCCAAACAAAGTACTTTCGCTTTCACAATGAAACACAGCGTCTGCGGCAGCAACAATACTACAGCGAGAATAATAGTTACGCCTTCTTTCATTGCGTATACGTTTGGGCAGTGTTTTGAAAATATTTCCACACTGTGACGTAGACATGTGTTTGAATGAGCCGATTTAGGGGGCGGGGCAGAGTCTTAACTTTTATAAAGAATATCTCTTTTGGTTTTTGGTTTTGGTTTTAGTCTTTGCAACTTCAGGGATCTTATCTATGCACAAACAGCTTGTAACACTCAAAGATAAAGGAAAACTTGAAATCCCATCATATGACCCCTTTAAAAGAACGTTTTTATCTGAATATATTAGATTAGATAGATTATAAATGCCATTGTAAATTGCATTCTAAAAGTCTTTAGTTTATGGTTTATTTTTGACCATATGAAGCTAGAGTCAGATAAAGTTCATTGCTGAGAAACATGTCACATTATTATAACGACTGACAAAGAGAAATTCGTTTTTTCACAATAGCTGCGTTTCCATCCACCTATTTGTATGCGCATTTTAGAATAATCACATAAAAAAACTCTGGATGGAACCGGTAAGATGCGCATAAATAAAAAACATAAAAAACGTATGCGCACATTTGAGTAGGATAAACTTTTTATCCGGTATGACATTTTTTTCATAAACTGCAATGGAAACACATTTACCGAATAAATTCCTCCATGCGCATCAAAAAGACTTTGCGCTACGAGACGGGATAACTTGACTAGCAGCGGGCCGATCTCGTTCACAGCATCTATAAGTTGTTATGGTCATTCTGAAAAGCCTGAGGAAAGTCTGTCCTCAAAGTATTTCTGTATAATTGTCTTACACGACGGTGTTCCCAAACAGCTGGCATCCACCTACGAACGCAGCCGCATTTATTGTGTCTCGTCTGCTCGCTCTGAGGTGCAAGTCATTTTTCATATAAGAAAATTATTATGTGACCCTCTCAGTGAAAACCCAGCAAAAGTAATTTTTTTGAGATTTACTATTTTCTGCATAAAATCATCCTAGGTGTTGTAAAGAACATTCAGTGAAAATATAGTCTTGGTATCTTTAAAATTGACTGAGTAAGGACATGTCAAACATTGAAATCATAGTGAAATTAATGCTTGTAATCAAACTTTGATGCTCGTTATCTCAGAATTAGATTTTAGCCTGGTTTTTACAGAGAGGGTCACATATTCAGAGGCTTCTCCAATATTCGTAGTGATATTTAGTGCCACAGTTTACCAGGAAGTGACGATTTTGTTCTCTCTGACTAGTTGGATAGAAACGGTGCTTTATTCGCATATTTTATGCGATATTCCAGTTTTGCGCATAAGTTAAATTTGAATCTTTGGATGGAAACATAGCTACTGAAACCTCAGAACATGACAGATGTGGTTCCGCCCATCTAGCTTTAACAAATGCTAAAGAAAATGATTGATCAATAGCTGCGAGCAAGTGAGATTGAGAATGAAATAAATCACATGAAGTACAGCAGGAAGGATGGCTGTGAGGTTTCATCACGCTACCCAGTGAATTCATCTAATGAATCATTCTACTCATTTCTGGCAAAAACGCTCACAGCCTCATAAATATTACCCCATTGTATAATCTACTTTTTTAGCCTGTGAGATGAAGTGCTTTTTCCATGTAACAAAGCCAAGGAGGCTCCATCACGTCGAGCCAGTGGGATCTATGATGTATTGCAGAATCATACTCCAACATATATTACATGATATAATAATCTGTATGAACCAGTGGTTAAAAAAACACCACTACCCACAGTCGTTATATATCTTAAACACACGAACAGCACTCACAATGTATTTTACTTCTGTGGCGCGACATATTCCTTACTGAAATAGTGGTAATTAATGGGCAGGAATTAGTTTTATTCATCTAGACTGGATTGGTGAAAAAGCAGGCTGAGATATTATTGGTTTTATGTTACTTTTCTCTGGTTAAGCCAACAGAAAAGAAAAGACATTTCAAAGGTGGAGAAAGTTACATTTGAACATGTTTGGCTTCGTTCTGAACTGTGAAATGTACATTTATTTAGCCGATGCTTTATCCAAAGCAATTTAAAACAATAATAACGCAACAACGAAAATGAAAAGTGCTGCCGTACCAAATCAGAAAGTGACATTAAGTGCTAGATACCTTCTCGTGGATCTCCTGGGTGGACTGGGCATCACAGAAGGCCACGGTGGCCACGTCCTTCAGGATGGGCATCTCCACCGTACAGTCCCGGCCATCCAGCAGCGCTACCAGAGGACGAGGGTGCATGGGGCCATTCATTATGGGAGGCCTGATGCCTGCAGAGAGACAGAAATCACACGTTACACATCTTGATCTTGTGAGCGCTGACTATAAACGTCATATTGTCTGCATAGGTAAAGGGAATTCACTGTTATTCTAAAGGTTCTTGCACACAGAGTCTGAAATGTGTGTATGCAATTTTTTCCATATTTGTCATCCTTTCCTATCAAAATGCTTGCTACGGATGCGAAAATGCAGAAAATCGAACCTGATCCGCATTTTTTTATGATGGATGAAAGTTTCAGAGGGTGTGTGTAAACGTGAGGTCGTATTTATGTTTTAACATGCAAAAAAATGGGACAGAATTTTCTGACTCAGTGTGCAATGACCATAAGACTACTTCCAAATAATGAAACTCAATACTAGATTTGTCTCAAGGACACACACAGACAGTGAATGCCAATTGCCAAGGTTAGTTATTATGAAACAACTCTTAAAATAAAGTGACTCATAAGCACAGAAAAAGACAACAGTGTGTATTAGCAGTCACTTGTTTCCTGGATTTATTGCTCAATATTAGAAATGTTTTTGCAACTGCTGTTACAGTAAAACAAAAAAGCAGTTGTGGGTTTTATAACCACTCATAAAAGACACATCACACAGACTAATGCTGTTATTTTAACTGATATCAAGACCTTTCTTAAAAATAAATGTTCATTCAGTGTTATGAACACTGATGATGTCAACTTGACAATTACTAGTCAGTAGCATACTGCCAAATGGTTATATGATAACAGAACTGCGTTAACTTATATGATAACTAGACTGCGTGTAAATATTTAATCAGCCAGACTCTTGATATTCAATCCCTTTGTAAGAGGACTGATGGCATCATGATGAAATACACAGAGAATCGGTTTAAAGGAGAAAACAATGAATGAATGATCTTAACGTAACCGCAGCTGATGTAACACAGATGATGTGTAATAATAAAGTCACGAGCACCTGTGGGGCTTCTTCTGCAGGTCTGATCTTCTGTCAGTACCTCAAACTGTGCTGTTTAAGCTCCTCGACATTTACTGATCTAAGACTAACAACATTTTCAGACTTAAATGGTCAATTCATGGTGATCACCCAATATATGCTGGTCAACCTAATCAACTTCAAGCCAAACTCGCACTGAAGACCAAAATATGTTGATGCTACCATAAAAAAACACTTCAAAAGGGCTTATCAGCGGCAGCCCGCTTCCATGAATCACTGCAAATATTGTAATCGACTACTTATACATTGGTATATTTAAATATTTTGGAATAAATGTAAAATTAAATATATTGTATTGTATATTATCAATGATAATTAACTAGTTTTATAATAAACAAAAAATAATAAATTATAATAAATAATTTGTACAAAAATCTAAAAAATAATATTAGATTTTAAAATATAATGTTTAAAAAAATGTAAATAGTTGTTGTTTTTTTACACTATTTTCAGTGTTTCGGGACACTGCAGTTCATTCACTTACAAAAACATTCAGTACACACTCTTGCCTTTGTCTCTGGTTTTCACATATTTTTTGCTATCAGTCAGTGTTTGTAATGTTGATTAATCTCAGAGCTGGTTGGTTTAAGTCCCCATGGAGAAAATGAATGGGAAAAACACTTCCGGAAGCAAGGCTGCAGAAAAGGTGGGCAGTGACTGTTGCGCTGTATTGACATTGGCGATAAGTGCGCTGCTTGGCTGAGTAGCAGAAGTTGGCATTCTGCCTAGTGTCAGTTAAAAAAAAACATCTACCAACGGACTTGTCAATGGAAAGTCCAAGTACATGTGTAAACTACCGTTCAAAAGTTCAGAAAGATTTTTGTAATGTATCTGATGTATCTTATGTTCACTGGAGCTACACTTATTTAATCAAAAATACATTCAAAACAGTAATGTTGTGAAATATTATTACAATTTAAAATAAATGTTTTCTATTTTGATATATTTTCAATGTAATTTATTCCTGTGATGCAAATTACTCCAGTCTTCAGTTTCACGTGATTCTTCAGAAATCAGAAATAGGGTGATTTGCTGCTCAAGAAACATTTCTTATTACTATCAATGTTGAAAACAGTTGTGCTGCTTATTATTTTTATGAAAACCATGCTAAATTTTTTCAGAATTCTTTGATGAATAGAAATTTCTAAAGATCAGCATTTTAACATTATATTATAAAATTGTCCTTACTGTGACTGATCAATTTAATGCAACTTTGCAGAAGAAAATTATTAAATCATATTAACCCAAATCCTTAGAACAGTAGTGTGGGTGTCTATCTATCTATGTATGTGTGTGTATATATATATATATATATATATATATATATATATACTTTTAGATATATATATATATACTGATTTAGTTTGAATTATCTTAGATATATATATCCTGGCAAGTGCAGACATGGTGTAATCATGCCCATAAGACACAGAAACACCCATATCTATCAGCACCACCCACCCTGCTCTGAGGATAGTCTTTCACAATCTTACACACACACACACACACACACACACACACACACACACACACACACACACACACACACACACACACACACACACACACACACACACACACACACACACACACACACACACACACAAACACAAGCTCTTTACCTCTGTGAAGAGATCCCTGGCTTTCACGCATCCGTTCCAACACAGAACCTGCTGTTTTCTCCATTTGTAATGAAGGTGAACTTTTACAACCGTAAATTATGTGTTAGTGACATCTAAACCATCCCAGCAGGATCCGGTTATCTTGTAACACAGCCACTGTTATCTCTTTTTTTCTGATTAGAACAAACTGCCAAAACACCATGTAATAGACGCATCCAAGCATGCAGCTCTGGGATCAAATGCTACAATCAAGAAAAAGCACTGTTTTCTCCGTCTTTGCATATAAGACCACAGCTAGGTAAATCAAGATGCCTGCATTGGAAAAAAACACATGGTAGTTTCTTGCACCACACCGTTCTGTCAAAATCCCTCGGCGCTCTGTTCATATTGCCCTGCCCCGAGGGTGAGCTGGATCTGTTTGAATTAGCTAGTTCATAGCAACAAGAACCGAGGGTCAGTCACACACGGCGTCTAAAGACCTCGACTGCCCACGGGCGATAATTCAAGCTGACATCCCTCCTTTGTTGTCTTCTGACGAAAATGAAAGCCAATTTCAAATCCCAGCCTGACGTTCACCGTGCGAAAAGAACAAAACCTGTTTTTAAATGACATGCTTTTGCTCATCACAGAGTGGGGTGAATCTTGTTTTTTGTGATTCGTGGAAAGCCAACGCATTGTTCTCAACCCAAATTTCCTGGAAATGTGCACTTGGGATTTTTCAAAAAGGTGGAAAGGGAGTCACTTGAACACTGTAATGACATTCACAGGGATTTTAACTTTCAATAATCGATCTCCTCCTAAAAATATGACAATTAAAATGTATTTTTGGGTCCATTCGATCAGAAATATCTTACGAAAACATGTTTATTTTAAGATATTAAATAGTTGCCCATTAGCAAAATGCAAAAGAATGCTGTAACTATTTCCATGAAATCCTGAAACACCCTGTTCTACGGCTAAGTATTCCCGCTTTTGGACTCTTCTAGAAGGAGAATTTCCTTCGAAGAGACTGAAATTAGGAAGTAAGTCAAGGCCGGAACTGGAAGCCACATTTCCACTGCACAATGTGAGGGAGGGCCATAGGAGAGAGAGAGTCATGTCCTTGCCAACCCCTCAAATTTTCCAGAGTGGATAGTGTGTGTGTTTTTTTAATCTTTGGAGACCGGAAAGATTAATGCAGTTAATAAAGCAAGCCATCAGAGGTCCGTAGCCCCGGCTCTCGGACAAATGCTGTCTTTGCACAGGAAAGAGAAAGCAGAACGTAAGCAATTGTGCGTGGATGAATGGTTCAGAGGAAAGAGGGAAAAGCGGAGCAGAGAGGAGGGGAGGAGGAAAGGAAGAGGGGGAGGGGAAGCCAGAATACTGTACGACAGCCGAGCGAACGCTCAAATATCCGCAGATATCCGTACAACACTTTCACGTGTGGCCCCAAGCAGAAGGAAAGGTAAACGTTTACCTAATGGCAAGCCTTTGTTCAGCAAATGTGAGCTTCCCATCTCTTAGGATCCACCGGAAAAACGAGCGTGTCTCCTCAGCAAGGCATTCACCAAAATCCTCAGCATATGGCGGCTACTTCAATTTTCTTATTCCTTCTTTTCTGTGAGTAGCTAGCTTAAGCACACACACGCGCTCACGCTGGCTCCCACCCCTCCTTGTCTTTCTCTTTCTCTCTACTCCCTCTCTCCCCCACTCCCTCACTTTCTATTTCGACTCTCTCACTTGGACAAACACGCATGCACACACAGAATGCAAGTGTCACTGCATTTATGGGAGTGGCGAGAGCGAGCGAACCAGCTAGAGAGAGAGAGAAACGAGTGTGAGGTGGCTACAAGAAAGACTGAAGAGGAATGGGGTGGAGCCTGTGCTCTCACAAAATTGATCTTTTGTTTCCAGAGAGGGGGCAAAAAGAAAAAAGATCATGGAAAATTGCGAAAGAAAAGGAGATTGGGGGAAGGAAATCTGGCTGTGCGTTTCCTGTTATTAAAAATTCATGATATAAAGAGGTATTGTATATGAAAAATACAAATATAAAGACTGCAAATTATTAAGAAACAAACAAACTAGGTTTGTTTTTGGTCACTTCCCACTGTAGATGAATGCTCATGCTGAGGCAGAGTTAATTAAACGCCTCTGGCAGTGATGGTTCTGGGTTATTTAGCTCTCAGAAAACCAATTACTGAATCCTACAGTCCTGACGGGCATCTCAGAGACGTCGCCAAAATTAAGTAGGTACAAAATAAGTACAAACAGGGTCGGGAGATGCACACACAGGCCACTCTCTGTTAAAATAGACAAAACGTTACATCAAAAGCACAAATGTGTGAACATTTCAATTCGAAAGCATTTCGCAACTACTCTCACGTTTTCAAAAGTCATTTTGGCCTTTTGCTAAATGAGTCATTTGCTTTCAGTGGTAGAACAGAAACTGTTTAGTGTCTTTTACTGCTGCAGCATTCATCAGTGACTGGCAAATTCAGCTGATTCGTTTAGATAGACGCACAATCAAAAGCATCCGTAAACCGTGATCCAATCTTGTGCAAATGTGCTCAAATACAATTTGTCAAAGGATGTTATGTATCAATACAGCTTAAGAGCTATTCACACCTTCTACATTGTGCTGATTACCACAAGCCACAGTATGTAAAACAAACAGACACTAGGCTACATTTACTACAGTGAACCTGCCATGAAAGTCGAGACACTTTGGAGGCTTAAAAGCAGAAGTGAGGTGCTTGAATTTTTGTTAATGGCACTTACTGTTCAAAAGTTCAGGGTAAATTGTTTTTTGTTAGTTTTATTAAAGAAATTACTACTTTTATTCAACAAGGACACATTAATTGTTCAAACATGACAGTATTACAATTTAATTTGGCACAAAAGATTTCCATATCAAATAAACTTTCTATTTATTAAAGAATCCTGAAAAAACATTATCATATTTTCCACAAATATTAAACCACACAATTGTGTTCAACACTGATGATGATAATAAGAAATTATTATTGTGCTGCAAATCAGCATATTAGAAGGATTTCTGAATTAACATTAGTCTCATTTTACAAGTAACAAGCTTAAGTCTTTAGGAGTGGGTATCACCATAAATATTTACTGGAAATTCAATCCCAAAATGTACAGTATGCATGTAGAATTACCATGTAGTAATATCTATATTAAAAATATTCATATTTCAGATACTATTATTCATAACAACTCAAGGATAATTCTGGCATTGTGCAAAAAAAACAGCTTTACATTATGAAACACTTTAGTCAACCCCAAAACAGTAAGTCATGAAGCAGCTCGGCAACTGTAACCAACCATTACATCATCATTACTCTGGAAACTCAAAACTACACCACTCCCATTAAAACCAACAAAGCTGTCTACACTGGAAACAGCCGCCTATTTTGCAGAATAGTTTTCTGCTCAGTGTGGGAATTAATTATTAATTACACCACACATAAATCGCAGTATAAACGGCACAGCTGAATTTCTACCGGTTGTCACAGTATGTACAACCACATTAGATATGTTTTCAAACTATTTTTATTTTAACATTTATCCTAGAATAAGATCTTGCCCCAAAGACTTCGACTGCAAGAGATTTTCTACATGAAAATGTTTGAATTCGATTTTAAAAATAAACCTAAATTAGTTTATGTGGCAATTAGAGATGCTGCCGATCAACCTGAACAATTCAGCTATATTTATATTTGTTCATGTTTATATGTTCTGAAGCTATATTTAAATATTCAATAATACTCAAAGGAATAATTCACCCTAAATAAATAAATTAATGAATTTAAATATAATGGAAAAATGCTGGAGGTTCATAACCTTTTCTTCGAAATATCTTCTTTTGTGTTCAACAAAAAATAGAAATGCATACAAGTTTGGAACAACATGTAAATGACGTCAGAATTTACATATTTGGGTGAACTATCCCTTCAACATACAATTGTTTCGATTTATTATTAATTTGTAATTATTTTCAAATGGACTAAAACCAATAATTGTAATAATCAGTAAACTCAATAATTAATAAGAAAAAGAAAATCAAAAATAGATCAAGAATCAGATCTTGAGGTGCTTAAAGATTCCCATCACTAACATGTGAGTTTTCACAAAGCATTTGTAGGTTAACTCACATTACATCTAAAGGCTGAAGGCTACATACTGTATGTTGAGTGACATACTGTACTACATGTCTGCTATCTGCCAGGCCTCTACTACAGTATGTGAATAACAAGCCAGGCTGGGAACACAGACATACTGTATCTTGTATGTGTGTGTGCACTCCAGTGGAGAAGTCAGATGGATCGGCACTCAAGCAGAAGAGCCCCATTCTTTGTGAATTCATTAGCACTGGTCAGGACCTCAGGGGAGCGCTGGTTTTGGCAAGTGAAGCACACAGTATGTGTCACATACATATGTGATCCGAGCGCTTCGGCCATATTGTATAAGCTGGCTAATCACTCATGTGGCATAAAACGGGCATTGATCCAAAAGGAAGATTAACGGAAAATTGTTCAGGAAAAGTCAGGTTTGACTAGCTTTCACCTAATCATTAAACCTAAAGTAACTCGTTTTATTACTCAATATAACATTCCAGACACCAGAAAATGCTATCTAACGAGTTATAACACACCCTCAAATCTGTTATAACAATAATCGCCACACCACACAAACTTGCGGTACAACTTGTTCTCTAAAGCATTCTTTCATGTGATAAAGCAAGTCAAAATCATCTTGAACTAACGTTCATAAAGAGCTGCTAATAGGAATTTATCTTAAAACCAACCAGGCATATTTCCTCCTTGTAAAACAGAGCAAGGACATAACAAGGTGAAAACCATCTCAACACCAGACCGCACATCCACCACAGTCAAATCAATTCTGAGCCACGGCAAGAGGACAGCTGGGAAAAGAGGCTGTCAGAGGACACAATCTATGATGAATGAGGAATATCGCAACTGGCACCGGTGAAAACCCTCAAAAACCCATTGAAAAAGGCAATGAAAGAGGGAAAAATAAAAGTGGGGAGAGGCAAAGAGCATAAGAAATATGCCCCTGAGAAGATTACGCTGCCTCAGACACACTGCTGCTGCTGCCTCCCTGCCAGCACACACACACACACACACACACACACACACACACACTGCAGCATGGCGAATGGGTAAACTCCCTCACATCGCCTATCTTGAAGGGAAGAGGGTGCACGGATGGATAACATTTCCCTAAATAAATTCAGTGTGATTGAACGCATCCTATTAAACTTGGCCACAAATGTGGAGTGCAAAAAAGCAAGAAAATGTCATTAAAACACCCGCTGAGACCTAACAGTCCATCATTAGATCAAAGTCCATTAACAGATTGTATCTAAGGAATATCTAGATGGTGGATGCCAAAGAACAGGCAGTGATTCGATCAAGATTATGCTCTGTCTCAGAGTCTTGGCGCAGGTCGCGCTGTGATTCCAGTAGACCATGTTCTCAACAACAGACAACATTCTACAGGATCCTACGAAAGCACTCGACGTTCTGCTCAACTACACGCCAAACAGACACTAAAAATATGACCAGAGTAAATAAACATGAATATAAGACAGCTGACTAACAATGAAGGTAGACTAGAGTAACTAGACACATACTAGGTTAGGTGACAATACTTTGAGGATGTTGACGTGTGGTGAAACATGCCAGATTTCCTCTAAAACTATAGTGTTTTTTTAACTCATTACACTACATGGAATATTTGAAAAAAAAAAAAAAATTGTCACACCACAGGACTTAATAGAATAGAATAGAATAGTGCTGTCAAACGATTAATCACATCCAAAATAAACGTATTTGTTTACATAATATATGTGTGTATACTGTGTATATTTATTATGTATAAATAAATTCAAACACATGTATTTATATATTTAAGAAAAATATTTTATGTTTATATATTAGATCTATAATATAAAATATAAATATATAAATGCATATACATGTAAATATTTTCTAAATATACACTGTATGTGTGTGTATTTATACATAATAAATATACACAGTATAAAACACATATATTATGTAAACAAAAACTTTCATTTTGGATGGATTAATCGTTTGACAGCACTAGAATAAAAATTCTTCCAGCCACTAAAGACAGATTCACAAATAACCTGCCTGATTTATCTCAACTGCTCTGTGTGCCCATAAATACAAATGAACTAGACAAAATTACTAGCAACATGGGAACTATCTTCTCTAATACGTTAGAAACTGTTGCCCCCATCAAATTAAAAAGGTTAGAGAAAAACGTGCTGCGCCATGGTACAACAGTTATACCCATTCTCTCAAGAAAGAAACTCGTAATCTTGAGCGCAAATAGAGAAAAACTAACTTAGAATTGCGTGGAAAAACAGTATGTCCAGCTATAGACAGGCTCTAAAAACTACAGGGGCCGAGCATATCCGCAAACTCATAGATAATCACCAAAACAATCCAAGGTTCAACAAATAAACAGATGTCACCCGATCTAAATATTCCCTCATAGTTCATTCCCAATAGTAATGACTTTATGAATTTCTTCACTGATAAAATAGATAACATCAGAAATACAATAAAAAGGTAGATTTTACGGCGTATAGGACTTGAGCTTCAAAAAGTGTAATGCTTTACAACTATAGGACAGGAAGAGCTAAATAAACATATCACTGCATCTAAACCAGTTATCCTCAAATCTGGCCCACTCCTGCACAGTTTAGCTCTAACCCTAATCAAACACACCCGAGCATGCTAATCAGCAAGATCATTAGAAAATCACAGGTAGATGAGTTTGATCAGGGTTAGAGCTAAACTCTGCAGCAGATTTGCCCTCCAGGGAAAGATTTGAGGAACCCTGATCTAAACCAGCAACATGTTCATTAGATCCTGTACACACTAAATTACTGAAAGAGTTGTTACCTGTAGCAGAAGAACCGCTTCTCAATATTATTAACTCATCGTTATTTTTAGGTCACGTCCCAAAACCATTCAAGCTGGCAGTTATTAAGCCTCTTATTAAGAAACCACAACTAGATCCTTGTGAACTGGCAAATTACAGGCCCATTTCAAATCTTCTGTTTATGTCTAACATTTTAGAAAAAGTTCTGTCTCCTCAATTGTGCTCCTTGCAAAAACATTATCTCTGAAGAATTTCAATCAGGTTTCAGGCCCTGTCATAGCACAGAAACTGCACTTGTTAAGATTACATATGACTTGCTTCTTGCGTCAGACAAAGGCTGCATCTCACTGCTAGTTTTACTTGATCTTAGTGCTGCATTCGACACTATAGATCATGACATACTCATAAGTCAAGTCAAGTATAGTCACCTTTATTTATATAGCGCTTTTAACAATACAAATTGTAACAAAGCAACTGCACAATATCAAAATAGGAAAATAATGTCAATAATATAAAATGACAAGATTAAACACTACATTTTCAGTTAAAGGCATTTCATTATTGAATTTAGTGATGGCATCATCCAGCTCAGTCCAGTTATAATAGTATCTGTGCAATCAAGTCGACGATATTGCTAGAAATGAAGTGTCCTCAACTAAGCAGGCCATAGGCGACAGCGGCAAGGAACCAAAACTCGGTGACAGAATGGAGAAAAACCTTGGGAGAAACCAGGCTCAGTTCCCCTCTGGCCAGACAAACCAGCAGTTTGTTCCAACTGCAGCAGAGTCAGATTGATTCATAGATCGATTACAAAACTATACGGGTATTCAAGGGCAGGCTTTAAGATGGTTTAGATCAGGGTTCCTCAAATCTTTCCCTGGAGGTCCAATCTGCTGGAGAGTTTAGCTTCAACCCTGATCAAACTCACCTACCTGTGATTTTCTAATGATCTTGAAGATGCTGATTAGCATGCTCAGGTGTGTTTGATTAGGGTTAGAGCTAAACTCTGCAGGAGTGGTCCAGATTTGAGAATGCCTAGTATAGATCCTACCTGTCCGACTGCTACCACTTTGTTTGTTTAAATGGGAAGTCATCTCAATTATCACCAGTAAAGTATGGAGTACCACAAGGATCTGTCCTAGGTCCTCTGCTATTTTCAATATACATGTTGCCCCTTGGTAATATTATTAGAAAATATGGGATTAGTTTCCATTGTTATGCTGATGATGATACTCAACTATATATCTCAACAAGACCAGATGAAACTTCTAAACTATCTAAGCTAACAGAGTGTGTTAAAAATGTAATAATTTTCTCCTTTTAAATTTAGATAAGACAGAGACATTACTTATTGGACCAAAAAATTGTACACAGAATCTCTTGGATTACAATTTGCAACTAGATAGATGTACTGTTACTTCCTCTACAGTCAAAAATCTGGGTGTTATATTAGAAAGCAACTTGTCTTTTGAAAATCATATTTCCCATTTTACAAAAACAGCATTCTTCCATCTTAGAAACATTGCCAAGCTACGGAACATGTTAAGTGTTTCTGATGCAGAAAAGTTAGTTCATGCATTCATGACCTCTAGACTGGACTATTGTAATGCACTGCTAGGTGGTTGTCCTGCATCTTCAATAAACAAGCTACAGATAGTACAAAATACTGCGGCTAGAGTCCTTACCAGGTCAAGAAAATATGATCATATTACCCCAATTTTACAGTCTCTACACTGGCTTCCTATTAAGTTCTGAATCAGTTACAAATTATTATTACTTACCTATAAGGCCCTAAATGGTTTAGCTCCTGCGTACCTAACTAATTTTCTATCACGCTACAATCCAACCCGCTCCCTAAGGTCACAAAACTCTGGACTCTTGGTAGTACCTAGGATAGCAAAGTCCACTAAAGGAGGTAGAACTTTTTCATATTTGGCTCCCAAACTCTGGAATAACCTTCCTGATAACGTTCGGGGTTCAGACACACTCTCTCTATTTAAATCTAGATTAAAGACACATCTCTTTAGCCAAGCATTCATATAATGCATCTCACAATCTTGTACTGCAGTTATGATATCTGATCAAACGCAAAATTATTATTATTTAGCTTGGGTTAAACAAATCATAATTTTTGCCTGGATGGAACAACAGCTACGCTAATTGTCTAAGTTATTATGTTATTATTAACATCCCGTGGTAACTAGGAATTACACAAGCTTCAGTCTGGATCCAACCCTTAAACGATCTGAGATGACCGAACACCTGAGAAGAGATGATGCCAACCCCTCGGAGGACCTCAGAGGAAGCCAACCATCAGACAATATACAGAATTACCTAATTTTGCCATAAATTAAATATATTACGTTTCTTCAATATATAAATATATTGTGGAAACTTAATTTCCTGTAAAGCTGCTTTGCAACGATTGTATCGTAAAAAGCGCTATACAAATAAACTTTAATTGAATTAAATAATATATATGATAAATATATATTTTTTTAATTATTGAAAGCACTTTTATTCGCACACTTCCTATAATGTATAGATATTTTGTATAATTTGGACCTAAACTCTTGATGTTAAATTAAAGGTTTATGAACGTTATTTGTACTACTCTTCAGATTGGCCATGAATAATGAGGATTTTTTTCATAACCAAATATTAATGATAAATAAGGTATTTATGAATGTATTAAAATATTTATAAGGTGTAACTTTGTATGTATATACAGGTAATATATAATGATTAGGATGCAGTTTGACATTCAGTGATGTAAATCTCAAGCAAATTCGCGGTCTTCAATCATTTAAGTTAATAACGATATATACAGATAATACGGATATACATATACACACACACATGTATGTATGTATATATATATATATATATATATATAATTAACGTATTCAATGCATGACTGGATTCCTGCATATGTTGCATCTCCACCACTAACGTTAAATCCCTAAACTTTTAAAGCTATTGTCGGGATGTTATTTAAGTTACAATGTCCTCAGGAAACGCATTTCAGCTATTATCTCACCGCTTATGATGAATTTATAATATCAAGGGACTGTGACTTACTCATAGTAACCCGAATTCTGCCACAGTGTTGACAACTAAGTGCCCTTAAATGCAAGTGTGTTAGCTAAGAAAGCCAGCTCCTCCGAAGCCGCTCCACAGGCGCCTTCATCTGCCTGACAGAAATAAACAGAGCAAGTGAAAACAGGGCTCTATCAGCGCGGTTTGTCCTCTGCTGACAAGCACACGCCAAGATCAAAGAGAAAAGCAAAACAATTACAAACCTTGCATCAACCGCTTTGAAGGCTAAAGTCCCTGAATGTGCCCGGGGTTCGGGTAAAACATGCAACGAAAATGTGACCAATCAGGGCCATGTGACAGGGGAGGCAGCCAATCGGCGCATGCTACGCATGGACGAGAGCCAATCATATCAAGGCTCATTGCTGCTGCGGACGCAGAGGGATGGGGGAGGGTCCAGGAAACAGAAATGTGAGCGCGATGTGGGGTGAGAGTGAGGGGGATGGTTAGGGAGGGAAAATAACTTTTATAGCCTAAAATAGCGAATCGTCCTGAAATCCATAATTCTTGAGACAGGCAAAACACGACCCACACCTTCCATTAGTTCATAAAATAGCAACATTTCTATTTTGAAACTATTTACTGAAGATCACTAGAATATTCTATTAATAAAAGGCATTATTGATGGGATAGTGCACTCAGGAAGATATCTTTCAGAAATGGGTAATCAAACAGTTGCTGGTCCCCATTGAATTCTATAGTCTGTAAAAAAAAAAAAAAAAAAACATTAGATATAAATAGGGACCAGAAACTATTTGATTACATTCTACAAATTTTTCATATATATTATTTTGTGTTCACCAGAAGAAAAAAACTTCTGATTTGGATCAGCTTGGGAATGAGCAGGCCTAAATGAATTTCCATTTTGGTCGAACTATAAATGTACATTACATTTACATTTAGTCATAAAGCAGACGCTTTTATCCAAAGCAACTTACAAATGAGGACAATGGAAGCAATTATAATCAACAAAAGAGCAATATTCAAGTATGATAAGTCTCAGTTAGCCTAACGCAGTACAAGGAATTTTTTTTTCAAATTATATAATAAATAAAAAGAAAACAAATAGATAGAATAGAAATAGAAAAAGATAAGAGAAAGCTATAGTGTATAGGCCTTTTTAAAGAAAATGTAACTTATAGTTAATACTTCATATATATAATAAAATAAATATTAAACTTAAAAAATTAAATACACCTGTTTATAATATACTTTTATTTCTTGTCAGGAGGACTGTCAAATGTTTAAAAAATCTGAAACATTTTTTTCATGCTTTATCTTGAAATGCTTTGTCTTGAAAGCTGTTATGAGGTCAGTAGGTTCACACACACTCCTGGTGAGTTTTATAGATTTGAATAATTTTGAATGCATTTATTTGCACATATACATGCTTATATTTTCTGTGTCAGAAAAATGCTCTTACGTGACATGTTTTGTCATTTGTTTTGAATTTAGGAATATAATTGATGAGGTGTTTCAGCATGATATGTTTGTTCTCGCACCTACATAACATTCAAATATTTAGCTGAATATTTAAAAGATGTAAACGTCAAACTGAATTTGCAGTTTGGTTACAAACCATAATATTTTATATAATTGTAATACAGAGCCCATGGTAATCATTTGCTGCCATCATATACTTGGTCATCTGAGACCACAATCTTACACCATAAGAAATATTTAAAGGGATACTGCACCCAAAAGAGTGCTAAGATAGATATTTAAATGGAGACCAAGATGTATATGACCTTCTTTCTTCAGATGAACACAAATGTTTTTTGGAAAAATAATCCATCTCTGCAAGTGCATATAATGCAAGTGAACAGTAACCTTAAGCACAGTAGTATTTGTTTCAAACAAAGCTAGTTTTGCTTCAGAAAACCTTGATTCATCCATCAAATGGATTACCGTCCTGATTACGTGACTTTTGAAGCATCAACTTTTGGTTATGATCCCATTGTATTATATGGAGTCAGAGATGGAGTAAATGAAGATAAAATTTCCATTTGGTGGAGTATCCTTTCTTCTTTTCGGTTTATTTAACAGGGACAATGCAGTATAACATTGCTACAATATCAAGCAGCCGATGCTCCACATATAGGCTTCTAGCCAAAGGCTAATTTGCAGCCCCAGTCCCTGGTTAGGCTTTTTTTAACAACAGCAAAACAATAATCACACACAAAAAAAACTGAGACTGTGTACGACCATCAGTGTTCACAAACCTGCTTTTGTTTGTTCAGCTCTGTTTGCATTTTCAGTTCAACTGGCAGGCTGTTTCAAAGCAGTGTACCTTGAACTGAAAACGTGGATTGTGCAAATTTAGTTTTTCTCTTTGGTACTGTACAATCCTGAATAGTTGCACCTCTTGTAGGGATCCCCTTACTACTCTGTTTTGATATGAATTGGCATATAATTTCTGGAGCAAGATTATTTACACATTTAAAAAACATTTTAATAAGAGACAAATTGATAACATTTTAAAGACTAAGCAAACTATATTTTTGTACAATATTACAATGATGCCATCTATTTGGTTTCTTATCCAAATTTTTTAGTGTTTGTTTATATAGAGATCTAACAGGTTTGATAGTCAGTTGAGAAACCTGACTCCAGACAGTGACACAATAAGATAAATGTGAAAACAAAACTAGTAAATATCCCAAAAAATATCTGTAGCCATTTGAAATGAAAGGCATTTTAATCACGAAAATGCTTCATACATGTTGCATTAGCAGTTGTTTTTAATCTGAACATTGTATATTTTCAAGCAAAAACAAAATAGACCATCTTTGTGGAGATTCTGAACCGCCCCGTCACACGAAGAGGCAGCATTGAGCAGTCGAGCCTCACAGCCGCATGAAGACCAAAGCCGAGAAGAAGACGAACAAACGCTCCACGGTTTCCCCAAAGTAAGATGGCGGTGCAGGAGATAGCAGCTCAGCTCTCTATGGCCCTAAAGGTGCAAGAATACCCAACTTTAAAGGTCTGTCAAACCTTTCTTCTCCATACTCTAAACATGCAGTCGAACAGATCCCGTCTGCGTTATATAACCGTCATAACAGATCGTCTAACGGAAACGATCGATCTGATGGAAAGTATGTGACTGCATTTAGACAGTTAACTGGTTAGCTCTAGGGGCTAGATAACTTAGCAAAACAAGTCTCACACAAACAGATCTTACCGAGGTGATCGCAAACTGTCGAGCAGTGACATCGGCTGTACAGTTATGTATCGACGGATCTCTAAATGAGAGCAATAATGTCAGTCTGATGCCTGTCACCCTCGCGTTCCGACAGTCTTGTTTTATTAGGCGCTGTTTAATCCCAACACAGGTTTGTACACTAGTGTAACCAGCGAGCAATGCAGATTGACGAGAATCGTTAACAACGCGGATAATAACACGAATCGTATCGGATTTATAGCTAACGTTACTTTATAATCGAGTGCTGGTCAGTCTCGTATCATGCGTTTGATTGCGATTTGAACGCTTTCGTCTGAGGCTATGATCCAGACAGCATGATTTTCGTGTGTCTATATACATGCTGGATGAACACACACATGTCAACGGTGACCACAGCTCGGTATGAATGCACCATGTTAGGATCATATTGCATCATGTTGTGTTGATCAGTGGCAGCTGCTAGCACGTTTATAGCTCAGGTATGGGTTCTCGATGAGGGGCTTATTATTTAATGGTTGGCATACAGCACCTTTGTTCTCTGCGTCACAGGTTTTTCCCGATTGATAGCGTCGATTTGGATGAATGCTCACGTGAATCGATTGCTTTGACTGTTTGATGATGAGTTGAATGCTTTGTAACCCGATTAGCTCATGGATCTCCTGTAAAATGACGCCTGTTATGTACACGCACACTGAATATCAATAATATACTGTCTCCACTGCTGTGTCAAGGGCATGTTGCATCTGAGCTTGTCTTGCAGCATTGGGAATGATTTCCAGTACCTTCTTGATCATTGCATCATGATCTAAACATATGAACTAGTCACTATATTCTTTTTGTGCTTATGGAATTAAATGTAAATGTATGGGCCAGTTATTTTTGGAAGGCACTGATTTTTGTAATATAGGTGCATCTCAATAAATTAGAATGTCGTGGAAAAGTTCATTTATTTCAGTTATTCAACTCAAATTGAGAAACTCGTGTATTAAATAAATTCAATGCACACAGACTGAAGTAGTTTAAGTCTTTGATTCTTTTAATTATGATGATTTTGGCTCACATTTAACAAAAAAACACCAAATTAGATAGAATATGGTGACATGCCAATCAGCTAATCAACTCAAAACACCTGCAAAGGTTTCCTGAGCCTTCAAAATGCTCTCTCAGTTTGGTTCACTAGGCTACACAATCATGGGGAAGACTGCTGATCTGACCGTTGTCCAGAAGACAATCATTGACACCCTTCACAAGGAAGACAAGCCACAAACATTCATTGCCAAAGAAGCTGGCTGTTCACAGAGTGCTGTATCCAAGCATGTTAACAGAAAGTTGAGTGGAAGGAAAAAGATGCACAACCAACCGAGAGAACCGCAGCCTTATGAGGACTGTCAAGCAAAATCGATTCAAGAATTTGGGTGAACTTCACAAGGAATGGACTGAGGCTGGGGTCAAGGCATCAAGAGCCACCACACACAGACGTGTCAAGGAATTTGTTGTCGTCAGAGGCGTCTTACCTGGGCTAAGAGAAGAAGAACTGGACTGTTGCCCAGTGGTCCAAAGTCCTCTTTTCAGATGAGAGCAAGTTTAGTATTTCATTTGGAAACCAAGGTCCTAGAGTCTGGAGGAAGGGTGGAGAAGCTCATAGCCCAATTTGCTTGAAGTCCAGTGTTAAGTTTCCACAGTCTGTGATGATTTGGGGTGCAATGTCATCTGCTGGTGTTGGTTCATTGTGTTTTTTGAAAACCAACGTCACTGCACCCGTTTACCAAGAAATTTTGGAGCACTTCATGCTTCCTTCTGCTGACCAGCTTTTTAAAGATGCTGATTTAATTTTCCAGCAGGATTTGGCACCTGCCCACACTGCCAAAAGCACCAAAAGTTGGTTAAATGACCATGGTGTTGGTGTGCTTGACTGGCCAGCAAACTCACCAGACCTGAACCCCATAGAGAATCTATGGGATATTGTCAAGAGGAAAATGAGAAACAAGAGACCAAAAAAATGCAGATGAGCTGAAGGCCACTGTCAAAGAAACCTGGGCTTCCATACCACCTCAGCAGTGCCACAAACTGATCACCTCCATGCCACGCCGAATTGAGGCAGTAATTAAAGCAAAAGGAGCCCCTACCAAGTATTGAGTACATATACAGTAAACGAACATACTTTCCAGAAGGCCAACAATTCAAAAAAAAAATTTTTTATTGGTCTTATGAAGTATTCTAATTTGTTGAGACAGTGAATTGGTGGGTTTTTGTTAAATGTGAGCCAAAATCATCACAATTAAAAGAAGCAAAGACTTAAACTACTTCAGTCTGTGTGCATTGAATTGATTTAATACACGAGTTTCACAATTTGAGATGAATTACTGAAATAAATGAACTTTTCCACGACATCCTAATTTATTGAGATGCACCTGTATTTTATAGAGTCATAAATCATTAAAATTGGCATTTATTTATGCAAGCAAATTGTGTAATGGTGCACAGCTGTAAAGCAATACATTTTTCTATTTGACAGTCCGGTTTTGACATTTGTTAGTTTAATTTATGTGTCTGGGCAGTAGTTTATCTTGTATTGTTTGATAATGAAAGAAATCAATATCTTAAATTTGGAAATAAATATTTGATACAGTATGATTTTGTTCGGCTTAGTTGTCTGCTCATTTATGCATCAGTGCTTTTTTCAATCGTTTGCATATATTCTGGCTCGCTTTGAGGACCTTTCACTTCTCGCTGCCAATTTATGTTGCACCTTGTAATCCAACAAAGGTTAAAGCTGCAATAAAGCATTGACTGGTGTAGGGTGTTTATCTACTCTAAAACATCTGTGCATAAATAAATAGAGAATTGCAAATGTTGATACTACTTATCTGCCCTGGTTGCAAGGTGACAGATGGCCTGATCAAAATAAACTGGCGGATGCTGAGAGATAAGATCGAAGGTTTATGCATCTTTGCCTCTTCCACAGCTGCGGTATAGCTGCTCATCCCAGCCTAATGACCATGTCCAGGCCTACTTATGACTGGACTTCACAGGACATTCTGAGGACAATATGCCAAACAAATGGACAATTGAATAGAAGCAACAATTGAAAGAACGCAGTGCACCATTGTTAGTCATTCCTTGTCATCTGTTCATCTTCGAATCTAACTACTGAAAGTTACTTTCTGCATTATTAATGTCATATGAATACTGTTTAATATTGCATATTTTATCTTGTATTCACATACATTGATTAATGCACATATATTGAGCAAATCAAATATGATCATTGCATTGGTTCTCATGCATCAAGCAAGTACATTTCCATGTTTACCATATTTGATGAGCTCTATGTATTGCCATTGATCACTGTTTATACGTGAATAATCTGTTTATCATTTAACATGATCATGTCTCTTCAGAAAACTTGAATGAAACTGCTCAATACACTTTTAAAAGTTTTGGATGAATGCACATTTTGTGACGGAAATCTCAGGTTTCCTTAAAAATATTTTCATTCATGTTTCGAAGATGAACAAAAGCCTTAGGAGTTTGAAAACGACATGAGAGGGAGTAAATGACAGAATTTTAATTTTTTGGGTGAACTATTAGTAATTCCATGACGAGAGAATGTAATGATGGATGAAGTGCTTTGTACCATGAAGAATGATATTACTGAGCTTACCAAAAACTGTGCCTGGTAATGAAATGCAGTTGTTTATCTCAACAGGTTCCTTATGAAACCTTGAACAAGCGCTTCCGAGCAGCTCAAAAGAATATAGACCGGGAGACCAGTCACGTGACGATGGTGGTGGCGGAACTGGAGAAAACGCTCAGTAGCTTTCCAGTGGTGGATACCGTAGTCTCTCTTCTGGATGGAGTGGTTGAGAAGCTCAGCGCCCTCAAGAGAAAGGTATGCTGAGGCATCATGTAGAATAGATTCAATTTTACCACATTTATACCATTTACGCTAAAGAGTGAAATGGTTTCATATCTGATAGGCAGCTGAGTCTATCCAAGCAGAAGATGAGAGCGCCAAGTTATGTAAGCGGCGCATAGAGCACCTGAAGGAACATAGCAGTGATCAGCCAGCCAGTGTTAATGTTTGGAAGAAGAAACGCATGGACCGCATGATGGTGGAGCACTTACTACGCTGTGGCTACTACAACACCGCAGTCAAGCTAGCCAGACAAAGCGGGATTGAGGTGCGTCTCCACTATTTCTGTGCAGCGAGTAAGATGCTTGCGCGGTTTCTCATGTGTTGTTTTGTCTTTGTAGGATTTGGTCAACATAGAAATGTTTCTTACTGCAAAAGAAGTTGAAGAATCTCTCGAGCGTCAGGAAACGGCTACCTGTCTGGCTTGGTGCCACGATAACAAGTCTCGCTTACGGAAAATGAAAGTAAGAAACTGGGTTCAGCTGGGTTTGTTTTTCTCTCACTTGCTGTTTTCAAATATTTACTTGTGTTTTAACTGTCATTATGGAGCCACATTGTGGTTATATTTCTTGCAGTCTGGGTTTTCATTGGCTTACATTTCATTTTTCATGTTGTCATTGCCTGAAAATGATGCAATTTAAAAGGTAAAGTTTATTCAGTTTTGTTGAAATATGTCCCTGTTTCCAGAGCTGTTTGGAGTTCAGTTTAAGGATCCAGGAATTTATTGAACTCATCAGACAAAACAAACGGATGGACGCAGTAAGGTATGAGAGTTTTTTTTTTTTTAGTGCTAGGTCTTCATGGCTGGACATGACTTCCATTCCAAGTTTCTCTGAATTACATGAATTTATTGTTAAACAAATCATAGTTGGTGTTACTAAATCAGAATGAATGTCCTTTAGACATGCACGCAAACACTTCAGCCAAGCAGAAGGAGGGCAGTTGGACGAGGTACGGCAAGTGATGGGCATGCTGGCGTTTCCCTCAGACACGCACATTTCACCGTATAAGGTAAATTGCATTTCTGTTTCTATACTACCTGAAATGTGTCTACCACTCCAAGGAACTGTTTTGATATTGATCATTAATTGTTTCTGAATATGCCATCATAGCAGGTACGAGTTCAGTGGTCTGTAACATTTCTTGCCTTTCCTCCCAGGATCTTTTGGATCCAGCTCGCTGGAAAATGCTGATCCAGCAGTTCAGATATGACAACTACAGATTACACCAGCTGGGGAACAACTCCGTGTTTACCATTACCCTGCAGGCAGGGCTGTCTGCCATCAAAACCCCGTATCCCTCTGCAGAAAAACAATCACCATCCTTAGGGTTTTCAGTTTGCATGTCCAGCAGATCATTTATGAAACTCAGGCTTTTTGAGTAATATTGGGCGATTTCAACATACAGTGACAATAGAAACAAGGGTCATTATTTTAAATGACTGGTAATGGTTCTTAAATCAAGTTGTTGAGTAGTTGTTACCCTTAATTTCAATTTTACAGGCAGTGTTACAAAGAAGATGGCACTTCCAAAAACCCAGACTGTCCTGTCTGCAGTAAGTCGCTGAAAAAATTGGCTCAACCTCTTCCCATGGCCCACTGTGCAAACTCAAGGCTGGTGTGCAAAATCTCTGGCGAGGTCATGAATGAGAACAACTCACCCATGATGCTGCCTAATGGCTATGTTTATGGATACAATGTGAGTTTTGAAGCTAGTTTTGTGTTCTGCTCTTCTGTACTCTGTATATATACTACCAGTGTATGCCATTTACAATTCTATATATTTTCTGTGTATATATAGTGATTAACATTCCCTTGCCTCTGGTTTTCAGTCTCTCTTGTCCATTCGTCAAGATGACAAGGTGGTATGCCCCAGGACCAAAGAGGTTTTCAACTTTTCCCAGGCTGAGAAGGTTTACATAATGTGAGGGGAGCCCTACATAAGTTTTGGGACATTAGGTTGCGGCACCATTGTAGGCTGGGCGAATTTCACATTGACGCCATTTGTCAAAGGCGTCAATCCTTCAGTCGACAATTAATCCTTCAGCTCGTCCTCAACTAGCCTGCAAGACCTTCACTGAACTGATGGTCCAACATCACAATTGCTAAACGGACTATTGTGACGAGAGGATTTTTGTTGTTGTTGATGTTTTTAAAAGGGTTGATAGTTTGGCATTTATTTAATAGTTTTTTTTTCAGTAGTGTAAAACAAACCAACACGACTCCATGTCAATCTCAAAGGAGCTTCTGCCTTGTAGTGTGTTAACAAAATGGATTATTCATTGTTGTTTTTTTTTAACAAGGGCACCCATTTAGGTCATTATTTTAGGATAGATTGTGTGTAGGTAGGTAGTTGTAGAGAACACACTCCGATGCCTTGCTTTTGCACCTGTGAAATCTGTGACAAATTGCATTTATGTTAATGTAATATTTTTTGACTGACATCCTCAGTTTGAGGCAACATGCTCTTTATCCGAAGTCTGTGGATGTACAGACTTAAAAGGACATGGCAGTGTTCTTTGGTGTCAGGCTGGTGTTAAAAAATCACATTAGTTTACACTTCAACAGTAAATACTATACTGACTTACTATAGACGACTTATCTCATCAACATCATTCATCAAATAAAACATTCAGTGTATGACCAAAGTCCTTTTAGGACAAGTATGCAAGATTGAATTTTGATGAATATGCCTAAATTTGGAGCAATTTTTTTTTACTAATGGTATGTTGTGTTGTATAAACAATATCATAAATTGTAATTAATAAGGTCATGCTGCATTTAGTGCTGTTTTGTGACTAGAGGTTAAATGGTAAACATAAAGCAGTTTTTGTTTTGGATCTCAGGATAGATTCAAATCCTGCACAGTTTTATTACATGGACTGGAGTTTTTTTTCTGTCCTCCATTGTTAAAATGTGTAATTATCCAGCCTTGATACCCTCATTTTATGATGTAAATGTTTTGTGTGAGATTCTTCTGCTGCAAAATTTATTAATATGGATCTTTTCATATGTATAGACTAGTTTTACTTAAGACTTAAATTATTAGAACTTCCAAATTCATTGCAAGGAATCTGTAGATTCGTTTTGAGCACAATTTTCAAAGCAAGGAATTGTTAAAAGTATGTTTTGTTAATATCCCCCAATGCACACATCCTTAGAAAGTCTCAGGTTTCACAGGGTCAACAGCAGGTAACCAAAGAGTGGGATCTTTGAAAGGCCCTCTGGTCTTTTAGTTTCACTTTAAAGTACACCAACACCCGTTCCTGTTGGAAATTATTCTCCAAGTATGTGTTTGAATTGTAATTGTGGAAAGACTTGCTTAGAAACTACGCATGCATGTGTATTTTGGTAGGGTAGATGGGTTGTTCATGTCCAATTGCCAATAAAGATTGATTTGATTATGTATTGTCATTGTCTGCCTGAAACACACAGGTGAACTTACACTGGGAGGAAACGAATTTCTTACAAAATTAATATTTAAGTGAATGTAAAACATGTATGATAAATAGTAATGAGTATAGCAGTAGTGTGCAACTTTTTTACCTCCTAGATTGGGAGCTTTGTGGTTTTGCAGGCATGTTGTAAGATAACTTGTCTGACAATTTAAATAATTTATTCAAAAAATTACTATAATTTATTATACAAAATATTTATCTTCGCTGGGTTTTTCCCATGACGTGACTGCTAACGTTAGGCGCATGCGCAAATAAACGCGCGCGTCAGCGGGACTCTTGAGGTAATTTTAACGGTCATCAAACTTCAGCACTGCTTTACAGAAAAAAACAATATCTTCAAAATGTACTGTGAGTAAAATTTTTTTTATCACAATTCAACATATATCACCAACGTATATGACCATTTTTCCAGGCCTATACAATAGCCTGTAATTATAATCTGTTTAAAAGTAATGATGGCATTGTATTCAAGTCATGTATTTTTAAATCTTAAACTTACCTTGACGTATAACTGTACATTCATAGATGAGACAGAAGAGAAACGAGAGGAACCATACGATCCGTTGTTTCTCCCATTAACGAAACTGGGCGCTAAAACGCGAGACCGGCGGTTCCTCTGTGTCGTGGGCGAGGTGCTCAGTCTCGGCTGGCTCAAATACAAGACCTTCGAAGTGAGCTTACAAGTTTGGCAGCCTCTATTTTCCTTTTTATTATTATTTTATTGTGTTGATTGAAGTGATATAAAGTCAAACGGTCAAATGTGACTCTTTTTTTTACCCAGGATGTAAATGCAATCGTGGCCTTGTTGCTGCCCTCATTCGCCTGCAGATGCATAGACAACAACGACTTACTGTCTTTGCAAGAGATTCTTGTCACAGTATGAACGATCATGCATATTAGATTAGATGTAGAGTGCATTTGGCTTTTTTTCTACACTTTCATGTGGCCGGTTATATCATTCCTAATCCATGCTTTAAATACCTCATCTTTTCTTCAGATGGATATAAATGCTGGAGATTATGATGGCAACACTGTCATGCATAGAGCATGTGAAAAGGGTAGAACTGATATGGTTAAATATTTACTGTCAATTGGAGCAGCATGCCAGTTGATAAACCGCTTTGGTTGCACACCTCTGCATCTTGCCATAAGAAACAAGTAAGTGATTTTGAGCAGATTTAATTATTGGAATAAATATAATTTATTTTTTACACCATTGCCTTACATATGCCAGGCACTTTGACGTGATCAAGATTTTGATAGTGGAAGGAGCCACAGTGAGTCTAAATCCTGTGCGAGTTGGCATGGAACTCATCAAGTCAGTGTTTCAAACTAAAAATGAGCTTGTCGGTCTGTTGTAGACATTTGCATTCAGCTGTCTTCTCTCATTTAGGGCGGTTCTGACTAAAGACTGTCAGCTTTTGCAAGCATGGTACTTAGTTGGTGCAAACATGAACCAGGGTGATTATAATGGACAGACCGCTTTACATGCAGCAGTAGAGAAGAGGGACACGAACATGGTGTCCAAACTTCTTCAATATGGCGCCACCCCAGAGGTATAATAAAAGCATGTTTTTGTCTTCATATAGAGTGGTGGATCTATGATGTCACTTTGTAGGCAAAAAGCCGGACGTGAGTTAGCATTTTAGCACTTCTGGTTCCATCGTCCCAGAGTCAATGGTTTGTTTTTTTTTTTTGGTTAAATCCCTTAAATAATGTCCGTAGTTCACACAGGCTCAAGATACTTTCACGTTTTATTCTACGATATAAAACACACTAGATACACCCCACTCGTTATTTTTTTAAACTGTTATATTTCTTAAAAAAGACGGTTGCTAAAAATGGGACTACAGGTGTTATCGGAAACATTAAACGTAATTTACATTTACATTTTTCAGACGCTTTTGTCCAAAGCGATTTACAGTGCATTCAGGCTATATATTTTTTTATCAGTATGTGTGTTTCCTGGGTATTGAACCCACAACCTTTTGCGCTGCTAACACAATGCTCTACCACTGAGCCACAGGAACACACCAAACATCAAACCGAACAGTTTGTCAATTTACAATATTTTCCAACTGTAGCATAATTTGTAGAACACTTAATTGTATAATAACCAATTCAGTTTCCCGCATTTTATATTGTTGTTCGACATATATTTTTTTGCTTTGCCCTGAAATACAACACAAGTCTTCGGAGGGAAGATGCTCGTTTTAACAATTTCCTACTGATGCGGAGACTGGTTCGCACCATAAGGTAAACTCATATGATTATTCCATGTAAACACCATATTTGCCGGCTTTACGCGATGAAAGTGAAATTTTAAAGATGCATAGTGCTTAAAGCCACGTTAAAGTTAAATGTTTACGGCCACATGAAGATGTTAGAAAGCATATAGATTGAGGATTTCCTAGAAGCAAGGATAAAATAACATTTTGTGTAACCACCCTAACAAAATGAGATGAAATGTGATACTTTATTCACTAAAATAAGTTTAATCTTACTATATCCAAAAACTCGCTCACTCTGATGTTATTTAATAGATTTAATGCACTATAATGTTTTTGAATAGTACGTGGGGATACGTTTTTAATTAAAATATTAATATTAATCAAAGATTTATTGACTTTTAATGCACCTTATTTTGAAATGTACAGACATACGTGCTTTCAAATATCCTTTAGTTAAGATTATTTCATTTATTCACTATACTATTTATTACTAATGTGTCATTTCAGTTTTAGTCTGGCTCTAGTTTTGTATTTATTATAGTTTATATAAAACGGTTCATGTAGCGTGGATTAAAATTAATATACAGTGTAAATCTTTTTCACTGAACGTTAAGAATACGTTGAAGGCGAGCGACCGTGGTGCAGTAGCTCGTTTATAGCCTAAGTTTAGGTTTTCAGTTTTGGCGCTTTTACTTATTTATATTTTTGTGCAATATTCGTCAAATTAATGCTATTTTGTGTAGATTATCTTAATGGACAAAACGTGTAAATTTCATGAACTATGATTGAACACAGAGCTTATTTTAATGCGATAATCCAAGAGCCTATGGAAAAATCCTATTGGCTTTTTTGTTGAGAGAACTAGTTTCATGCCAACAGCCGATCTGCCTACAAAGAGACGTCATAGTTCCCCCACTCTATAGTTCATTATGAAAACATATTCTGCTTTTCATTGTTCTGATTGATTGCATTAACAAGTTGAATGTTTAAAATAACCCATAAGTGGCAATGTGTGACATGTATGATTTGTCTTTTCCCTATCAGAATAGGAATATGTGGGGAAGGACAGCAGAAGATGAAGCAAGACAGAAAAATCTTCATGAAATTGTGGTGCTCTTCAATCAACTTTACTCTTTGTAACTCACCCTTCAGCACCTTGCTGTGTAGGACCTAGTCAAGCGGACCAGCTGATATCAGATACAAAAGCATATTACTTTCTTTTTATACCTTGACAACCAAGTTAATTTTTAGTAAAGAATTCTAAGTGCTAGTCTAAGCACTGTAAATGGCTGACAAATCTCAACTCTCCTCCTAATGTTTACACAAGAAATCAACTCAAATAAAGCAGGCATTTCATCATTTATTTCAAAATGAAAAGCATAAATTGGTGCATATGCACGAAAAGTTAAACTAATCCAGGGTTAACAGTCAAGTTGAGTCATTCTTGGTAGAACTGCATGAACATATTAATTTGAACAATTAACATGTGTACATGTGTTGTCATGTCATCTTGAATATCCTTTGCATGTAAATTTTGTACTGTCCAGAACAATTAGCTGTCGTTTGTTGTTGAGTTTAGTAGACATAGCTGGCGGTAAAGAGGGACTGTGTAGATGCTTGGTCAGCCTGACCTGAGGGTTTGTATTCACCTTTTGATGCAAGACTATTGATCTGAAGGGGAAAAACCAAAAATGATTCATTTATGCAGCTTCAGCTGATATAGTAGGCATATAAACTGACAACACAATAAAGCACAATATAATTTAGAAGTTTTGAGAAGTTACACCATAGTTGTGACTTGATTGCCCACATGCAGTATTTTTAGCTTGAATCATAACGTCATTGATTACCTTGGCACGTGTGATGAAGGCGTCCTGTGTGGCCTTCTTGTTTGCTGCTTGTCCCTTCCATGCAGCAAGAGCCGAGGCCTGGAGAGCACGTCCATAAGAGAAGCTCAGCTTCCAGGGTCTGTGCAGAGGAAGCTGGTTCATGGCATTCAGATTCAGAGAGGCCTCCTCCTCACTTTGACCACCAGAGAGGAAGCAGATGCCTGAGAACCAGAAGAGAGATGTTGAACGTTTGAAGAGCATTCAAACTGGACACCATCCTCTGAGGACCAGTGCAGGACTGTCTTACCTGGTACAGCAGCTGGCACGGTGCGTCTGAGAGCAGTAACTGTTGCCATGGCAACCTCCTGAGGGGTGTACTTCTTGGTACAGGAGTGTCCAGCGGTGACCATGTTTGGTTTGAGCAGAGTTCCCTCCAGATACACATGGTGGTCAGAGAGAGCCTTGTACACAGCCGCCAGGACCTTTGGATGCAATGTATTGGCAATTATTTTTGATGGATAACTTGGCTTTGCTCTGCTTTTATTTGTTATTCTGGGAGGAAGCTTACCTTCTCAGTGGCATACTGGCACCGTTGCAGATCATGATCTCCGTCTGGGAGGATCTCAGGCTCTACAATTGGCACCAGGCCATTCTACAGGAACGAGGAAGAGTTTATGAGAAAAAAAGGATCTTGTGGACAGTTTGTGAAGAAAAATAAACCAATTACTGGCATGCTATCAATTGTTTAGAGTCATATAAAAGACTGTTTATGGACAATAAACAGGATCCCATAAACCAAGCACATTCTGATAGACATACCTGTTGGGAAATGCTGGCATATCTGGCAAGAACATTAGCATTTTCAGCAATTGCAAGAGCAGAGGGGCAGCTGTCAGAGATCTTAAGCACACAACGCCACTTGACGAAGTCACAACCATCCTTCTTGTATTGGGCACAGCGTTCAGACAGACCGTCCAATCCTGAGTGAAACGGATCAAGCAAAAATGAAGTTGAGCCACTGATGTCACATGGACAGTTTTACCGATGTCCGTGCTACGTTTCTGGGTTTGGGAACATTTTGGTAACATTGCTGTCTATGCAGGGTCAGAGAGCTCTCAGATTTCATCAAAAATATCTTAATTTATGTTCCGAAGATGAACGAGGTCTTACGGGTTTGGGACGACATGAGGGTGGGTAATTAATGACAGAATTTTCATTTTTGGAAGAACTAACCCTTTTAAGTAAATATTTACCCTGTGTGGTTGTCTCTCCATCTGTACCACTCAGTCCTGCTGTGCCTTTGTCCACCTTCAGGCACAAAGCACAATTAATACTTTTATTTATAACATTACATGGCAAAACTAATGAAAGGACCTTGTGTTTGTATGCAGAAAGAAAGAAGGCGTCTACAATATTCAAGCAGTGCTTTGGTTAGGACTATATCAAACAAATGCACAAATACATTTACATTAAGTTATAGAAAAAATCTTCAAGAGTGCACCTAAACCTCACCTTGATACCAACTACGATGCCCTTGTCCTTGATGACTTTTGGAAACTGAACTCCCTGGGATGATTTCTGGTACAGTGTTTCGTGGAAAAAGATGACACCACCAATATAATCGGAGACTGAATTGTCTACAGAAAAGAGGATGTCGCGAAAGCTGCGACGGTTCTCTTCGCTGTTCTCCACTTTTATCTTCTGAAAACGCTTTGCCATGGTGCCTAAAACATGAAACACACATCTAAGAACATCTGGAATGCAAGCTTACTTTGACATCTTCAAAAATATAATACAATACAATCATTAAGCTGTTAGAGGACATAAAATAAGACAATACTGTTAAAAAAACAATTATAGTACCTATTCAGCAACATCTTAAGTATTTGTATTGCTTACTGTTGATCATTTAATATATGCATATAGCTGGTACTCTATTCCATGCAAAACACCACACATTCTTACCTGTGGACTCATCCGCAGCCAAAATGCCTTTTCCAGTAGCCACAATGCGCTGGGCAATTGTGGCAAGCTCCTTCTTCTGCTCCGTAGAGAAAGCTGGAAACTGATGTGTCATGCTGGGGAAAGAGCAGAAGAAAAAATATGTAATTTACAGAACTCTTATTATTCACATCACTGGGTTATTCACTGCTATCTGTAATATTTGCCCTGACTGTTGAACTTTAGTCCAGAGAAACTCCTCCCACTGAACAAACAAGTCCAGAGTTCAGTCGTCTGCTAAACTTGACGATTTTACAGTTTTCCTTGCAAATGTGTGCAAAACGTTTCACACATTTGTGCAATATCGTTAAGAGCTGTACAAACGTGTCTTTTATACACTCTGTACTTATGCAAGAATATTGCCTCATTTCGCAGTAAACGAAAACGCTTTGCACACTGCAAAATGCAGTGCCTGCATTCACCCCGTAGATAATGTGCAAAATGCACTGTCAAACCAACATACAACCAAGACAGTTCTGAAAGTTTAAATACATCTTTGGAATATTCTTACAGTGAGTTATAACTTGCATTAAAGAGCACCTGAATATTTGCCGAAATCATTGCATTGACATCTGCAGTTTGTGAATTCAGTTCTGTAAGTTTTTGTTTTACTCTACCCTTCTAAATAAATATTAATAGCCTAACGTACTAATGTGGTAGATGCGATGATAATGACCAAAAATGTTTAATTAATTAATCATACTTACTTGACTGGTCTGAAGGCGAGCAGCACTATAAACTACAGATGAAGTGGCCTCGGTGGGTTTTAGTGAATCGGGACCGAGCGATTCGAATCGAGTCGGTATTTATCCGAGCGCAGAGGCTGGACTAAAGTGATGCGAGCGGGCGTGCTCTGCCTCCAGACACGCCATTGGCTGGGATAGTGGACGGGTGTGCGAGAATATCTGCGTTTGTGGACTTTGGAAGAAGGGGTTTAACTCCAAAAGTTCCACAATACAGCCATCCCTGGCCTTAGTGTTACACGTATTTAAAAGAAGTTATCGAAATCTTTGGAAAGCAATTTATCAAGTGTGAAGCACAGGGCTGGAAGCGTGAGATCTGAGAAAAGAGTTGATTTTCAGGTTTATTCAGTTTCGCATTATCATACACAAGTATGTTTAGTTTGCAACCTTTCTGTGAAAGCCACACTTCTGGCAGAGAAAGTGTAATGTCCCACTGCAATATGATATTACATAGGCTACAATACATAGACTAGTGACAATAATCTTTATGAAAACCAAAAAACTGCTATTATAGATCCTGACGACAGAGATATGGCATCATATAAGGTCAGCAGATGTGTAAGGTTGACACAGGGTGTACTATTAACTGTGTTTGGATGTGCAGATTTAGTGGGGAATCTATCGTTCAATTGATGCTTTTAAACTGTAAAATGCATGCTGTGTTTTTTAAACTCAGATACATACCCTCAAAAACATGTTCAGTAGGAGAACACCCTCAGATTTGGCACTTTATGTAAATTATGCAACTAAAGGTAAACACCATACTCAAATAATTACTCTCTCTACACTGTGTGTGTGTGTGTGTGTGTGTGTGTGTGTGTGTGTGTGTGTGTGTGTGTGTGTGTGTGTGTGTGTGTGTGTGTGTGTGTGTGTGTGTGTGTGTGTGTGTGTGTGTGTGTGTGTGTGTGTGTGTGTGTGTGTGTGTGTGTGTGTGTGCTGCATGAGTGTGGTTAACAAACTTGTCTGATTGCCATTGACATCTGTCACAAGCACAGAAAGTGAGTGCTGGTGCATGGGGAAGAATTACATCACAGCCGATGATGAAATCATTTTGGCAGAGAGACAAGACGTGGTCTGATGAAAGGGTTTGAGCAGTCTGGCCATTGATAAACTTGCTGCATGATGAAGACAAAGACGTGCACTGATGCACAGACACTTTGAACCAAGAGAACAAAAATCAGGGGATTTCACAACATGAACTCTGTATTCAAAGGCATGAGTATAAAATGCATGCTCAAGGACAGAGTCCCAATAGTAGCTCGTGCACAGAGCGTGATACATAGTAATAACTGCAATGAAGTAATTATTTGAGTCAAACACACACACACACACACACACACACACAAATGATGGTATTCGCACATAACCAGGAGTTTCCATTAACTTTATGGTTTTTACACTGAGCTAATAATATTGTCTATCCTCCAGTCCTCATAGAAACCTTTCTGATAGTTTACATTTTCAGTAAATGTTTCGAATTCCATTTAGCCGTTTGAATTATAGGGACAGTCTCAATGTAGGTGAAGTCAGATTTTCTTACATTGTGAAGACATTGGTTTCATAATGTAGGTCAAACCAGCACACACACACACACACACACACACACACACACACACACACACACACACACACACACACACACACACACACACACACACACACACACACACACACACACACACACACACACACACACACACCACACACATAGCCCTCACACACTACAAAAAAACTCACTGTATGATTTATAACGTTTTAAATTATGGGACACTATGTCCTCACACCTTCTCCTTGTAATACCTAGCCCTCACACACATTTTTAGATTTTCAAAAAAACTTCACTGTGTGATTTATAACAATGGGGATGCCCACACACACACACACACACACACACACACACACACACACACACACACACGGATGAACCATAAGACTGTAAAAAGGAATGAACACATAAAGAAAGGGCTGCTGTAGTAAACACAGCAACAGCTAATCTGGAAACAGCACTACTTCTTTCAATTATTTACAATAACAAATACATTTGTCGATTTATTTATAATTTTTAAGAAATTGTATGCTTTAACTTGTGCTAATTTTTTTTAACTTACGTTTATCTATTCCATAATAGGCCTATATACAAGCCTACATTTTCAGCATCATTACTCCAGTTTTCAGTGTCACATGATCCGTCAGAAATCATTCTGATATGCTGTTTTGATGTTGAACATACTTAATGCTTAATAATGTTTGTAGAAACTTAGGTTCAGATTATTTGATGGGTAGAAAGGTGATGAATATAATACAGAAAATACAGCATTTATTTAGGCTACAAAATAATTGATTACCTTTCTCTTCTTCCCTTGCTTGAATATCTCACTTCCTCTGTCTGTTTGCCTCTTCAAGATAATTGCTAAAGTCGCTTTGGAACCAAAGCCACGTCTCCTCTCGCTGTAATCAGTCCCTCCGCCGAGGGGCGGCGCTGCAGTTCTGGGGAAGAGAAGCAGCGCTGTGTTTCCGGCGAGGCTCGGCCGCTGGATGAAGCACAGCTGCTACATCCTCAAAACCATTTCACAGTCAATAGAAATCTAAATTGGGTAAGAAATGAACACAAATGCAAAACCTAGTTAGTTAGAGCGTTATTAAATAATATGCAGTGGGTTTTGAGCGCGGAGAGGCGTCAGATCTGTGTTTTTGTAGATCGGTGTTGTACTCTGGATTACACCGGCTCACCGCAGTTTAACTAACGTTACAAATAATACTTTTTCTTACATTTGCGTAACTGTATAATGTATTAATGACGGCTACGTCTCTTGTGTGTTAATGTGTCCCTTACCAATAAAATACCATTCTATTCTAAGAAATAATATGTATAGCATTCAGTGCCATGGTATTTATTATTAATGTAACGTTACCATATGATATGATCATTTTACCGTGCTACTAATACTTTTGTACTAATTGCTTTAGGTTTCGTGTAATGTTTAGTTCTATTTTAATACTTCTACTACCACCACTAATGAAGATGTTGTTATATTACTATTATGCTTAATAATACAAAAAGAAAACAACGAAAGTAAACTAGAACTAAAATCTGAAATGTGAATATCCCTCTATCATATCAGACATATTTAAATTTAAATAGTATAACGTAAGGGTTTAAAATAGCGTTATTGTTGCTATGTGATTACAATAATAAAGATAAACAACCATTGTATTTGTTATGCAACATGAATAATAAAAAACCACAACAATAATAATAACAACAACAATTATTATTATATTCTTTTATTAGCCAGCGTATTGTATCTTCAAGAAATGTTTAAAAACACATCTCTTCCGTCTTTATTTGACCCTCTAGCACGCTCTATTCTAATTCTATTTGATCTATTTGTTTTCTTTTTTATAAAAAAACACTTTACCTTTAAGACTAGCACTCAGTTTTTTTCTAACTGCATGTTTTCTTTAAAAAAGCCTCTAACAGCTTTCTCTATTCTTCTATTTTACCTGTTTTCTTTTTATTTATTATATAAATAACAAAAATATATTTTTTTCTAGCTGCTTGTTTTCTTAAAAAAAAGGCATTTTCTGTGTTTTTTCCTATTCTATTTGTTTTTATATTATATAATAAAAAACAACCTTGCTGCGTGTACTGTGTAAGGCTAACTCAGACTTGTTATAGCACTTGCCAAGCAAGTGTTGGTTTTGATTGCTTCCATTGTCCTCATTTGTAAGTCTCTTTGGATAAAAGCATCTGCTAAATGACTAAATGTAAATGCAAACTTAGAGGAGGAAGGAATAGGAATATTTCTTGATTCTCTTAATTGTCAGGGAGTTTCTCTGCTCTACATCGACTGTGTAAAGGCGATTTATTTTAACACAATTCAGTGTTCGGCACTTTATAATCATTCAGTACTTTTGTGATGATTTCTGATTGTGTATCGACTGTGATGGTGTCTGTCTCTCACTCTGTTCCACAGTGAGGTCCTGTCGCCGGTGCGTGATGTCAGGTCCGAAGCGTCCCTGTGACCCCGGCAGCTCTGCCACCCTCGGCTCTCCTCCGGAGAAGAAGAAGGGCGGTGAGGATGGAGAGGGTATGAGCACTGGATCTGGAGGAAGCACTGCTGTAGAAACGGTCATCAAACTGGGAGGAGGGTCCAACCAGGTGAGATGCTTTCTGGGATCTTTCTTTGATTTGAGCATGCTGTTTTTTGTGTTGCCCCAATATTTTGACACTCAAGTAAAGTCAAGTCACCTTTATTTATATAGCGCTTTTAACAATAGAGATTGTGTCAAAGCACTTAACAGTATCAAATTGGAGGATAGAGTGTCAGTAATGTATAATAATAAGATTAAACACTCAATTTTCAGTTAAAGGCATCTCATTATTGAATTCAGAGATGTCATTGTCTAGCTTATTTTAGTTTAAAAATTGATAATCGATAGAAATTAAGTTTCCACTGTCTGTGTCAGTCTTTTGAATTTCTCTGTTATATGAATATGTCATTGATTTCTGTTGACACTGTATTTCGTTCTTGCAGGAAGAACAAGATATTAAAGCTCTGCAGATCAAAAACAGGAAGTTGGGAGAGTCCCTTGACCAAAGACAGGTAGATACAGACATATATATTTATGTATAGTGTTACAAAATATTTCTGTTTTAAATAAATGCTTTTGAAATTTCTATTAATCAAGGTTTTGTTTAACATTGATAATAATAAGAAATCTTTCTTTAACAACAAATCATCGTATTATAATGATTTCTGAAGGATCATGTGACACTGAAGACTGGAGTCATGATGCTGAACATTCAGCTTTACATCACAGAAATAAATTATGTTTTAAAATATATTCAAATAAGTAATTTTTTAATGTAATAATATTTCAAAGGATTACTGTGTTTTTGATCTGCTTGTACAGCACTTTGGTATACCTTCATGGTTTTAAAGGTGCTTTATGTAAGGAATAATTGACTCCGAGCCGTTTAATTATTAGAAAAATAATGCACACCCGAGGTGGTGATGCGGTCACGATGCGAAGCGAGTGTGCATTATTTTTTTAATAATTCAACGGCTCGGAGTCAATTATTCCCTTAGAATTCGGTTGCCACACCTCAATACATCGATCAGATGATATATTTCAAGGGATTCGTCTGGTTTTTTCTACTTCAATCTCTATTGTGAGTAGATTATTTCTTCCGCATCTCATCCAATGCTAAATGTTAGGCAATGTTAGTGAGACTTTAAGTTCATTTTCTTCACAAACAGCGCCGTTGTTGCTACCTCGCTTGTGAGAAGTCATGTAGTTTTTAAGTTCTTAAACTATGTTACTGATAAAATCATCAGAGTAGTGCTAACTACATTAGCGCTTATGTTAAGGTGTGTGCAAACTATGTGTGTGTCTGTGAGGGAGAGACCGAGAGCGGGAGAGAGAGAGTAGGCTATGTGCTTTCCGTACATAATAAAATTTAATTTTGTGGCAAAACATGGACAAGATCTGTCGATCCTTTTTTATACTGTATTTATTTGTTTGGCCAGTGTCGTTGTGGGTTTTGATATTTTTCTGTTGTAAGACTTTTGAAATAACAGAAATAATTTGGTGAAGTGATACAGAACTGTAATGCGGTCAAGAGAGCTGCCTGGAACTACGTTCGCCGTGCGTTTCCCTGAAAATAATTGCACACCTCAGAACGTTCGTCAGCCAATCAGATTCAAGCATTCAATGGCCCCGTAGTATAAAAATAAATGATTGATTGATTGATCAAATTAATGTAGCCTTCATGAATATAAGAGACTTCTTTTCAAAAATCTGATCAACCCCAAACCTTTGAATGGAGTATATAATGTTTTATTAAACTATTATTGTTATACTTTGTGATTTTCCACTGAAAAATTTTGCAATGATACAGACACATACTGTGGGGAAAAACATTATTTGACAATTATTTGATTTTCTGCTGATTTTGAATTTGCCCACTGAGAAAGAAATGATCAGTCTATCATTTTAATGGTAGGTTTATTTGAACAGTGAAAGACAGAATAACAACAAAAATCCAGAAAACAGCATTTCACAAAAGTTATTAATTGCTTTGCATTTTAATTAGTCAAATAAGTATTTGACCCCTTCACAAAACATAACTTAGTACTTGGAGGCAAAACCCTTGTTGGTAATCACAGAGGTCAGATGTTTCTTGTAGTTGGCCACCAGGTTTGCACACATCTCAGGAGGGATTTTTTCCCGCTCCTCTTTGCAGATCCTCTCCAAGTCATTAAGGTTTTGAGGCTGACGTTTGGCATCTCGAACCTTCAGCTCCCTCCACAGATTTTCTATGAGATGAAGGTCTGGAGACTGACTAGTCCACTCTATAACCTTAATGTGCTTCTTCTTGAGCCACTCCTTTGCTGACTTAGCCGTGTGTTTTGGGTCATTGTCATGCTGGAAAACCCATCCACAACCCATTTTCAATGCCCTGGCCCTGACGGTACATGGCCCTATCCATCGTCCCTTTGATGCGGTGCAGTTGTCATGTCCCCTTAGCTGAAAAACACCCCAAACACAACATTTCCACCTCCATGTTTGACGGTGGGGATGGAGTTTTTGGGGTCATAGGCAGCATTCCTCCTCCTCCAAACACGGCGAGTTGAGTTGATATCAAAGAGCTGGATTTTGGTCTCATTTGACCAAAACAATTTCACCAGGTTCTCCTCTGAATCATTGGCAAACTTCAGATGGGCCTGTACATGTGCTCTCTTGAGCAAGGGGACCTTGCGGGCGCTTTCAGTCCTTCACGGCGTAGTGTGTTACCAATTGTTTTCTTGGTGACTATTGTCCCAGCTGCCTTGAGATCATTGACAAGATCCTCCCATGTAGTTTTGGGCTGATTCCTCACCGTTCTCATGATCATTGAAACTCCACGAGGTGAGATCTTTCATGAAGCCCCAGACCGAGGGAGATTAATAGTTATTTTGTGTTTCTTCCATTAGTGAATAATCGCACTAACTGTTGTCACCTTCTCACCAAGCTGCTTGGCGATGGTCTTGTAGCCCATTCCAGGCTTGTGTAGGTTTACAATCTTGTCCCTGACATACTTGGACAGCTCTTTGTCTTGGCATGGAGAGTTTGGAATCGATTGATTGATTGCTTCTGTGGACAGCTTGTCTTTTATACAGGTAACAAGCTGAGACTCCCTTTAAGAGAGTGCTCCTAATCTCAGCTCCTTACCTGTATAAAAGACACCTGGGAGCCAGATATCTTGCTGATTGATAGGGGATCAAATACTTATTTCACTCATTAAAATACAAATCAATTTATAACTCTTTTTTTTAAATGTGTTTTTCTGGATTTTGTTGTTGTTATTCTATGTCTCACTGTTTAAATAAACCTACCATTAAAATAATAGACTGATCATTGCATTGTCAGTGGGCAAACATACAAAATCAGCAGGGGATCAAATAATTTCCCCCCCACTGTAAATACATGCAAACATAGACTGTTGTTGTATTGCTGTAGGTGATTGAGGATGAACTGAGAGAGAGAGTTGATAGGTTGGAGACTCGTCAGGCGACAGATGATGCGAGTTTGTTGATTCTAAACAGATACTGGAACCAGGTAATATTTTATTTTTTATTTACAGTCTATGTCACGGGTGCCCAAACCTGCTCCTGGCGATCGACTTTCCTGCAAAGTTCAGCTCCAACTCTAATCAAATACACCTGAAGCAGCTAATTAATGTCTTCAGGAACACTTGAAAATTCAAGACAGGCGTGTTTGATTAGAGTTGGAGCTGAACTTTGCAGGACAGTCGATCGCCAGGAGCAGGGTTGGGCACTCCTGGTCTATGTAAGTTGAAGTTACATTTCTCTCAAATGCAACCATTTTTATCTTGATTTTTATTCCACCTTTCTCTTCCAGTTTGATGAAAATGTGCGGTTAATTGTGCGTCGCTATGACCAATCAGAGAGCGAGCCTGTGGAAAGCCAACCTCCTGAAGGACGGAGCTTAAAACCTGGAACACCAGAACCGGATGGAGACTCAAACCAGGAGAGAGCAAAAGACAGAGGTACCAAAAACGGTTGTAGATGGAAATCAACGGATTGCACAAATCTGTAAAATGCTTCTTACTATTTTGGAAAAAAAATAGCTTGTCTCAAACCTAATGTCTTGATTGGATCTGAGTCTGATCTGATCACGGGCCTCAGACAAACAGCAGTCCATTTAATAGTTAAGGTCATAATTAGCTCAATCACAGATCAGTACAGTGTCTTCTTATAACAGAATTGTTAGTTATCATTTTAAGAGGTCTTACATTTTGGAATGTAAAAACACGAATCACGATGCAGCTTAATGTGTTTAATAAACTTTACAAGGTTGATTTAATAAAATAAATGTCAGGGCTGCAATTAATGGTTTCAGAGCTGTTCGCAATATTCCAATTTTTGTGCATAAGCTAAATTTGCAACTTTGGATGGAAACAGTGAAATTTGAAGCGTTTAAGTTGTAATGTGTTATAGATGAATGTACCAGTACTTAAGAGTCGCAGACTATTTTGGTCTTTTTTATTATTAACAGTTCCGCATTATGGATATTATTATTAAAACGTAAGCAAAATCCAATATCAGTCGACCTCTAATTTGCATGTATTGGTCTATTAGTGCATAACGCAGTTAAAAATGCATTATGTATATAATAAATAATACATGTCTTGTGTACTTCAAGCTGTTTTGCAGTTTAATGTGTGTCCCAGCTTATTGAATTAAGTATAAGAGTCTGAGAGACAAAATATATTTTGAAATTGTTACATAGCCCAGACCAGGGCTCTGTACATAATATGAAGGACGGCACTCTATACCGAATGCAACCCGGAGTCACGTCTCCCGCTCCCACAAACACAACCGAAGGCACTCGTATAACAAAGAGAATATTTTTATTTACCGTAGGGAGGTTCCTTTCAATATACAAATCAAGAGCACGGATTTAGTGGAGGCATATTGGCCAAAACAACAAACAGAAAAGGGGCTAACTAGTTTTTAGACAGCTTACCTGGGACAAATAAACAAAAGTATACAGTTCTTACCTCCCTGCAAGCCAAACACAGGAGAAAACGAATAAAAGAAAAGGGGCCATCCACACCTCTCACACAGCCAGCCTTGATATAAAGTATTAATTTTATTTGTGCAGGTCTTATAAAAGTCTTGAATTTGATTTTTGAAACTACAGTTACTCAGAGTCTCACAGAGCTTGAATACTTCATTCGGCATTCTCTCTGTTCCTCTGCATTAAAAATGACATCCCTTTTGTTGTTTTTTCTTCAAGATCAATTTTTTTTTTGTGAGCTGAGCTCTAGTCTCGCCTCTAACTTGGATAGAAATATGTTTTTGTTGTAATTCAAGATTCAAAGCATTTATTGTCATGTGCACAGTGAGGAAAACAGGTTTCCCTGTACAATGAAAGACAAGTGCAAAAAGTATGTAATTTTATTTATAAAAGCATACACACACACACACACACACACACATATATATTCTTTGGTTTATTTGGTGTTGAATGTTTGTGGCTTACCCTAAACAATGAATTCTGGACAACAGTCAGATCAGCAGTCTTCCCCATGATTGTGTAGCCTAGTGAACCAATGAGAATCGTGAAGGCTCGACCTTTGCAGGTGTTTTGTTAATAATTATTGGATTAGTTTGTCACCATATTCTAATTTGTTGAGATAGTGAATTGGTGGGTTTTTGTTAAATGTGAGACAAAATCATCACAATTAAAAGAACCAAAGACTTAAACTACTTCAGTCTGTGTGCATTGAATTTATTTAATACACGAGTTTCACAATTTGAGTTGAATTACTGAAATAAATGAACTTTTCCACGACATTCTAATTTACTGAGATGCACCTGTACACACACACACATGATAAAAAATAAAACTATACAGCAGAAGTAGAAATATAAACTACGTAGATGTAGAAGTATAGACTATGTACATCTGTATATACACAAGTGTACAATATTAACTTGCAAAATAACAGTACAGTAACATTTGCAAATTGAATGCAACAATATGATGATAATAGCAGCAGCAGTAACATTAACAATGTGCCAATTGAGATGCAGCTACTTGATGATGATGATGATAATAATAATATTGTTTCATACAGGTCAACAGGGGGAGGGAGTGAGCTCTTTTCTGGCCATGTTGGCCAGCAGCAGCAGTGAGGAGATAGACGCAGAGCTGCAGGAGCGATTGGAGTCCAGCTGCAAACAGGCCAGACGTGTGGCAGAAGTCTACGAGAACCTGAAGAACACGGTTGACCAACTAAAGAAAGACGAGTCTGGAACAGGTGAGACAAGAAATGCATCAAATAAACGAGAAAAAAAAACGAATCACGTTTTAACCTGTTAGCTAGCACCCCCCATTTTGGGACTCACAGCTGAAAATGACCTACCTAACTTAAAATTATAACAGTTGCTGACTGCAGTGTGCTTTTGGTGTCTTTGGAAAGAAGACCCTTTGGGCTTTACTATCCATCATCCAGAGTTGATAATGCTCTAAAAAATAAAAAGTTATAGAGACTGAAGTGCCTTGAACAAAATGGTACCACACTGATTTTTTTTTTCATATAAAATACATTAAATATGTCCTGGAGCAATCCAGAAAAGTAATGGGTTGAAAGTCAATGAGTTTATATTTCAAATCTGAAGAAGATACCATGAAAAATTAGATTTTTCTGAGACTATATCAAGCCAAACCGAATGTATGGAAGAGTTCTACAAACTATTTTAGTCATTATACATACCACTGCATGTTTTTCAATTATAAAATTATTATAGATACAATCTTAGACATCATAAGTGATTTATTTGACCACTTAAAAAATACAATAAGAATAATTTGAGTAATAAAAAGAAAGAGGACAAAAATGCTTTGTATGTAGTAGATACTCGCGTACAAACTCTGATTGCCAGACATACACTGATATTGATAGACATTCACACAGATTGTTGCTAACAGTCAGTAATAGTGCTGCAACTAACTATTATTTTGATAATCGATTAATCTAACGAATATTAGAACGATTAATCGACTAATCGTAGATTAGTTAATCAGTAGACTTTGATTATTCAGCTTTTGCAATTAGTTAAAATATTAATTTATACATATTCAAACTTAAATAAAGGTCACTTAAGCTTTAGAAAAGCATATGATGTAATTACAATTAATTGGTAACACTTTACAATAAGGCTCATTAGTTAATGTTAAAACTAAGAATTAACAATAACTAAGATTAACAAATGCCGTAGAAGTAATGTTAATTTCAGCATTTACTAATGCATTATTAAAATCACAAGTTGTGTTTTTAACATTGGTAAATGCACTGTGAACTAACATGAACAAACAATAAACAAGTGTATTTTTATTAACCAACATTAACAAAGAATAATACTCAAATGTAATAAATGCATTGTTCATAGTTCATTCATGTTAATTAATACATTAACTAATGTTATCAAATGATACCTTATTGTAAAGTGTTACCAATTCATAATACAAATAGATGTATTTGGCACACAAAATGAGATGCCAGACAGAGATACTCTCTCACTATTTAATTAGCTACATGAAGAAGTAACTGAATGACATCATCATTCTGCCGAACATCTCCTTTTGTAAGTCATATAGATAAGAAACAAAATAAAGGTAAGTGATAAGACGCTTTGGATAAACTATTTTATTCACAACATAATATCTTAAAATACCTTATAGGCTTATGATAACCTAAACAGTCCTGAGCTAGATCAAGCTTTGATCTCTGTAAACCAAACTCTCACTTTAATGAAATAATTTTTTCCCACTAATACAAATATTTTATCATTAGGTAGCTGGAGAGCTGCTTTATAACAGAAAATCAAGTTGTAATTCTATCTGAAATCGAAAATGACTCTGGTTTTTCATGTTTAATACTGTAAAGCTGCTTGAATTAAGGTTATCTTTTGCATAAAGTACTATATAAATAAACATGATGTGATCAGACTTTACTTGAGTAACATTGCGTTACTGAAAAGCAGAGCTCATGCAAACATCCAAAAATCGGAGGCATTTTTTATCTCCTGCTTTCACACTGCTATCAGTTTTTGTTGTTTATTTAGTTACTGAGAGGAAAGCGCGCAACATATATTTACATCTTCATCCAAACACCGCTCAGCAGCTTCAGGTTCGTTCGGCTGGGTCTGAAGCGCTGTCTTCTCTTGAACTGCATCCAGGAGAGCTGAATTACAGTCTTGCGCTACAGCGCCACGCTGGTCAAACCGCAGTATTGCAGGCTATTACATGAGGTCATATGAGATCAAACGACTACTCGACAACAAAAATATTTGTCTGCAATTTTTTGTTGCCGATAATGTCGACTAATCGTTGCAGCTCTAGTCAGTAATCACACGCTGATGTGTGGTAATACAGATGATAATCATACAGATATGGGCCATATAGTCCATAACGGCCGATCGGCATTCATAGTGATAGCCGTCATTCAGTCAGAGTAATCACAGCTGATTATCAGCCACACAGATGCTAATCATGCAGATACAGCCACATTCCCCACAAAACACAAACACACATATATGAAAAATGTTGGGGGAAAAAAGGTTTATATTGTCCAAAAAGCCGATCGCTAAGTTCCTCCCCCATCAGATGATAGGTACGTCACAGCGTGCGTCACAGCCATCGCGAGAGAGCCAGAATTCAAATAAACAATTTCAGCTTTTTTGGGGGGATGGTCTCATTCTGTGTGTAACACTGTATGCTACAAAACCATGTGTTTTTTTACAACCAAGATGTGTTTTTTTGAGCGTGCATTATTCCATAACGGATACAAACAATAACTATCCCTGAAGAAAGGAGATGTAAACAAAGGAATATCCGTCCATATAACAACGTTATTGCTTCATTGGACTAAAGTACACGATGGGATGTTGTTCCGTGGACCCTTACCTTTTCTAACTAAACCGGGATTTACAGCAGTGGATGCGTTTGTGACTCAATATTACACAAAGCTGGTATGTACTGCTTTTTTATTATGGATGTTTTGATGTGTACTGCTTACACAAATTTAGCAAATACATTCAATATAAGCTTTCCACCGAAAAACAGCGATCTATCGTCGAGGCTTAGACCTTCAGAATGATATATAGTTTGTCAAGATTAATTTAGTCACGTTTCATTTAATCTATTCTTAACAAAACACGTGCAAACAGAGAGCGTTCAGTGCGCTGGTGTCCTGGTGCTAGGTAACAGGTTAACTTGCTGTTCATTCAGCGTCTAATATGCATGTTCTTGTGACTTCCTCCAGATGGCAGTCTCTGGGATGTCGCTGTCCGCCTCAACACCCTCCTGACCAGTGAGAATGACCATCTCCGCCAGCTGACCGACAGCCTCCAGCAGAAGCATAGTCACATGACCAGCGAGGTTGGTGGTTGATTTGTTGACATGTTTATCTGGTGACCGTGTCATATTGAGTGCTCACTATGTATGTGTGTGTTTAGTCTCGTCCGCTGGGCCGTGCGGCGAATCGTGCTGATAACAGGATCAGTGAGCTACAGGTTCTCATTGAGGAGCTGCAGTGGGACATGGAGAAATTCAGACGGAGAGAGAATCGGCTCAACGCACACCTTGTAGAGGTGCTGGAAAGGGTAAGTGGCTTTTGCCCTACAGAGTCAACTTGAAATCATAATAGAACCTGTTTAGCATCTTAAAGTGGTCATGAACTGCTTTGCTTGTTTTTGTTTTTTTTTTTTTCTGAGATCCACTTATAATGTTATCAAGATTTTTACATCAAAAGACATCAGAATTTAGATGTAATAGGCTATTTTCTGTCCTGTTTTGACCCCCTCATCAGAACGCTCTGTTTGATTAGGCGTGGCAGATAATAGACTCGGAAGTAAACGCCCACTGCTGTGATTGGCTAACAGCGTACATTCATTCCTCATAGATGGATGCCGCTGTGATTTAGATTTAAAACACATAAATAACTCTGTACATCTCAAATAATCTGTAAGAACAGACAAAGCAATAGCGATCACGTTATGAAAACAGTTAGTTACACTTTTGTTGTGGCATCATCACTGTCAGATCCAATATATGTCGGATCAATATTTTTGCACACCCAGTGTCGAAGTGTCTCTCCGGTTACTTTGTTTCTGTGTAGACTTGCACGTTCGCCTCTCTAGTAAACATTTGAGTCGGTGGGCAGGTGATGTAGCTCTTCCGCATAGACGGGGTTTATCCACACTATTACATCATAGATAGGAATATTACAAAAGCTGTTTTGGCAGACTGCTTTCAATATAAGCTGTTTTTAGACTAATGACAAAGTTTTGAGTTCTGAAACTCACAGGATGTTTTTATAGTACAATGACCTTCAATATTTCAAAAAATCAGGGGAATTTTGCTTTCTCAGTTCACACGTCTATCTCCTCACAGTTCACAAGTCAGTGTTAAATGGAATTTCACCCTAAATATTTTGTAAATGCATGTTATTAATCTTATAGTGAATGATTCATTGATATATTTTTTTTTTTACCTCATAATTTTTACAATGTCGTAACTCAATCATCTGGTGAAAACGCCAGACTTCTCCAATCATTTTGTCCACTTAAACCAGAGCCAATCCTCCCTATATGTAGAATACGCAAGCTGCGTAGGGCCCCCGAAACACCAATGCCAAATGTGTTTCATCTATTACCACCTCCCCACCCCACCCCCGGCAACACGGGCCCCCAGAAGTCTAGGATCGGCACTGACTTAAACTCTACCCCTCTCATACAATCGACTGTAATCTTGCAGATCTCCCTCCATCCAATCAACAACCAATGAACTGAACAGAGTTCCCATCCTATATTCTTTTTATTTTCCAAGAATCTGGTTCACTCAGATATACGTCACAATACAGAAGAAAAGGCCTACTTCCATTACCTCGTGACTTTAATACACACGATTGATTTCTGCATGTTATTCCAAAGAACAAAAACCATTGTCATTTTTCATCCCAGGCTTTTCTTTTATGCTGGCATTATGTGGGCCAAAAATTAGCCAAACAGCTATTTAGTCTACTGTTATGGATAATACATACTTTAATTTAATGAGTTTAATGTCAGTTACCAGTAATCTAGGTTACTGCAATAATAGCAAATGACAATGGATTTTTGAAAAACCCACTGAGATGCATCAAGATGCTCTTGTGGGTGAACTTATTTGTAGTAATAAACCCAAGGTATAGTATATTTATTGTTTTACAATGTGTCATAACTGATATTGTGCTGTTCCATCATAACCAGGTAACCAGTAAAGGTTATAAGGTGTATGGCGAAGCAAGCAGTGTATGTGGAACCATCACGATTAACAAAATAAAGGTAAATGGCCAGTCATATGAACATTTAGTGTTAATATTTGCACTTGGTGTGAATGAATCTCACTGTAAACGTGAAGCAAGCAGCTATTTGCACACTGTAGAATCCTTCAGTTTAGCACTGGGGTTGTTTAATCTTCAAGCAGGTGCATCATATATTTTTTATATGTTTTCAGCTCTAGCAAATGTACTCTATCATTCAAAAGTTTGGGGTCTTTAAGATTTGTATTCTCTTAAGCTCACCAAAGCTTAATTTATTTGATTAAATACGCAGTAAAAACATTGTAAGTGTCTGTCCTGTCTCTTTCAAGCAATTTAGTGAACAAAAGTGTTGATTTCTGTCAAGAAATAAAAAATGTAATATCTTTGCACCGAACTTATGAATGGTAATGTTAGTGTATCTTTAATATTTGCCTGCCTGCTCAAACATATATTGTTGACATTGGTAGAGTCTTGGCAAAATGATTTTGTAACAGAATATTTTGATATTTAAAGTGTTTTGCTAGTCATATAAGGGTACCTGTACAATGTCTTAACATTGATGCATAATACACCATGAAATCCTTCTCTTAGTTTGAGGAGATGAACAGTGAGTTGGAGGAGAACACGGAGCTGGTGGAGAATCGGCTCAGTGAGCTCCAGAAGCTCCAGCAGGACCTGCAGACGGTTTACCAGGAGAACAGTAACATGAAGGTAAAGCCCTCGAGACCACATGCACCATTAACTTGTTAGATCCATCTTATGTTTATCGTGAGTATTGCCTCATGTTCAGACAATACTAGATTTAATCTGATGTTCAGAGGCAGTCAACTGTTCAGCTCTTCAGAGTGGAAAATTACAAACCCTTCACTTTCATATCTTGTCCTTGAAAGCAAGCTCCTTATCCGCTAACACTTGAGGACACAGATACTCTGGAACAGAGAGAAACACTTCTGTAGTATCAGTGGAATTTTCTGCAGCTTCCAGTAATGAAAATTAATTGTAGAATAGTAATAACAAAAGATTATAAAAATAAATGTGAAATGGAATTGTTTAATGAAAAGAATAAGAATGCAAAAATTAGCAGTAATATAATAATGAAATATATCGTATGTTTCTGTTTTATATGTTTTTTAAGCATTCTTAGACCATAATATTATGTTTGGGGTCAGTAAGATTTAGGGCTGCCCTCAACTATGGATTTTTCTGGTCAACTGTTAGTCGTTTATTTTAAGAATTAGTTGACTAATCGCACGTTTATAACCCGTTTAAATCATTATAATGAGCCTTTAATTTCCCTAAATAGCCTAATAAGCATTCAAGCACATGCATAAAGCTTGCCGCAGTGCACCGGCAGAAGTAATAATTATGAATGTGTCAGGGAAAAACTGCATTAACATTTTAATAATTTGTTGATAAACTCGTGCTTGCTTTGTTTTGGTTTAAGAGATAAAGTCGGCGACACTGACTCATCATCTCCACAGTAGTGTATGCGCCTGCATGCATGTTTCAAACGGATTACATTATCTGAGAATATTTGTTTTCCATTTGAATTGTTTCATTTGAAAGTAGACATTTCTCTCTCTATAGATATATTTGTAATATCTGTAAGGCAAAGATATACAGGGAGTTTTACGCTCAAGTTCACAGACCGAGATGGCAGAAAGCGCATCCTGTTTGAAGGCCTGGTCCTCTCTCGTCTTCCAGCGTCACTCCTCCTTTTATTCCTTCCGTAGCTCCTCCTGTTCGAGGACCGGGGAGTGCAGGTGTTTCATTATTTTCCACCGGCCTCGCTCCGTTCCCACGGCTCTCGGCCCCAACCCCAGCGCCATGTTTTGTTTTTATTGTGAGTGCACACTAATAAACATAGTCTTTACAGATTCGAAAGCTGTATTACTCTTTTCTGCACCAGCACCTCCATCTGTCCTGCAGTGAGCTACTGTTCAGCTCTCACACTCCGCACATACACTTCAATAGCGCACATTTCTCTAGGTTAACATTAGATTGAGCGACCATGTACAGTTGCTAATGCTTTTTGTGATGGATGAATGATAGGCGAGCGTGTAGATGTCCTGCCCGATGTACTGTATTACCATAGACCAGCCGTTAACGATCTGTCTTTCACGAACTGCGTGACTTTGCCTGTGGAGTGCTTTTTAGAAAAGATTTTTAGCACTGAGCCCATAGTAGCATTTTTAGATTTATGTTCATGTTGTATATTTTTGGTTGCATTTGTGAGTTAATAAAAATCTAGATGGTTGTTTAAAATATGTATATAATATCGATTGATATACTCCTGTATTGAATCGTAATCGTATCGTATAATTTTTTGAGGTATCGGCAAATATCGTATCGCTGGGTATCGCTGGGTAGAGAATCGTATCGAATCTGATTTACACCCCTATATTGAACCATCAATTTACACCCCTATATTGCTCTATGCGTTTAAACCATATTAGTTTAAAGTTTCTTATTGATATGGTTTTCTGGGTGCACACATCAGAAACACATGGACAGAAAGCGGCTGTCACAGCATGTGAGTAAACTAAGTTCTCATTCACACACAAGTTTACGTTAAAAACACACAAGTTACAAAAACAGTCGGTTATTTCTGTGAAGGGAAACAGCTGGGAAATAAATTGCATGTTTATTTTAGATCTGTGTGGCGGCAGCAATATACAGTAAATAAATCAATAAATCCACTACTCTCTTGTCTCCTCTGAGGCTGGGACTAAATAGTGTTCTGTGCTCGTCTGTGCTGTCAAAGGCAGAACAGTTAGCATGTTTTGCTCAAACTTTCACCATGGCATTAGAACTGCTACACCGTTGTCACTTGCAAAATCAAAATGACGGCGCAGCTGGTGGAAATTTACAGATTAAGGGGCGGTAATATTATAATGAGATCCCTATGCAACGTCACTAGGGGAGCGAAATCAGACGCGCTCATTTTTTCAGATGCTTGCAGAAAAAGGCTTATCAAAACAAAGTTACTGGGTTAATCTTTTTCACGTTTCCTTGGTTGGTAGATGCACCGGGGACCTGATTATAGCTCTTAAAACCTGGAAAAGTCAGATCTTCATATGTCACCTTTAAGTAGCACTACTGTTTTCAACATTGATAATAAGAAATGTTTCTTCAAATCAGCATATGAGAATGACTTCTGAAGCATCATGTGCCACTGAAAACTTGAGTAATGATGCTGAAAGTATAGCTTTGCATCACAGGAATAAATCACATTTTAAAAATGTATTCAGATAGAAAAGTTTTTTTAAATGTATTACTAATAATATTTCTCTAAAATGTAATAATATTTCACAATATTACTGTTTTTACTGTATTTTTGCTCAAATAAATGTAGTTGTAAGAGATTTCTTGGTGAGAAAAATCATACTGACCCCAAACTTTGAACAGTGGTGCACTTTTATATGAATAATGCTGTTAGAATCATTCAGATTCACTAATAAGACATGCATTGTTGTCTCTGTCAGGTGGAGCTGTTGTCCAGGGCCGAGGAGGTGGCCAGAGAGAGCGCAGAGTATCGCTGTCTGCAGTCTCAGTTCTCTGTGCTCTATAATGAATCACTGGTGCTGAAATCTCAGCTGGACGAGACCAAAGCTCGCCTCAACACGACCAGGACCGCCCGCCTGCGCCAGCTGGACCACATGGAGGTACATGGAGTGATAATGTGAATAGGGCTGCAACAACTAATCGATGAAATCGATTATGAAAATCATCGACAACGATTCTCATTATCGATTAGTCGGGTCTGCCCACAGTGCACGTCCAACTTCAGCCAGTTGCTCAAATTACAGCACTGAATAACGCATTTCTATGGACAAAATTCATCTAAAAATAGTGGAGGAAACAGAATGAGATGTCGCGGGAGAAGTACGTGATCCAAGCTGCCCAAAACATGATAATTCTTTATTTTGAGCTTTAAGTTAATGCATTAGTGTAAAGGCTTGCCCTGTCAGGCGCTGTGACACATGCGTGTGCGTCCTCAGCGCAAAAAACGTTCAGTTTACGGTCATATCCTTATATATAAATGTCACAAATTCACGTGAGCATTTCCATTTTTGCATAAAGGTCCGTCCGGACCGGGTGTGTTAAGTTTAAAATACCGAATGATTACCGGCGCGGCGGGCGTGTGTCAGACAGACGGAACACAGAGAGCGGGGTTAAGTTGGTTTTGTTTTCGATATTCGTGACGCATTCAGCGATAAACGACAATAACTCCAAATCGACTTGCCCAAAAAAAATCTAAACAGTGTGAGTACCACGGTACTAAACAGTACCGCCAAAAGGGCAAAGCTGATCATGTTTCACAGCCTTCATAGTTTTTTTTTAAGCACATGTAGCCGTCGTTTCAAGCCGGGAGAGCTCGCTCTCGAGCTTTGTATTGGTTATGGGAAAGCATGTTTTCTTCGTTTTTTGCTAGCCCGGTGTTTTTTAATAGCTATTTAGTTAAAGGGCCTATATATATGAGAAGTCAATCAAAAGAGGGAGACAGTGGACATTTTCACACCACCTTCCATTTTACACCTCTGGTAGAAAAGGGAATTGGATGCGAAAAACTTTCTTTTTGATAATGCATGTAATCTGAATATAAATAAGACTCTCCATAACTCCCTCAGGATAAAGAAATGCTAAGACTCTGCTTGTGTTCCTGAGAACATTCCTCACCTTTCAGTCTTTATTATCTTTATTATTATTTACATTTTTAAGATTTAAACTAATTTCACTATATACAATGCTTAACAAATGTATTAAAACAAATTTATGTAAGGTTTTTTAACAGATTATGTAAGATTTGGCCACTGCTGCTCTAACTAAAATTGGTGTTCACGTTTTCTTCGTTAGTTTCCAAATTTGCTTTAGAAACAGTAGTAGGTTATAGCTAAATTATAATTATTCACTGAAAGGGCGCACTTTATAGTGTTTTTTTCAGAAATAGCCAAAAAGTACATAAACTGCAAGCAAGAATGCAAGCAATGTTGAGACAAGCATTTTTGTTATTATAAATTAAAGTTGTTTCTGTTGGTAATTTGCAATAAATGACTACTTTTTTAGATATTTTTTTTTGACAGAGCTAAATATTTGTTTTCTCCAGTGTCTAATAAATCACTGTAAAGCTAAGGTTGTTTGGGAGACATGTGGAGTGTTTTTTGTCAATAAAATGAAATAATTTATTTTCCGATAATCGAAAGAATAATCGCCAACTAATCTTCATTTTAGTTGCAGCCCTAGAATAAACTACAATGATGTTGGTAGCTCATATAAAGGTTGGTTGGTTGTAGGGCTGCAATTAACGATTATTTTGATAAAATTGCGATTATAGTTTTGATAATGATTAAATATAATTATTTTATTGACAAAAAAAACACACACTTCCAATTCTGCTCAATGTCCTCAAACAAACTAAGGTCCTCCGGCTTCTTTCAGCGAGCAGCAAGTTGAAGCGCGGGATCAGAGCGAATAAGAGAGATTTTCATGTGGCAGAGCCCCGCACGGTTTTGTCTGACGTCATATAAATTTGAAAGATATCCTTAAGCATTGTAATCATATATAATGTCATCTATACCACTTATTTAATATAGTTTAAATGGCACACCACAAGTATATATATATATATAGATATATATTTAAAAATAAGGCACAGATTAAAAAAACATTCCACATTCTAAATATTTGCATTTACACCAAGCATATGAAAGGCAAAAGATAATATGTTTCTTGCGTAGAGTTTTTATAACTCAGTGTTATTCTAAAAATCCTTTGTAATTTCCCTTTGTTCTCCAACACGCTTGCGGGTGAGGAATGATTTTAAATCAAACCATTCATGCAGGAACACATTCTGTGCGATTCTCTACACATTTCACTTTGATCACAGACTAACAATCAGTCATGATTTTGGTTCACCAACTGTCATGGCACAAACCTTCTTTATCCATGTGTTTTAATAAAATTTGTAAAAGGTTTAAATCTCTTTTAAAAATGTAAATAATAATAAAGATAATAAAGTGTTATCAACAGCGTCTGAGGAATGTTCTGCAGGAACACGTTATTTCACATATACTGTCATTTCTTTATCCTGTAAAAGGCGGTTATGGAGCGTCTCATATTAATATTTAGAATTACATGCTGTTATCCCTTTAAAGTTCCTACTCTCATAAAATATTCACACTGCATGTTGACTTTTAAACCTTAAATTAACTTTCAACAACAGATATTTCAGCACAATGGATATTTTTGCGCTGCATATAATTGTCTCCCTCTCTGTGTTCTGTCTGTCTGACGCGCGTGCACACGCCCGCCGCGCCGGTGCTCATTCGGTATTTTAAACTTAACACAGGCTGTCAGGACGGACCTTTATGCAAAAATGGAAATTATCGCGTGAATTTGTGACATTTATAGATAAGGATATGACCGTAAACTGAACGTTTTTTGCGCTGAGGACACACACGCATGTGTCACAGCGCCTGACAGGGCAAGCCTTTACACTAATGCATTAACTTAAAGCTCAAAATAAAGAATTATCATGTTTTGGGCAGCTTGGATCACGTACTTCTCCCGCGGCATCTCATTCTGTTTCCTCCACTATTTTTAGATGCATTTTGTCCATAGAAATGCGTTATTCAGTGCTGTAATTTGAGCATCCGGCTGAAGTTGGATGTGCACTGTGGGCAGACCCGACTAATCAATAATGAGAATCGTTGTCGTTGATTTTCATAATCGATAATAATTGATTTTATCGATTGGTTGTTGCAGCCCTAGTTGGTTGTACACTTCATTGATGGGTCATCATTTGTGGATGTTATTGTCATTAAAGCATGAGTCAGATGATACTTTATGTGTGTTTATATCAGAATGACGAGGTGTCCTTGCAGCGCAAGGTTCGTACTGAAGTGATTCAGTTGGAAGACACGTTAGCACAGGTGCGCAAGGAGTACGAGATGCTCAGGATCGAATTTGAGCAGACATTAGCTGCTAATGAACAAGCAGGTAAACTTCCTCTGCTCTCTTTATAATGATTTTGGTCTCTTTTTGCTCAGATCAGCTTTTTGAGTAATTTCTTTAGTACTCTCTGGTTTATTCTCAGGCCCAATAAACCGTGAGATGAGACATTTGATCAGTACACTGCAGAATCATAACCAGCAGCTGAAGGGAGAGGTGGTTAAATATAAACTCAGACTGAGAGAGGCTCAGCAAGAGCTCAACCAGGTTAGAGCACAAACTTACTGACTCTAATATGTTTTGTTAAAAAATAAGTGGTTGCTGAAGTTTCTGTCCTCTCTTATATAGCTGCGTGCTGCCAAAGGTAATGCTGCTGTCCAATCACAGTCCAGCATAGAGATGGATGTGAAGGAAGAGACCGCCTCCCCACACACAGCTGCTCTGACGGGTGACGTTACTGTGAAGACTGAGCCAGATAGCGGCTCCGCCACACCCAGCACCACTGGTACACACTCAGTTCTTCTCTTTACTTGGTGGTGTTTGCTAAGATATTAACATAATTAATTTTGTACTGCACCATTTGTGTTACGGATATGAGTAATTCAAATAGTGCAGCTTGGTCAGAAGAGGTTTGTTACTTTTCTAAAATGTCAAACTAATATTTTCACATGGCAGACAATCGTAATCACATAGGGCAGCTGGACGATATATCAAAATATATTTGATATCTTGATATGGCTTAATGCAGTGGTCAGATAGCAAAGGCTTTAATTTAGTAGGTATATGGGCTGCCGGTTTTACAATTTAGTGTGGCACTGTGTTCATTTGCACACTTGTAAATACATTGCTGCGCTTCACTCTGAAACCAGCAGCTTATATATTTCTCCAGACTGCGACTAAAATGGTTGCATTTGCGACCAAAGATATTCATTTGAGAGTTACGTTTTTGCTGAGGTCGCCACTGGCTTAAAAATGTGCATGTAATGGCTTTTTTCCTGATTGTTTTGCGATCACATCTTTTGTTATGTTTACATATTAAACTGAGAAGATGCGCATCAATGTTTTAGTGGAGAAAAAAGAGTTTCAAACAGTCCTCATCTCTAACGATCTGCAGCGCTGATCAACGCACACCAGCTAAACGCAGCTCAGTTGTGCGGTGCGAGAGTGATCGAAATGACGGAAACGCGCAAGTAAAAGAGCAGAAAAGCGTCTATTTCGTGTACAACTTAAACTACAACAGGTAAAGCTGTCAGCTCTGTGGATATTGACAATATCGTTAACAATTCTCATTTATAATCATTAGTAAAATGGCTTTTATCGAGATCTTCATCTATATGCGGTGTTCTGTTAATGCGTGAACTTCATATTATTTGAAGCGCACTTGCCGTCCAGTAATCACAAAAAGCATTGTGCTTTGTTACTTTTTAATAAACAAAGTAATCGGCTTTAAAATTATGCCAAATTCATAACGAAATTCAAACAATACATTTGTTTTTTGCGCTCTTTAATGCGGCAGGCACGATCGATTTAGCGCCTCAGTTCAAGCGAAATGTGAACCGTTACCCATCATATCTTTCTCTTTACTACGATAGTAGCTACATAATGAACATGAATTAACATCAAAAGGTAGGCTATTTTATAAGAGAGCCAGAGCCTGCAGTACAACTGAAATGTCTTATGTAAAAGCTCATTCAGTTTCAAACTGCGGAAAACATGTTAAGCTTGTAAACATTGCAACGTAATAATACATTTATCTCAGAATAACCATTCGATGTCAATAAGCTCATATTTAGGTGCTATTGCAAATTAATATTTTTACTTAACCTGTTGTGTACATGATTCAACTGTAGATTCGTCTCTTGTTGTCTCTGAGAGAATATGCGCTGTTAATGCAGTGTTAGAAAACGCTCCGTTTTTTTTTTTTACTTTCACTTTCTGTATGACAGAAGTTAAGATGTTCACCGGCATAACTATTGCGCAAAGTTTGCACGTTGCTTGTGTGATACCCATTGACTCGCCTTCATGGTTTAAAACTGAAATATCTCCAGTATTGCGGTAACCGCAACCCCTTGGCATATGTATCTTAAACGCAGGGATACATGAAAGAGGAATCAAATCGATATGCCGCGCTGTCTGAAAACGTCTCTCTGCTTATGCGGGTGTGTGCAAGTACAGCTCGCAAGTAATGAATTGAGTGTTTCGTTTCTTCTTGTGGTTTTAAATGTCTTGAACGTGTAAATTGGCAAATTAATCTACAAATCGCATGCCGAACGGTGGGGTCTGGACCTGGTCCGTATATCACGGATCAACTGCTATCTATTTAAGTCCTAATAGCCTATATGACCGATCAGAGCAATCTTTTATTCACTAATTTAACATGAAATCTTCAAATTGCTACTCCATATCAATCGCATACAACGAAAATACAGAATAATTAGAACAATAATTTACGCACAATAAATAACAGATCGTCATATCCATACACATTTTCCCCAGGCCAGAACGTTCTCGCGATCCGATAGAAATTCTTCCACGGCCCGGTAGTGGGTCGCGACCCGGTGGTTGGGGACCTTTCATCTACTAGATGAGTTCAAATGCTGATAAAGTCAAGAAAAGATGAGTCATAAACACATGACCACATGATTGTCTATTTTAAAAAAATATTAGCCTGCCTTGTTGGCAGAAACACATTTACACTGTGGCACGTGTGATTGGAGATTGTGCAACACTGTTTTTTTCTTATAGGAGCAATGGCTCCTTACTCTATTTTTTTGCCTGGAGCCCTGTATTTGCAGACAAACATATTTGCAGACTAACTGCCAAAATAAAGGATTGATGGTTTTAATGTTTAAAAATAAAGAAACTAAGATGGAAATATTGGTATTGTGATTCCAGTGTAAGATGTAAGACACAATTTACTTTCGTATCAAATATAATTCGATTGATTTCCTGGAGTGTCTAGTTCGCAAAGTGCATTGAAGGACTTTTTGGTCCAGGGTCCCTTTATCTTTCACTAATATCACTCGCATCACATGTGAAGGCATTTATTAGTCAACAATGAAGTGAAATAGTCAAAAGGTGAAAATAAAGTATTGTTGCTATTTTAGGTGCAAATAGAAGAGTTTTCATAATATTGATTTTTCTCCAATAAGGTTTTGTTTAATCCATTTTGAGTTGATTTTTAAAATTGACATAGATCCCAAAATTCAACCCCAAAAGGTCAATGTTCATTATTCAAACATAGTAAGAGTACTTTTATTGATATATTTATTTTCTGGAGGTGCAAATCATTGCCCCAACATCTCAATACAAGTTTAGAAAATTTATGAATATTTTCATATCCTTAAAAGGCTATTTTCAAAAAAAAAATAAGCAATGTTGGTGTAAATATTTTCTCCCGTGCATGCTATAACTATTTGCTTTAAGGACTGTGTAGTTAGAGATGCATATTCTAAGAAAATACTGCTATTTTCACTGTAAATAGAATCCATTGCTTTCCACTGATCCATTGATTTTTCTTTTAAGGTTTTGTTAATGAAAGTGATTTGAGTTGATTTTTGTATTGAGTAGATCCCAAATCGTTCAACCCCAAAAGGATTGTTCACGGTCAAAGACTTCAAGACATTTCCCGATTTTTATTTTCTGTGCAAATGCACTTCTTAGCAAAATTGCCCTAATCATTCTCAAGACATCTTTAGAAAATGTATGAATATTTTAATATCTTAAAAATATCCTCCTGTATGCTTTAAAAAAATAAGCAATGTCCATGTTTTTTTCCCCCCATGCAGTGCTGCTTTAAGGACATGCGCTATATTGTAGAAATGTTCTAGTTGGATTTATCTTTTTCTTCTATTTTAAGAATTTACATAATTATTTTCTCTTCAGGTGTAACAGTAAAGACTGAACCAGGTACAGACACAGAGACCGCAGTGAAAGAGGAGGAAAAGGAGAAAGAGAAGGACCAGAGAGAAAGAGAGAGGGTGACTCGTGGGAGTACTGGAGGCGTAGCAGTGAAAGAAGAGAGAGAGAAAGCCAGCACCAGCAGCAGCCAATCAGAAGACCAAGCAGCTGAACGCTGCGCTGTGATTGGAGGACCCAAACGCAAGGAGATGGATCAGCTGAAAATAGTGCGGGTGGACCTAAAGTAAGTCATTCTGCTTGACATGTTGATTATAATGGTGAAAATGACTTAAGGGAGTGCTAATAATGATAATAAAGAAGCTGATATTAATGATGTGATTTTGATACAGGAAAGCCCAAGAGTCCCAGAGGGAGATGAAGCTGTTGTTGGATATGTACCGCTCCGCACCGAAAGAACAGAGAGATAAAGTACAACTGATGGCTGCGGAGAAGAAGGCAAAGTCAGAGGTAGAAACCATATCGAGCTCAATTTGTTCACTGTTGGAAGCACAACATTTTAGAATATCAGATTCATTGAAGAAATTATCAACAGATTAATCATTTATCGAAGTAGTTCAGCCATAAACGGTTTATTCTCATATTGTGTGTGTTTGTGCAGGCCGAGGAGCTCCGTCAGCGGGTGCGAGAGCTGGAGGAGAGGGAGAGGAGGGAAGGAAAGAAGATGGCCGACGAAGAGGCCCTGAGAAAGATCCGCTCGGTGGAGGAGCAGATCGATATGCTCAATAAGAAAGTCTCTCTTGCTAAGCAGGTAGAGCTGTGATTTACTGAGTAATGAATGACAAACATTCTGCTGGAAAATTCTCAATCGGTCTCTCTCTCTCTCTCAGGAGGAAGATGCTTTGCTGAGTGAGATGGATGTTACTGGCCAGGCGTTTGAGGACATGCAGGAGCAGAACATTCGTCTGATGCAGCAGCTCAGAGAGAAAGATGACGCCAACTTCAAACTCATGAGCGAACGCATCAAATCCAACCAGATCCATAAACTCCTGAAGGAAGAGAAAGAGGAGCTCGCTGACCAGTTGCTCACACTCAAAACACAGGTGGGTGGGCTTGGAGTTTTGTGGTGTTTTCATCTTTCAGCGAGGGTGATTTGTTTTAATATGCACAAAAGTTGCATAGGTTTTTGTTTTTTTTACCTTTAATGGTAAGTTTTTTTGTTTTTTTTACATTATTAAATGTATGCATTTTTTTATGGAATATACATTTCTCAAAGAGATTTAAGTTATTGTAAATTACCCCTCATGAGTGTAATTACCGTTTCCTCCATATAGGTTCCATCAGCACTTTGTCATTTTGGATATAAGCTCTGCTAATGACTATCAATATCTGATTTTCATCCAGCAGGGAAATTCAACGTTTACATCCACGGTTACCTTTTTGCTTATGACTTTGCAGGTCTGAGTTTCCCAAACTTGAACTTCAGTATACAGCATAAGACTGAAATCCTCCACATATGCGTTGGTTCCTGTTCTCCACATTTGCAACTGGACAGTACATAAGATGTGATTTTTCTCTCTTTCTCTTAGGTGGACGCACAGCTGCAGGTGGTTCGGAAGCTAGAGGAGAAAGAGCGCCTCCTGCAGGGCACCATCAGCGCTGCAGAGAGGGAGCTGGGGCTCCGCACACAGGCTTTAGAGATGAATAAACGCAAGGTACAACCACATACCAGTTGCAGATGAACTCGCATATATGCAATTTGTGTACTTGCAATAACATAAGTACTATGTGGGGAAAGTAGCAATTGAAAAAAAAAGTGTTCCTGTGGCTCAGTGGTTAGAGCATTGCGTTAGCAGCGCAAAGGTTGTGGGTCCCATTCCCAGGGAACACACATACTGACAATACAAATGTATAGCCTGAATGGACTGTAAGTCGCTTTGGATAAAAGCGTCTGCTAAATGCATAAATTAAAAAACTCTGTTTTAGGCGCAGGAGTCGGTGCTGCTCTCGGAGGAGGTGCGCACTCAGCTGGAAGGGGTGCAGCAGAGGTTGAGGGCGGTCAGAGAGGAGGTGATTGAGAACAGCATTTCTCGAGAAAAGGAGTCTTTCAATGCCCGGCGTGCACAGGTGCGTACATGATGATGAAACGTTGATCAACTCAATGCCAGCTTTACATGTCATGTGTAACAGCCCAGCATTTTGAAGGGAAAAAAAACTGCTGATTTGACCTAATATTGCATAATTTGAGGATACTAGGTTCAAAGATATCAATAAATAAATAAAAATCTATATGAATGTATGTTTGTATCCACTTTATTGCACTTAGTCAAATGTTGAATGTTTTGGTTTTAATGATAAATAAGTATAAGTTACAATATGCAAAGGAATGGGAAAAAGTCCAAATCAGGATTAAGCATAAATCATGTCTTCAGAGAATCATTACATATTAAATCAATTGAGAATGGAACTACTCTGGAAGATAATAGGATTCATGTCTTTCCTGGTGATTAAGGTGTAATACAAGACCTCTTCACCTTACAAATGACAAAAATGCTACACAATGTATCCTATTTTGTAATAAAAGTGACAGCACCTCAAAATTAATAAGAAGCTAATATTGGACCGTTAATAATGTTGAACTACACACTGTTGGTCATCTGTCGATAGAAAGTGATATACTTTATGAATAGGGAGTAAAAATTGCTGTTTTGTGCAATTTTTCTTTAACCTGATGTTTCTTTTACCTCATAGGAGGACATATCCAAACTACGCAGGAAGATAGAGAAGACCAAGAAGCCTGCGGAGAACATCCGAAATGGAGATGAGATCCTGAATGAAGAAATAAATGACTACAAGGTCATTTGTGTTGTCCAGTTATATGGAGTTACAGAAAGAGTTTTGTTCATGTCTTTGAAGGATCTGTTTTTGTCTGATTTCACAGGCCCGGTTGACGTGTCCATGCTGCAATTCACGTGTAAAGGACGCTGTTTTGACAAAGTGCTTCCACGTTTTCTGTTTCGAGTGCGTGAAGACGCGCTACGACACCCGTCAGAGAAAGTGCCCAAAGTGCAATGCCGCATTTGGCGCCAACGATTTCCATCGCATCTACATCGGATGAGACTTGTGATTGACAGTATCTGCATCTGTTTGGTTCAGTTGCTCGACATTGTTCAGAGGGTGGAGTTTGTCCTCTAACGTTGGGTGAACATCAAAAGTTTAACATTCCACTTGTTTTTTTTCTTCAAAAACATCCAAAATGTTCAGTAGATGTTCAAGCAGAACTAACCTGGCCACATTCCACAGGTTTGTCCTGGCCAACATTTCTCACAACAAATGCTGCTTCTAGCTTCCAGGAGTGTCCTGAATGTTCGCTGACATCTTTTAAGTTAATACTGCCTCGACCAGATCTCCCATTCCACCTCAACTTTACATTTACAACCCAGAGCCAATGTGAACCGCGAGACCTGTCATTGAACACAAACTGCCTAGTCGACTAGGCAATAGCTCATTTGCGTTCAGTTTGCTGAACAGCTGGTATTGTCATTTTTGTACTGTCTACTTCTTTTGACTGCCTGTAGTGATGGTTGTGCAACTGCTTTATTGAAATCCATTAAATCTTAAAATATTGAAATGTATTGACATCATTTCTGTTACATATTGTCACTAATATGTGATTTAGCTGATGCTTTAACTATTTGTATAGTATATTCTTCTGGATTTGTGTTTGATTAAGCATTTTATGCAATGGTGATGTTCATAAATCAAACCGTGTGAAGTTTAAACCTGCAACCATGTTTCTTTCCACATTGTTTTTAAATTGAAAATGGTATGATTATAATTGGCAAATGTGTATGAAGTTTATTAAAAAGGTAAGAAACAGTAGGATAAATGCAAAGACATTTTTTATCTCCCTCTGTAATTTAAAATAAAACTAATTTGACTAGTAACTAAAATGATTTTAAGTTACACTTAATTGAATGTGTCCTTGTTACAGTGTAATTATACCTTAATGCTAATACTGGGTAATAATGAACAAATGTAGGGTTTGGATTAGCTTTAGTTGCATGCAAATTATTCATAGTTTACGGTTATTATTACCAATGTTGGGTTTAATGCATTATCAAGTAATTACTTTTCCCCTGAAAAAGTAAGGGATTACAATTTTATTTAGTTATAATTAAATTGCATTCAATTATGTATAAACTGTAGAACAATTCTATAAAACAATAGTTTAAAAAAAAATCTAACATCTAAATTTAAAATGTATGTTTTTAGTCTATCCTTTCCCTTTTATATATTTGGTCAGTTCAAGAATAATGTATGTAACTTCATATTATTTGAATGAATTACTTGCATGCCAATCCTTGTATTGTTCAAATAGCTGAGGTTGCTATAGAATTTAGAAAGTAAAGATACACTATATTGGTGCCCTATTTACAGTGTAATTATATATTTAAGTAATGAGTAATATTAATTAACTACATGTACGGTTAGGCTTAGGTTGCATGTAATTATGCATCATTTATTGTTATTATAATAGTAAGTACATGTGTAACGTGGACACCGTAAAATAAAGTGTTACCGAAACTAATTAGTAAGAAGTAATCCAACACTTAGAGACAGTATGAGTACAGTAATCCAATTACACAGTTAAAGATAATTAAGAAGCTAGTAATTAATTACTTTAACTTACCCAATACAACAAGTAAATGCAAGGACACCGTAAAATTAAGTATTTTACATAAATATTAAATCTATTGTATTATAGGATGAGACGTACGCTCATTTTAACTCGGTGAATTTGAGACTCACTACAGTTAATTTATATCTATTTGTTCCTCTTTTCACACGGTCTTCAGTGTCTATTAAACGCAGCTCAGTGAGCACAAGTCCCGTGCAGATCCCCGCGCACCTCGCGCGCTTCTGTGAACACCTCGTGCCTCGTCTATTATAGCGATACATACTATCACGTCGTTCCAGCGCCGTGTGAACGGGGTTCTCGTGCCTGGCCCGGGAATGCATTGCTGGAGGCGGAGGCACGACCGTATGTCTGTAGTCAAACAGCCGTTTCCAAACTTTACTCCATCGGGCCGCCCGGAACTCCTCGGACACATCCTCACAAACTGGATCAAGTTCGGACACTCGCTCAAATAAACGCAAAAATAGACTTTGCGCTTTAAAAAAAAAAGCTTATTTAATTTTTTTTCATTAGTCAGTTTCTTTAAATTAAATTAGAGCTTATCTGGTTTCATCTTTATCGTCTTAACGCTTTGTTGTACGATACCATATACAGTCATCTAGGCGCTATTTTTAAGTGTCCTTGGAGCTCGTGCTTGAAGGGTCTGTCTTTGAGAACTTAATTTTAGTATTAGCAGTGAGGAGCTCAGCGTATGCCATCGTGCTTGTTCTGTTGGGGTTTTGTTTGCTTATTATTTTTTGACAAGCCTGAACCTGTACATTTGTACATTCATACATTTGTTCAAGGTTAATGAAACGCAAAGACGACTGCTAGACAAACCCGGTCAGCTGTTATAGTAACACGTCGATTAATCGGTGTCTTTTTGCAGATCTCGGTTTTGAGCCGCGTGTTGATCCGGGTTTTTAAGGATGTCTGTTCACAACGTTGCCTCGAGAAGTTCGGAAAAGCTGCTTTTCTTTGGGTTTTTGGTTCTGGTTCGGTCGGTCTTGTGTCATGGGTTTGCTGAAGAGTTCACCCCGGGCTCTTATGATTTTGGCTCTGTTATTCTGGAGCCTCTGGACGGGTTGAGAAAATACGTGGAGTCTATTGTTGGCACCCACGTGATTGCGATTTGCGTTGAGGTAACTTTTTTTGTTATTTGTGAAAATATCTAATGACTAATTTTTTACTTCCCACGAGAATATATTGCTCATATTTGTTCACAAATATTCCATAGAGGTTGCTCTTCCATTTTGCTTATTTAACAGAGGTCTTGGTTATTTTTCATTGAAGTATCAACTTTACCTCAGATGTTTCTCCTAACGAAAACACAAAAATGCAAGGTTTGCGGAGTATAAATAGGCATGTATGAGTTCATATTGAAATCATGATTGCAGAATTGGGTGCTTTGGTAAATCTGAGCACACACTGAAACTCTAGAGGAGAAAGACGAGATTACACAGGTTTTAGCCTCAGGAGAAACGTCTGAGAAGCCTGAGACTTCATGCAAAACAGACATTAGACGAAACAATTGAGATTTTGAAGAGATCTCGTTAATGATGGTTTAATAATTGTATATATATATATATAATACTTTTATACATATTCTGATTATTGGACCTTTACTTCTCTTTTTCCCTAATGAATGCTTACTGTGGTATGTGGTATTCACATTTCTCTCCCCGCTTTTATCCCTCTGTCATGTTACCACTTGATTTGTTAATCCTCTTTTAACCCTTTCCTCTCCTCCACTCATCCTTTGGCCTAATTTCCTCTACTTATGTCCCCTCACCCAACCGCCCCTCGCCTCCCTTTGACCCAGAATGCCGTGTTGTACCTTGACTCAGTGTTTGGCCCAGAGAACATCTATTCTGTTGCAATGGTAAGAACAAGTAAAAGTGTCAGAGCTCATGTCAGAGCAGTCACACGGACTGATTTGTGCACTTGTTTTGACACGCACAAGCTCATCCTCGTGTCTTACTGTCTGTGTGAAAGTGACAACTGCTACTGAGGAAAAATGCCAGAACAGGTGCGCAAGTGCTTGGAGGCTTACGCCCAGAATGGCAAACAATGCTGCTTTGTATAGTGGCTATTTTCTTATTGACTTCCGTTATGAAGTCATGCACACCGTTTCTGATTGATTGTGTTCATTTTTCGCCAAATGAGGTGACCTTGTTCCATAGAGAGTGTCTATTTGATCACAAGTAATGTATGTGTGATAGCTGTGCATGCTGTGAGTGATAAAGTTAAGCTGATGCCCAGCTGTCATTCTGGCAGCTTTGCTTGCACACACACACGCACGCACGCACGCACACACACACACACACACACACACACACACACAGCTTTATTTTTGTTGTGATGTGCTCTTACACAAATACTATTAAAGATTATAGCCTACTTCCTTACCAAACCTGCACGTTTGAAGTGTTCACAAATCAATCTTGATCTCAAGTCATCTGAAGTGTTCTCACCCTTTAAAAATAATGTTTCGGGTTCAGTGCAAATATAGCTCTGTGTATCTGGCATGCTTTTTTTCAGAAAGCAATTTCAACTTGTCCCTCCATATGGAAAAACATATGTAAAAATCATGTTTTCTGCACTTACTGTGGAAATATGACATCCGGGAAGGTTTAAAACCAGAAATCACAGCTCAGACATCTCTTAAAACTCTTCTTACATTGATTGATTGTTCCATACAATAATGTGTTATTTGAGCTATAAAGTTATCCACTTTGTTGTCTTAAGTTGCTCTAAACTTCAGAATAGTAGGCTAAATCGTGCATACGATTTATAAATCGAGGGAACTAAATAATAATCGTGAGCATGATTTTTATTACATTGAGGAACGAATTTGTAAATCGTGCACACAATTTATAAATTTTTTGTTGCATGTCATGTGCGAAGGGCGGGGCTCCGTACAAAATGATTCATTTGATATTGGCTAAACTGAAGTGTAACTACTTTAAATGTAAAAGTAACAGTGGAAAATGATTTACCAGCCTAACATGTACAATAAACTGTGAGCCAAATATTGTATTAGAGTCAGTAACATGACACTCATTTTGTACGGACCTATTTCATTATTTCAAAAACACATTAAAAGCGCAATTTGTACACAATGACTTTTATGATATACATTTTAATTAAATTATTATACATTTTATTTAAATTATTATACATTTTTGGAGAGTATAAAGATAAAAAATGTCAGGGTGGTACAAATGTCCTAATATTAGCATTTTGCCATAAAAAAATATTTCTCAGAAAAATATTAATTGTGTTAATAATATCAGTTTTGTTAAATATCTAGAAAAAAAGAAAAAAACATTTAGAAAAAACTTTTTCTTCGGTCGAAGGAAATGTTTATTCCGCCCTTTTAAAAACTGATATACCAATTTGTATTTATTTTTTGCTAGCCATGTATGATCATCTAGTTAATTACATTTTATAATTTGCAGTGTTTTCCTTGCTGTCCGTGAGTCCACTTATTAAATACCTTACTGTTATGTTACAGTGTTGTGCCCCGTATAGATATACATTGTTAGTGCATTAATGAAAACATGATTTTTGCAACCAACAGCATGTCACATACGCAGTCTATAGCATTCGCATTGAACCTTGAAACATTGCTTTAATTAAATCAGATGTGCATTGTGTCACTCTGTCAGTCAGTTAATGATCAGCTATGGCCAGTGATCTATGAGTTGAGTTCAGATAAAGACCGCCCTCTGGAAGAAAAACAATGTGCACTACATAGACAGGTTCTGGAATCGAATCGCTTGTCTTTTTCTTCATTTCTTTCTTTAGTTTGTCGAAATGTTGCTGCAGTTTGTTGCTGAAGGAGCTGCCAGTGGACTGAATGTCATTTCTGTGTATGTATCTGAGATTCTCAGAGCTACAGGAGTCAACGGTGAGTAAAAGTCATCTCTAGGTGTCTAAATCTAAATCCTTTACAACAAAGATTAACTTAAATATGCATATAAATTCTCAAAGATTAATGCAGTGTAAAGCCACATGAAGCTCAAGCTGTAACTCTGTTGGAGTACTAACAGTGACTGCAGCCCGTGGGCCTCGTAAAGCTGACTGTGGCTTAGTATGTGTGGAATGCCAAACGACAGTATTAGGATAAAATGGGGAGAAAGAAGGTAGTATTTCATCTCAGAAACATAAGGGTCCATATACAGACATGCAGTTGTCCCACTCATCAGTATATTAGTGGATCCTAAACCCCAACTCTAAAGGCCTCTTCACACCAGTGACGATAAATATAATTATTAATTATCATTTTAATCTATGAGATTATGGAAGTTCACAGCTATAACGATATCGACACATAAATGATATAGTTGTAGTAACTTTTACAAAAATTAGCCATGGTTTTATTATAGTAAAAGTGCAGTAACCATGTTTTATTTTTTTGGTTTATTGATTATCATTTTTATAACCACAGTTTTACTAGAAATACAATGGTTAAACTATTGTAAGTGCAGCAAAACCATGGTTAATTTGTGGTTAACATGGTTTAACTACAACAACCATGGTATTATTTGTAGTAAAACCATGGTTAATTTTCATAAGGGAATTTTACTGTACTTTTTTTTTTTATTCAACTGTCTTGGTTAACAACCTGTCTAAATGTGTTCACCTTGGTCCATTTATGCACATAATAAATAGCATAAACTATCTATAAAATGGCATCTTTGTAAGAAATTTGGTACAATTTTTAACGTTAAATATTCAAGTAAATTGAATCCCAACACTTACATTTTAAAGTGTAATTTTCTGTCAATAAATCTCCTGCCGTCGCCAGCATGCAGTGAATCTTGGGAAAGTCTGGGGCGTGAAGGTTTTCATCAGTTTTAGGACACATTTCAAGGCTGTATTTGAAGGAGTCTTTGAATTGGGAAAGCAAGGTCTTCGAATCCACGCTTCGAAGGATGCAGCCTCTGAATTGAGACAGATATTCACAGCAAATCACAACCCATTTGACTTTAAAGAGCTTGAGCATTTAAAGCTTATCATTAACATTATCTTTTGTTGGTGTGGATGTTAATATTTTTAGTTATCATTCTGTTCAGGTTTTAAAGGGTTATAGTTCACCCCCAAAAAATCCCTTTATTCGCCCCCTGGAGCCATGTGAGGCACGTATTATTATGCATGGATGTGCTTTATTGCACTTTTGGACTGTTGAACAGAAACAGCAGATGATAAAATGGGGCAAAAAAATGCAATAGAATTAAGGTCTCTGCACACTGAGTCCGAACTTTTCGCATGCGTTTTTTCATATCCGTAATCCTAAAAATGTGTCACGAATAGAAACCTTGCACACTGAGTTCGATGCGTATTAATTAATCTGTTGCGAAAAAATTGGCAAACCGATACAAAATGTCTTCAAGCATTGAGGATGATTTTGTTGTCATCTCGCTTCTTAAAAAAAGAAAGGAAATATTGGGTCCATCCAATCCTGAGATATAGAGGACGGAGAGGGAGCAGCGGGATTATCACGGGTGATTAAAAGTTTACTTCAGGATGTCAGTGGCTCAGTTTGATGCTAGCGATACTAGAGCCACATATTAAAAGGAAGACCACCAGTTTCTATATGTGCTTTGTGCTGCGAGATGAAGTGGAAGAATTTGACAATCGCCATTCTGGATTTTGGCGTCCACTTTTACGGAGGCTCTGAACTGTCAGAACACCTCTCAAAATACTTGCCACGGATGCAAAAAACGCAACAAAATTGAACCCGATCCAAAAAAATTTATGACGGACGAAAATTTCGGAGGCAGTGTGTAAACTTGATTGACATAATGTGAGGTCGTATTTATTTTTCAACGTGCGAACATTTCGGACTCAGTGTGCAATGACCTTTACACCCTGGCACTACCCAAAAACATCAACCAACCCCTCCTTTTAGCAACCCCTTTAAACACCTTAGAAACTGCTGCACCCAATTAACATCTGTTCTTTCTTTCTTTCTGTCTGTGTCCTATTCAAAGATTCGATATCAGTGCCTCATTTCACCCCCGAGGGCGTATCTGCTGTGACTAAGTGGGCTTTGCTGGCTCTGATTGGATACTGGCTCCTGTCCTTGCTGCTGAGAGTCACCGTGGGGCTTGTAAGGCGAGCGTTTTGGCTGATTAAAGCGGTCGTTGTGCTGTGGCTGTTTGTGCGCATCGTCGGTGACCCCACCGCCTCCACTGAAATCACTACAATGAGACTGACTCTACTAGTGCTCATCTGTGCTGTGTTTGGAGTCGCTGCGAGCAGCGGTGGTGGGACAGGGGGCGGTCTGGATAGCCGAATCAGCAGACTGGAGGGACAAGTCAAAGGCCTGGAAAAGAAGAAAACACAGTAACGAGCAGCTCAAAACAAGGATATGGACTCATGATAACTGGAGATAAGGAGTCAGGGATGACATCTGAAGTGTTTTATGCAACTCACAACAGCCTTAGGAGTATTTATATCTGATTTTGCCCGTTCTTTCTTGTTTTGAATATATTTCATAATTCATTGGGCCACAGAGACTACTCCCATATTGTTTTTAATAAAATGCAAAGCAAGAAGAAAAAACTTCATCCTATAGCTCTGTGAATTAAATGTGCTACCATTAAAGTTGTCCTTGATTGTTTCACGTTGCCTGTTCTTTTTGTGTGACTATCATTGCATGAACACGGTTTAAGTTCAGCTGCTCACACTTGCCACAACAGTAACAATGCAAAAGCAACAGGATGAAAACTTTATGACTGGATTAGACATTTATTAATGTACTCCAACCTCATCTGTTTTAATATGTTTGCTCTGTACTGAATGTGCACATGTAGTTTACTTAAATCTTAAATTTTAAAATAATTCTACCTAAAGGTAATATACATTTAATTAAATAAAATGTCCTAATAAGTGTACCTAAAGAGAGTAAACTTAACACACTTAAGTACGAGTGCACTTGAATGCACAGTGTGTGATTTTCGCCACTAGAGGACGCGCATTCAGAATAAACAAAGAAACTTAGGCGTAGTTTGATGACGCTATGACTCAGTGTGGAATCATGGGAGTTGTTGTCTTCATCCCCACAGCCGATGGGACTCAGGCAGAAATCATATTCATGGATGAGCTAATGTATTAAAGATTTATTAATATCGTAGTATGAAGCAGAGTGAGGCAGAAAGCCGTCGAAGCGAAACGAGGCAGCTGAACGAGCGCAAAGACTTTGACGAGCGTGACACACGGCATGAAAGCAGCGGAGCTTTTATTATGCCACAGTTGACCTGACCACTTCCGCTTCTTCCGGTCGAGCGAATGTGAGGTAAAGCGCTGATTTATCATACCAGGTACATTTGAAAGTTCTGTTATAATGCTACTCTGTGCGTTCATCTCCTGTCTAATAAAACTCATAAAATATTAAAGCGTCTTTGGTGATTCCATGTTTTTCAAAAAAAATGTTTTTAATGAAAATAAAAAATTACAAACAAAATAGGCTTTAAAAGAACAAAATTAAGAAATATAGAAAAACAGTTGCAGATACTAGGCAGACATAACTATAAGTTATATATATTGTACATCATTAACATCAATAATTAAATATAAATTAGAAATCACGATTAAAAACAAAAATAACTAATAAAATCAAGATAAATAAATGCAGAAGGGGTTACAAGATATTATGAGTCACTAAATATGTAAAATAACTAATGTAATAGCGTTATTGCTTGACAGTGTATGTAAGGATGAAGCAATAATTCTAAGATCATTTATGAAATGAGGGAAATAATGGGTGCTTTTCAAAAATCTACACTTATGAATAAAGAATTTACCACAACACATAAGGTTTTTAATTAAATAGTGTTGGATACAATATTTTTTAAATACTCCAAACTTAATTTGTTTATAGTTAAGAAGGTTAATATGGATATTGACATAGGACACTCTGTTATTCAAGTGAGACCAAAACAGCTTTGATTGAATACAGTTGAAGAAAATATGCTCGGTGGTTTCACAGAATTGACTTTTCCTCAATATCAAATTTTGATCTAAGGAATTATTTCGATGGATATATATATCATTCATTATTTTAAATTTAAGTTATTTTACTTTTGGAAAGATTGGAAAAGAGAGGTAGCTCATTCTAATTTCTACTCCTTTGAGTCAAAATCTTTACAAATATTGTGACGTCTGAATCGATTTGGGTAATGTCTATTAATTAAAATACTTATCAATATGTTGGTACATTTTTTATCTCTAATAGACAAATTATCCAATCTCAGAGACGGAAGAGATAATTCCTTTGAGCAATAATACTATACTTTTAGGAATGGCATTTACAACTGTACTCTTTAGGATGACATACAAATCCATGTTTCAGGCAGAAATCATTGTAACTGAGAATGTCCCCATGGTTATCCATCATATACAATAAAGAAAGAATATTATATTTAAACCAAATTTCATAAAATGAAGACTTAGGAATGATTGTTCCAAATACAAGACTTGTGAGGACTGAAATTGTGAGAAAAAGCTAGTTTGCAACACAACAAAACCTGTTGATGAAAGAGAGAGAATTTGAGAGGTAGCTTGGACAATTCAAAATCACATTTGATTAAAAATTCGAGACCACCTATTTTCCCAAACACTGAAGAAGATATTGTAAACCATATACTGTTTGTTTTGTGAGAAATTATCTTAAGTTTTTAAGACATTATTCAATATTTCCAAGTCAATAACATTCAGACCTCCTTCTTCAAAACTGCAAATCAAATCATTTTTGTTTATACAGTGATGAATATTTTTCCAAATAAAATAAAAAATTGTGCTATTATATGTGTTTATTAAATGAAGAGGGATAGAGAGAAATTCTACAAATCTAGAGAGAAATTCGATTTTGGTTAAACAAAATTAATCCAAAAATTGAGACAACTCTTTGTAACCAACTGTTGAGAATTAATTTTGCTTTTAGAAATTAGTTAAAAAAATCCTGAATGTTATGATTATTATCTTTAGTAATAGTAATACCCAGGTATTTTATAGAAGTTTTAACTGGGATATTACATATAAAGTCTAATTCACTGTCATGGATTGCAATTAATTCACATTTGTTTATATTTAAGTGCAAACCAGAAGCATTAGAGAAGAAATTAACTAGTTTAATAGCTCTATCAATTTGATGTTTATCCTTTAAAAAAAAAAAAAAAAAAGAGTCGTATCATCTGCCATCTGAGTTTGTCAAAACTATTGTAATTATTGATCAAAATAGCGAGCGTTTCTACAGCCAAGATAAATAAGGGGAGATGGGACAGCCTTGCCTAATTCCTCGTGTAATATTAAGTCTCTGAGATGTCCCATGCAATAGTGATATAGAACTATTAATGTCTTTATATAGCATTTTAACCAAAGATATGCAATTGTTGCCAAAACCATATTTACTAAAAGAATAAAATATGAAATTGCGTTCAATAGTGTCATATGCTTTTCTAAAATCCCCCCAAAAATTTAACCATCATCCTCAATCCATTCATGATAAATATCTAAAACTAGCCTAATATTATTATGTATTGATCTGCCTTTCATAAACCCAGATTGTAATTCACTTATTATTTGGTCTAATCCTTCCTTCAATCTGTTGGCAAATATGTGAGCTAAAGTCTTAATCACAGTTAAGAAGAGTAATGGGCCGAATATGATCTATTTGTCGAGCATGTTTACCTGGCTTGGGTATTAGAGTAATCAGTCCTTGCTTCACAGTCAAAGCAAGTGCATTATTGTGAATACATTCAAGAGGGACTTGAAACAATAAATCCCTCAACTCTTCCTTCAAGAATTTATCAAATTCAGGAGTGAGGCCATCAGGACTTGGAGATTTTCCTGAGGATAGCTTATATATGGCTTTATCAAGTTCCTCAATTTTAATGTCCGCCTCACATAAATCTCTAAAATCTTCACCAATCTGTGGTATATCAGTATGTATTATATCAAAAAAAAAAAAACATTACAATCTTGTGCAGAAATATTTAAGCTATATAAAGTACTATAAAATGTAAAGATCTCAGAAGAAATTATTTTTGGGCAATTATATATAATTCTATTAGCATAAAGCCAACGAACCTCAGAATGATCAAGCAGCGTCATGTGTTCTTCTCCGCTGCAGCATACAGAGAATCAGAATGAGCTTTATTGCCAGGTATGTTTACACTTTCGAGGAATTTGTTTTCATGACAGAAGCTACTGCAGTACAACAGAAAGACAGTGACAGAACAAAAAAACATAGATAATACAAAAAATGAAAAAGAACAAGTAAATAAGGAATAACATTATACAAATGTACAATTATATGTACAGGTATATAACAATGGATAGTTTTATATGTACAGGTACATTATGTGCAATTGAAGTGTCGACTAGGTATGTGTGTTAGACAAAATAAGGGTATAAGTGTATAAATAGTGCGTGTACCATAATTTGTCAAGTGTTCATGAGATGGATTGCCTGAGGGAAGAAACTGTTTCTGTGTCTGGTCGTTCTGGTACTCAGAGCTCTGTAGCGTCGACCAGACGGCAACAGTTCAAAGAGTGAGTGTGCTGGATGTGAGCGGTCCAGAGTGATTTTGAGAGCCTTTTTGCTCACTCTGGATGAGTACAGTTCTTGGAGAGTGGGAAGGGTTGTACCAATGATTCGCTCAGCAGTCCGGACTACCCTCCGTAGTCTTCTGAGGTCAGATTTGGTAGCTGAGCTGAACCAGACCGTTATTGACATGCAGAGGACGGATTCAATGATGGCAGAGTAGAACTTTTTCAGCAGCTCCTGTGGCAGGTTGAACTTCCTCAGCTGGCGAGCGTGTTAAGCTCCAGGTTGTTAAGACTGCACCAGACAGCCAGCTCATTAACCTCCTGTCTGTAAGCGGACTCGTCACCGTCCTGGATGAGGCCGATCAGTGTGGTGTCGTCTGCAAACTTCAGGAGCTTGACAGAGGGGTCTTTAGATGTGCAGTCGTTCATGGTGTACAGGGAGAAGAGCAGTGGGGAGAGAACACAGTGCTGAGGAGATCCAGTGTTGATCGTACAGGTGCTGGATGAGAATTTTCCCAGCCTCAGTAGCTCAGTAGCTTAGGGGGACTTAGCGCAGTTCCAGTCATCTGTTGAAGATCTTTGTGATGATGGGGGCCAGCTGGTCAGCACAGGAGTTCAGACAGACTGGTGTAACTGTCTGGGCCTGGTGATTTTTTCCTTTTCTGCTTCCGGAAGACCTGGCGCTCCTCGTCTTTGCTGATCTGAATTGCAGGTGTGGGGTAGAGGGGGGTTGCTGGAGGTGTTAATGGTTGTGTGGAGAGGTGTCCAGAGCGGGCGTGGGGTGTTTTTTCAAACCTGCAATAGAACTCATTCAAATTGTCTGCCGGTTGTTGATTCTCCATGTTGCTGGGGGATGGTGTCTTGTAATTGGTTATCTTTCAGACCTTTCCACACTGATGCGGAGTCACTGGAAGAGAATTGGATCCTTAGCTTATCTGAATAATTCCCTTTTGCCACTCTGATCTCCTTTTCCAGTGTGTATTTGGCCTGTTTATACAAGATTTTATCCACCTTCCTGTAAGCATCTTCTTTGGCCTGACGGAGCGGTCTGAGTTTTGCAATGAACCATGATTTGTCGTTGTTATAAGTTAGATGAGTCCTGGTAGGAATGCACATATCCTCACAGTAACTGATATATGATGTTACAGTCTCTGTGAGCTCGTCCAGATCGGTGGCAGCAGCTTCAATAACTGTCCAATCAGTGAGGTCGAAACAGGCTTGTAAAAGGATTCAAGGTTTTATTCGTCACATACTCAATTATACAGAATATAATCAGCAGTGAAATGTAAGTCAGGTCCGCTCAAATGACAGTGCAATTACAGGTGCATCTCAATAAATTAGAATGTTGTGTAAAAGTTCATTTATTTCAGTAATTGAACTCAAATTGTGAAACTCGTGTATTAAATAAATTAATTGCACACAGACTGAAGTAGTTTAAGTCTTTGGTTCTTTTAATTGTGATGATTTTGGCTCACATTTAACAAAAACCCACCAATTCACTATCTCAACAAATTAGAATACTTCATAAGGCCAATAAAAATAAATTTTTAGTGAATTGTTGGCCTTCTGGAAAGTATGTTAATTTACTGTATATGTACTCAATACTTGGTAGGGGCTCCTTTTGCTTTAATTACTGCCTCAATTCGGCGTGGCATGGAGGTGATCAGTTTGTGGCACTGCTGAGGTGGTATGGAAGCCCAGGTTTCTTTGACAGTGACCTTCAGCTCATCTGCATTTTTTGGTCTCTTGTTTCTCATTTTCCTCTTGACAATACTCCATATATTCTCTATGGGGTTCAGGTCTGGTGAGTTTGCTGGCCAGTCAAGTACAGTAACACCATGGTCATTTAACCAACTTTTGGTGCTTTTGGCAGTGTGGGCAGGTGCCAAATCCTGCTGGAAAATGAAATCAGCATCTTTAAAAAGCTGGTCAGCAGAAGGAAGCATGAAGTTCTCCAAAATGTATTGGTAAACGGGTGCAGTGACGTTGGTTTTCAAAAAACACAATGGACCAACACCAGCAGATGAATTGCACCCCAAATCATCACAGACTGTGGAAACTTAACACTGGACTTCAAGAAACTTGGGCTATGAGCTTCTCCACCCTTCCTCCAGACTCTAGGACCTTGGTTTCCAAAAGAAATACAAAACTTGCTCTCATCTGAAAAGAGGACATTGGACCACTGGGCAACAGTCCAGTTCTTCTTCTCCTTAGCCCAGGTAAGACGCCTCTGACGACAACTGTAGCCAAATTCCTTGACACGTCTGTGTGTGGTGGCTCTTGATGCCTTGACCCCAGCCTCAGTCCATTCCTTGTGAAGTTCACCCAAATTATTGAATTCTCTCGGTTGGTTGTGCATCTTTTTCTTCCACACTTTTTCTTTCCACTCAACTTTGTGTTAACATGCTTGGATACAGCACTATGTGAACAGCCAGCTTCTTTGGTAATGAATGTTTGTGGCTTACCCTCCTTGTGAAGGGTGTCAATGATTGTCTTCTGGACAACTGTCAGATCAGCAGTCTTCAAACATTTTGAAGGCTCAGGAAACCTTTGCAGGTGCTGATTGGCATGTCACCATATTCTAATTTGTTGAGATAGTGAATTGGTGGGTTTTTGTTAAACGTGAGCCAAAATCATCACAATTAAAAGAACCAAAGACTTAAACTACTTCAGTCTGTGTGCATTGAATTTATTTAATACACAAGTTTCACAATTTGAGTTGAATTACTGAAATAAATGAACTTTTCCATGACATTCTAATTTATTGAGATGCACTTGTATATATAACAAAACAAGAGAATATACATAAATATAGGTAAAAAAAAATAAAATAAGAATAAAAAAATAAGAATAAAATGTGCAGGACAGTATACTGTAGACTTAATAAATAATAATAATATAAGCAGGGATGTGCATGAAGAATGTGCAAACAGGTTGTATGTGCAAAGAATGTGCAAACCCACTCCGTTTCATTAGTCCATCTTTTAACAGTTCTCAATACAGGTTTAGCAGATTTCAGTTTCTGCCTGTATGTTGGTATAAGATGAACCAAACAGTGATCAGAAAGACATAAAGCTGCCCGTGGCACAGAGTGATATGCATCTTTTATTACTGTGTAACAGTGATCAAATATATTACTGTCTCTGGTGGGACATGTACCATGCTGTCTGTATTTTGGCATTTCACGGGAGTGATTTGCTTGATTAAAGGTACGGAGAATGATTAAAACAAAGTCTGGGTGTTTTTGTTCTGTGTCTGGGATCTGATCAGCGAGTTTCTGTAAAGCCAAGCTCACTTATGCTTGTGGATGAATGTAAACACTAACGAGAAAGAACGAACAAATAGAACAGCTTGCAGTTAATGAAGAGCATTTCTAGATCAGAACAGCACATCTTCTTTAACACCATTACATCTGTACACCACCTTTCATTGATGTAAAAGCGCGTCCCGCCGCGTGATTTCCCCATTGATTCTGCTTTGCGGTCGGATCTGATCAGCTGGAAGTTCGGCAGATGTAATGTGCGGTCTGGTATTGCGTCATTCAGCCATGTTTTCGTGAAACACAGAGCAGCAGAGTTTGAAAAATCCTTGCTAGTCCGGGAAAGCAGAAAAAGTGTGTCCTGTTTTGTTGGGTAGAGAGTAGAAATTTGCTAGATGGATGCTAGGCAGTGCTGTCCAGAATCCACGCTTTCTGAGCTTCACGAGCACGCCGGCTCACTTCCCCCCTCTGCGCGTCCTGAAGCATCTAAACAGCAACGCTGCTCAGCCAACTACAATGTCCAGCAAAACATCAGAATAGACGAAAACCAGTGAAATGTCAGGTGGTGTGTACTTCCGAATGTCCAGCAATTCGTCTCTGGTGAAACTGATTGCAGGGATATAACTAAAGACAGGACAAACTAACAAAAACTGCGGACGACGCCACGAAGGCTGCAATCAGCGGCACCATCTTGACTGTTTGCAATCTTGAGAAGCGAACTGGCTCGTTTGCAAAGCACTCCTCTTTAGGGCAGTCGTGGCTCTAATGGATAGAGCGTCAGACTTGTAACCCGAGGTTGTGGGTTTGAATCTCGGCTCCGGCAGGTAATTGTCCACGACTGAGGTGAGACCCTTGAGCAAGGCACCGAACCCCCAACTACGCTGCAGTATCGGCTGCCCACTGCTCCAAGTGTGTGTGCACTTGGATGGGTTAAATGCAGAGAATACATTTCACTGCTGGTTATACTCTGTATAATTGTTTATGTGACAAATAAAGGTAATCTGAGTTTAATAGTGTTTTTTTATATAAAATTAAGAGCTTTTACAACAGAATCCATAACGTCGGCAAATTCTCCGCTCATTTGTTTCACAGCCAGAGACTCTCTATAAACATGCAATGAGTCCACAGCACATTTGGGGCTAATGACAAGCCCAGTCCACTTTTTAATCCAGTCATGGATCTCACACCATCAGTACACAGCGTGATACTTTTTGCCCAGTTCTTGGAAAAACTCAATTGCTTTGGCAATTTCAGAGCTTGTGCATTCAGGCAGCTGTTTACAAAAAAATCTGCCTTCATTTAATTTCCATCTGCAAAGCGTACAAATACCAAAAGCTGTGCATCTATGAGACATCTGTAGCCTCATCCAGCTGTAATGCAAAGGCCTCTGCCAGCTTCAGTTATACTACCAATTGCACCCTCACATCAGATGCCATTTCATCAATCCGCCGAGCAATGGTTGTGGTTTCCAGTTTATTTACACAGTCGTCATTCCCAAACATTGGTTTGCACATATCAGTGGCTGCAGGCAATATCAGATCTCTTTTGCTAATTGATATGTTTTTTTTACACCGAGCAACCCTAGTAAGAGCCACCTGATATGACGCTTTCAAAGTAAGCTCACCAACTTCAGCTGATTTTCTCATTGTCTGTTGCTCTTTGAAAGATTTGAGGCAAGCCTGAAAGTATTCCAGTGGTTTGTCACGCAGATGACCATGGTTTGTCTCCAAATGACGCTGCAGCTTCAATAGTTTCATGCTTTCGTTTGACAGTGCAGCTGAACAAATAACATACACCGGCAATTCAATGCCGCCCGTGTCCTTATAACTAAACCCAAGCTTTAGATATGTTTCTGAGTACTTTCTGGACTTATCTCGTTTGCATTTGGCCGGGGCTTCTGCAGCGGGTTTATTAGTATCCACATCTGGATTTGCACCTTGAGTCACTTAACGTTACGGTGCTCAAATGTCTGTTTTCACATAGAACTACTGGTTTTCTCCCAATAAGTTAATATAAAGCCTATTATGATAATGCTGTAAATAAGAATCTCCATGCGTGAACAAATCCAACCACCCCTATAGATTTAAGTTTCACTTTCCATAACCCATGACCGACAGAGGAGCATCTTGGCGGCAGGGATTTAATCTTTAACACGACTCAAACTGACAGGCAGAGTGAAAGACTGTTATTTTTTCAGGTAGGGTACAAGTGATTTCAAAACACTTTGGCCGGTTCATATATATATCTGTATATGCAGTATCACACCCCTCACATTTTTGTAAATATCTTATTATATATTTTCATGTGACAACACTGAAGAAATTACACTAACGTGACTGCACACGGATGCAAGGGTTTTATTAAAGCTGTTAATGTAGTAATTGTAATATTTTGTAAATGTTTATCTTTGATGTTTTGACCCATGTTTTTTACAAAAAAGTACTTGTAATCCAACATTAATTAGCGGACCCCCTGCAGTACCCCCGGTTGAAGACCCATGATTTAAAGCATTTATTTTCCTTTATAGACACACCTAAAATAATGAATTATAAGAAGAGGTTGTGTGTAATATTTTGGGTTCTGACAGCTCGTGATCTCGTCTCAGATGTGAAGGAATCTGCTGATGGACTGACTGGACTGTCCTGATCTTGAGGCTGGACGTCCTGCATTTGCTGCTCCTCGGCAGTGACTGGAAGGAGACTCCTGATGATCATGTCCTCTAGTACAGAAGACGTCCTGTAGAGAAGTCTGATCTAAAGACAGCAATATCAACCAAAAGCTAGCTTTAATCAAATAATATCAATAAAGTATTACATACTAATATTATTTATTCATTAAGGCGATTTTGAGGGGGCATTTCCTGCTGTTCCTCAACCATAGGCCTAAATGGTCATCTGCGTCACAGAAAAGGCCTAAATAATTACAAGGGGATTCTGGCAATAAAGTTTACACCATTTAGACAGTTTGTTTACTGTACTAAACCAAGCAATTTCAGCAGAATAATTTGTATTTTTAAGCAACACCATTGACAAGAACTGAACTGGAAGTGAACAGCTGGGCCACTGGTTTATAAGGTGCCTTTAAGACTATGGCCACTCTGGCAATGTTCAGGAAACCTAAATAAAGTGTTAAAAAGACCATCTTTTCTTCGTTTGTTTTTACATTTTGCTGTGAATGATACGTTAAGTCAGCCTTGCCCTTGTTTTTTTTTCATATTTGGTAATACAGCATCTTCAGACACGGTCAAATCCGTTTCCTCCACTAGATGACAGCATTTCAAAACACAATCAAGCTGTTTTAATAGATAATGTTGTTACATGATTATTTCCTAAATAACGTGATGAAGATAAACACCAAAACCTTGATTCACCTGTCCATCTAATTCTGCTTCGTTCAGAGGAAGGAGATAAGGACATTTGCATCAATACGTAATGAAACTGACCAATAACTGTAATCGTGTTTATAACAGCAGCTAATGTTTTTAAACCAGTTTTTTGCCATTCTTTTCTAATTTAATACCACATTATATGATCAGCATAACAGTGAAACATTTAGCTGTATGAACTTCACAAAACCAGATGATTCATGTTATCCAGCAGGATGTTTCAGGTTATTTATTACTAATAATAATGCTAGTACTATTAAGGAAAATGATTGTAAAATCCTACCCAAAAAAAACAAGGAGGAGGATGATTTAATAGAGATTTTCATTGTTTATTACTAGAAGAAACATCAAATAATACATACCCACTACCGGTCAAAAGTCTGGAATTATGATTTTTAAATGTTCTTATAAGAAGTATTTTGCTCTCACCAAGGATGCATTTATTTAACCAATAAGACAATTAAAGCAGTAATATTGTGAAATATTATAAAATGTCAATTATTCATGTGACGGAAAAGCTGAATTTTCAGCATCATTACTGAAAACAGTTGTGCTGCTTAATATTTTTGTGGAAAGCATTATAATTGAAAGGTTGGGGTAAATAAGATTAAAACACAAAAGAAAGAAAATAAATTAATACTTTAAGCAAAGATGCAAAAAGTGACAATAGAGACATTTATAATGTTACAATACATTTCTATTTAAAATGAATGAAATTAAAAGCATTAAGCAGCACAACTGTGTTCGATATTAATAAGAAATGTTTCTTGAGCAGCAAATCAGCATATTAGAATGATTTCTGAAGGATTATGGGACACTAATGATGCTGAAAATAATTGTATCAGGAATAAATTACATTTCAAAATACAGGCTACTCAAATACAACATTAAATTATAACAATATTAGTGTTTTTACTGCATTTTTGATCAAATTGCTGAGCATAATCGACCCTTTAAAAAAATGATTACAAACTCTTGACCGGCAACATCTACACATCGGTCCCTTATTTGATAAATGACATATGACAGTTAGTTTTGTGTGATTCCTCAAGATAATATTGTAAACTGTATGCATACTGCATTTTGGACATAATTAGGCCTGTATGAGACAAGAGCCTTCAAGTGTTTCTTTACTACTAATGGACTACTAGTTGACCTCTACAGCCAACTACCGCACCATGTGTCAAATCACTCAAACCCAACTCAAAACGGTTGATATTGTTGTGCGATCAAGAGGAAGGCTTACATTAATTCATAGTTATGTTAAAATCAGTGGTCGGGCAACTGCAAGTCTTCTATTCCATAAATCTATATTGGCAAAACAGTGTGCGATTACGCAAAGATACACTGAGATTACTGCGAATACAGCACCCATAATCAAAGTCTCTATTAACAGAATACTTTTCCAGCGAGGAGAGGAGCCAATGCAGCTCACGGGACGTCCTGCCGGGCGGCTCTCCCACATTCTGCGGCAGTGACTCAGCATTGGCATGAGGTTAAACTCGGCTCTCCGCTTGGACAGCGTCAAAGTGTCTATGCCAGCGGTGTGACCGGCATCACTGATGCGCCAGGCAGTTGCGCGGCGTGCACTCCTCCTGCTCCTCCAGCTCGGGGCACGGCGTGCCGCTGTTGGCGGGTTTGAGCAGGATGTAACGGGTGCGATGGCGCAGGCCGCCCCGAGAGCACGGCCTCAGACACAGGCCCCAGGACGACCACATCGACACCTCGCAGTCCAGCGGCGTTTCTGCAAGACATGCAGGAGTCATGAGGATCGCTAGGCAAAAGAGCTGTCTGGGAGCAATCCGTCAAGAGATTATGTTTATGCATGATCAATTAACAAAAAACAGACCACTGGAGTACTTGGGCTGCAGGGCTCAGATATCCCAAATAATTGAACAAATGTGTATTTTTAGTAGGTTAGTGGGTCATTTTATAATTTAGGGTATACTGTTCATGTCCATTGATGACAATTTTTTTTTTCTTAAGAAATATAATATTTTATCCATTAAGAGATAATTTATACTACTATTTCACTCATATTTTGCACCCTGTTTTTCAGTTTGGCTTAAATTTCAGTTTTTGCAATGTCCGCTTTTTGAATGGAGCTTAAAATAATAAATAATATTATCTATATTAAAATGTATTTCTACAATCTAAACCTTAGAAAAAATAGATTGAGTTGAGATTGAATTTTCTTTCAAATATTTCATTTTACTCATGTTGAAAAATTATTATGGGGAGTGTCCTTTTAAAAAATTTTTTCTACATTTTATCTCAAATGACATAGTCAATGAGTATATTAATTGCCTGTCAACTATATTTGGGTGCATAGTTATGGTTTGCAATATTTTTTATGATTGTAATTTAAAGAAATATTCAAATTTGAGGTTAATCTAATCAAGAAAACAACATTTGGTTGGCCAAACAAATATCCTTTGTAATATCAAAATTACGTTTAATGATTAAGCTTGGCAACTAGCAGATAAGTTACACTTATACAATATATCAACTAAAACCAATAGATGTTTTATAGATAAAGCATATTGTTTTTAAAATGTATCTATATTTAATGTACTCTAAATTATAGAATGACTCCTATGCATTCAGTTTGAAAGTCCCAATTTATGTGTGATACTAGCAACGTGTCTTGGAAATTGTAGTAAGAAATGCAAGTCAGTGGAACAACACATGCTTACATTTTTATGGAAGCAAATAAAAAGTGTTTACCACATGTGGTGTGCATTAGGGTTCATCAAGTATCAACCGTTTACTTCCCCAAAAAACACACTGCAACACGTGAATGCTGCGGTAAACCAAAACATCTACAAGCAGCACGTAGCACTTCTTTTTTGGATTTACCAGCCAAATGTGCAACAGTGAAAATGGAGGATTCCGATCAAGAGACAGAATGCTCTGCGGTTGAATGTGTAAACGTGTCTGCAGATCTACCTGAGAACCTGTTGGGTTTGGTTGTGTCAGGCAGGATGTGATTGGACACTCGGTTCTCTTGACGGACGTGTGTGCGGCCCTGTCGCTTCACCCAAATGGTGGCCAGAGGCGGGAGTTCGGTTAGCCGAGGGTAATAGAAGGAATTTACCGGGTGGTTTGGCTTCTGAGAGGTGATCTGAATGAGAACAAAACAGATATTGCTGCAGTAGAGTGGCGATTTGCATCTGCCAAAATGTAAGACATTGATTTATAAATGTAAACTTTAAAAAAAATTAATCTATAAAGCAAAATATAAGAAATCCTTATGTAAACCATTTCCTGAATCAGGACTCCCATGGTCATGGAAACCTGGAAATGTCTGGGAAATTATAAAATTATGATTTCTAGGCAAAAGCTGATAAAATTCACTGTAGTTCACCGAAAAGAAAATTTATAATTTACTTTACTTTTGTAAACCCATATTATTACTTAAAACACAAAGTTAGTTCTTCATAGCAGAATGTCTAACCTGCACTTCTCCATTCAATCAATAAACAAGGACTGTAGCTGAATAATGACTTTTCTTCCTCATCATATGGACCACTTTTATGATGTTTATATGATGCTTATTTGTCTATGTTGTGTTTGACTGCTCCTGGTCCCCCATCCTCTATCATTATATGCAGAGCCGATCTGAGACTTCTGGAGTGGTTATGAACGAATGAATGAAACGCATTTGTCCGTGTTTCACTCTGCCTAGAATCACGCTCGCGGAGAGCGCTCGAGAAACAGAGTCTCTTCTGCGGCTCGCTATGCTTTCAACACGTTTTTTTAGTCTCGAGCAAGAGACTTTACAACATTCACGTTACATGATTTGACAGATTTTTACTTAGAAAGGGCGACAGCACCGCATTACAATAAATTATCATTCATGTTTTCATAGCCGCTGGCCAAATTCAAAACGAAACTAAAATTAAAACATCTTTGAGAGCAAGAGGTCCCCCTGGTGTTTCGAGGCGGCTCTCATTATACGGAAGAGAGCAGTGTGAACATTCTTCAGAATTTCTCCTTTTGTGTTCCATATTGACTTGAAAGAACATGAGGGTAAAACATTTATTTTTGGGTAAACTATCCTTTTAAAAGTCATGGAAATGTCTATAGTGAATACACTGGTAACACTTTAGATTAGGGAACCTTATCCAGTCACCATGAACAAAAGGTAAAGCCATGAAAATGCATTGATCAAAATGCCAGAACCTTCTACAATTACTTTTAAAACCATATAAGTTTAAGTGAACAAGCAACATTTGAATGTTTATCTCACTGTGAATAATGTACTCTCTAATTAAAAGATAAGACTTTTTAATGTTTTTGAAAGGCATTTCTTAGTCTCATCAAGGCATGTACTCAAAAATACAGTAAAATATCGTAAATTATTAAACTAACACTTTTCTATTTTAAAATGTAATTTATTCCTTGATCAAAGCTGTATTTTCAGCATCATTACTCCACCCTTCAGTGTCACATGATCCTTCAGAAATTATTAGAATATGCTAAACACAAAAGAAATTGTGATCAATTTAATGTGTCCTTGCTGAATAAAAAAAGTACAGACCCCAAACCTTAAACGGTCGTGTATGGCTGAATCATGGGAAGCGTATCTTACCATGGTGATATTTTCTGGGGGTGTTGTTGGAAAGTTTGGTGAGGAGAAAGTGAAGCCGCTGTCTGTGCCAGCATCAAATGGGTGCAAGTCAAAGGTCACTTCCTGTTTCCATTGCCCACCCTCACACAGGTTCAGACTGTCCACCCCCACAAACCAGTCAGGACTAGGGATCACTTTCACTATCAGAGACAGCTGTGAGAGAAAACACAACATGATCAGTCACTCTCGTGCTGAAAACATACACCGACCTCATCAGCGCTGATTTACCCAAAGACAATGTACTTGCTTTTCCCAGCATGCTCTGCTAACATAATTGGCTTCATAAGTCACATCTGTAACTATTCTTTGTTGCCATTTCCAGTATTTTCCACTCCTTCCTGTGTATGTTAGGTAATACCATCTGTTTTTTTTCTCTAAATGGTGATGAATGTTTCCTTTTTGACTATGACCTCATTCAGGAAGAGCCCTTGGGTCAGAGCAGGGTGAGGAACAGCAGTCGCAGAGAGAAACGAGCCACGGAGCGACATCGCCTATTTTAGGACCAGCACAAGCCTGATATTCAGCCAAAGATGATTCGCCAGACATACAAGAAATCCTAACAGATCCTGTCTGCTTGTGTTCACATGAGGTATATCAGTCAAACCTCCCTACAAAAAAAGAAATCACAAGGTAGATGTTTACATTTTCTGAACAAAATGTAAGCGCTAACTCAGCTAGTGTGTTCTGATAGTGCTTACTAGCCCAAGTCAAACGGGAACTTTAGGGCTTTTCACACTTGATTGATCGATGAATTAATCATTTATATACCATCTGGGGTTATTCCCGCTCTTAATTAGTCAACCCTGGGTTAATCTAAATGGTGTTACAGTGCTTATAATTTAACAAGGGTTAAAATGTATTCCTGGGTATTTATAAACTGACGTTTCACAATATATATTCCTAAACCCAGGCTTAACATTCATATTTGCGGTGTCAGTGAGATTGATTAGACTAACGCATGCAGTGCTGGAACGGTTTAAATAAAGACACCAGTTTTGTATATCCGTGTATTATATCTTTCAGACTGTACTATCAAGTTTTTCCATAAAGGGATTTTTCAGACTATAAAAGGTAAGAATAAAACAGTCTCTTCACTTATTTTGTCTCAACATTTGAAATGTTTTCCTCAAATGCCGAAATAACTGTTGGTTGTTTCTGTCACTGTCCAAAGCATGTGAATATGAGACATGTTTGGCTGTCAGTTATTAAGCATCTAACACTGCATGGTTTTATACTGTAAACATGTGGCACCGCAATGTGGGGTTACCGCAGTAAAAGGAGGAGGATAACCCTGGGTTAAAATCACTACTAACCCCGTTTCTAAATTACAAGTGTGAAACTTACCTTTACCTGGGTTTAAAAGCAACCCTGGGTTAAATCGTGTCAAAAGCCCTTTAAAATCTCTTTAATACCTCAACTGTTTTTCTCAGACAGCATTCAGATTAAATGCAGAGAAAATGAGATTTTATGAAATGTCCTGCTAATTAGTTTAGTCTCTCTCCTGAGTTTCAGAAGAAATCTTAAAAAAGTCTCAAACGAAGAATTGCAATCCAACTATCTGTAACAAAAAATAAACGTCCATAATTGTATTGTTCTATTTAATCTGTAAAGTAGATTAATATCTCATTGGAAATGATAAGAGAATCATTTGAGGCAAAGTTGACACTTAAAGCATAATTTAAAATAACTAATACATTAAGTCTGTGATTCTAAACCAGGAGGTCAAAAAGTTTAAGGGGGCCGCAATTAATAAAGTATTTTATATAACAAATAAATGAAAATGTTAAAACTATGTTAAAACAAATTTGAATCTGTCCTCTCAACAATTGTTATTTTTCCTTAAGAACACCTTGAAACTTCTGGAATCGTGACATTAAAAGAGATTATTTACACTATGAGGGCTCTGGAGTCATGTTTGAGCACCACTACATTAAGACTCTCGAGCCCTGGAAGAGCAAACAGTCATTAAGCAATACTCAATCACTCTCTTAAAATAAAGGTCACTTTGGTTCCTCAAAGAACCTTCCATTGAACAGTTCTTAAATAACCTGTGTGTGTGTGTGTGTGTGTAGAACATTTTAATAATCTAAAGAACCTTTTGTCCAATGGAAAGTTTCAATGGATGTTAAAGGTTCTTAATGGGACCATTAATGCCAATAAAGAACCTTTATTTTTAGGAGTGCGGATCCGTTGTTTTAGTGTGAATAACTCACAATAGGTCATTCCTAAAGCAAACATTAAAACCCGAACAGATATATTTGCAGTCTGCACTTTGTCTCCATATTTGGGCCACAATTTCGGTACCTTCTGTCAACAAGCAGTCTACAGCTGACTTTTCTCCAGACTGGATTTACTCTCGTCTCTCCCTCACATCTCTTCTCATTCGGTGGCTTTTCCAGGAATACCTCCTGCTATATCAATTTCTCTGGCGTGAGAGGCGAGCGGTGCCTCATCCCTCTGCTGTCTGTTCCGGCCCTGCGCTAATAGAGCTCAATCTCTCTTCAGGGCACAAAGTCACACTAACACATAATTGCCAAACCAATGGTTCTGGATTTGCCAGAATAGTGTGTCAGGAAAAATAATACACAACTCATCTATTCCTCTGTCTGCATGCACAACTGGAACGTGCTGTGGTTTCTTGCATGGCTCAGTCTTTCACTGCTGCTGTCTGGATCTTATTAAATGCAAAAGAACCTTGATTTTGGGCAGCGTTTTGCTGTTTCTGATTTACTTATTTTCCTGTTGATTGGAGGGTGTTGGCCATGCATTTGTGGGAATCCAAAATTTGACACTGTGTCTGTTTTTTAGAGATCTTAATTAAACACACTGCAATGTCAGCTGTAGTATATTTAGGTAGTTTCTTGTAAAATGACAGAGAAGGATGATAAATGCTGCTTTCACAGGCTGTATACAGGGGTAAGAAGGCATCAGGGCACGTTTAATCCAGTGTTTGTGTAACATCTTGTCTACGGAGACGCCTTTAAACCCACAATCATGTGGTAAAAAGGTTATTTAGTAGATAAACACGAAATAGACTGAAACAGAGTTTTACATTTTCTAAAGAACACACGAGTTGTGCAGTTCTGAGTGTTTTTATTGCATTGCTAATGTGGTTTTCTGATTTTAAAATGCATGTCAAAAAAACATTTCCAGTGGCTTTTGGGATGTCTTGGGTCCCTCACTGTAAAAAAATGATTGCTGTGATTAGTTATCAAAACTTAAAATTCAGCATCACAATAAGTAATGATGCACTGTTTCAACTTAAAACGTAACGTAACTTAAATGTTTAATAATAAGGCCTAAGCAATCAGACCATCAATAATAAGTGACACACACACACACACACACACACACACACACACACACACACACACACACACACACACACACAGCCCTCAAAGACTCATCCCAAGGCCACATTCATACTCCCAGCCGTACCTCACTGCCATGCGGATCTAAAAACAGCTGCGCCACAGCAGACATCCCGCCATGCTGTGGTTAAGTACCAGCAGGAATGAATGCCAGGCGCATCTGAGGGTAGTTGCCGTTTTTAATATGTCTCCTTTGTATTCCAGACTTGGCAAAATATATATGTAGGTCGCCAGCAGCACCAGTGCTGCCTTTAGACCCTATAGCCAACTGACTCATGGCTAACAGGAAACTAAATATTCCAGAAACTGAGAAGGAAGGGTTCCAGCCTCTCCCTATCTGCAGATCTGGTGGGTGCCGGACAGGAGCCGGAAGGGAGGGAGTGAGGGTTGTGGTCTGGAGGTCCTGGGACTCTGGATGTGGTTTTGGAGACCTGCGCTCTGGTGAAGTCTGTCTTTGTGCAATATATAGTATATTATATCATTAAAGTAAGTTTGAAGTGAAATTTCATCTTGCGTGCTTTCTGAATGCATGTTATTGGGAATAATTCATCCAGGCACGCAGGCTTCATTTTTAAAACAAATTTTGACCTCATGGAATGAAACACATCCCACGTCACTCACACTTTATTTTAAGGTCCAATTCTCACTTCTTAATGATTAGTAATGTGGTTGTTAAGTTTAGGTATGGGGTAGGATTTATAAAATATGGTTTTAAAACATGCAGAATAAGGTGAGCTTTATAAGTACTAAAAAAGCAGCCAATGTGCTAGTTATATGTGTGCTAGTTAAAAGAGGGAACTGGTCCTTAAAATAAAGTGTTACCTCCATTACGTCACAAGACAGAAGAAAAGATTCATTGCAACTTCGGTTTTGTCTTCTAGGAAACAGACCCTTCTGAGTCAAACACTTACCCTGGACTGGTCTTTATTCAGGTTGTTTTATGCTCTAATAATTTGATGGCTTTACCTTAGTGCAATGAAAATGTCTGAAACTAAACAGTCCAAACTGTGGAATGGGAAATGTCTTTGGGGAATTTCCCTTCTTACTTGCCATCCAGAAAATCATTATTTCTAAAGAACCATTTTCATTTCAATTCCAATGTAAGATCAGCATATCATTGACAAGCAGATTTACCTACGTCTCTACTGGATAAATGAAACCAATCTTTATTTATACTGATACGGTTTTACTCTATCATCTAAGCTTTCATTAATGCATGAATTGGCATATCCAATGTTTTTTTTAGGCCAAAACCTAGAAATGAGTAAGCATTTTAGTGCATCTGGTTCAATCATCCTGGAATCAAAGTTTTTTTTTAATAGTTTTTTGGTTAAATGTCTGAAATAAGGTCTGTGGTTAACACAAGCTCAAGTTGTTTTCATGTTTTATTCTATTCTATGCTGTTACTTGCCTTAAAAAAGTCGGTTGCTAACCTTAGGGAAAAATTATACTTAAAGTATATGCTAAGTACGTGCTAAGTATACTACAAATACATTTAAATATTTATGTACTTAATAAAAACACCCTGCAATTGTATTTTTGGTATAGTAAACTTCTTGAAGTCTGCTAAATTGGAACAACTACTTTAGTACTTTATGCATTTAATTGTGCGGAAGTAGTGCTGGGGTTCAAATAAAGATATACTGAAGTATATTTGATTGTGCTAAAGAGGAACTATTGCAAGTATACCTCAGGTACACTTTAAATATCTTGGATTTAAAGACCAATATTATTCAAAGATCATACGATACCCATTAAAACACATTTTAGGCTTAATATTAAGAAATGTGCATTGCGTACAAGTAGTACTCTAAATTATTTATTACATTTTTATACCAATAAGTCTCAAGTGATATGTCAGTAAATATGTTAGATTTGAACTAGACTTAGTATAAAATAAATGTAGGTTGTTGGGGACATTAAATGTCTTTTTTCGTCAATTTCACAGCCGTATTGTGTTTATAATCATGCTCTCGCATACTATTCTAACTCAAACCTTTTCCTTGAAAGACCCAGTCATTTTTGGGAAGTTTAATTGTGGTGTTTTTGAAGTCTTGCGACCGTGGTGTACGTGATTGTGTTTAGGCTTCAAAATTCATAAAAGTTGTGTTTATTTGTGAAGATTATCTTGATGAACAAAGTGTAAAAACAAACTTTTGCTGGTCAGAGAGCTTATTTTCTGCAATAATCCAACAGCCAATAGAAAAATCCTATTGGGTTTTTCTAAAGGTGATGCGGACTTCTGGGTTTGCCTACAAAAATATGTCATCACTGCAGCAGTCTACTTAGGAATAAAACAATGGGCCGTTTAGTGACTATGTTCATCTTACCAGCGGGGTTCTGGGCGTCAGGAGCAGCTCTGTGGAGCTGTGGCCGATGCCTGAGGGGATCCCGGCTGTGCGGTACATGGACCCCACCTCTCGCCTCTTCCTCGCCTCCTTCGCATCCTTCACCAGATCCACCGTGAGACCCTGCTCAGCAAAGCTCTTCATGCCATCGCTCGCGTGCGCCCCCTCCTGCCACAGCCGGTACTGCTCATTATGGGTCATGGCTATACAGAAGTAAAAGCAGCCAATGAGTGAAGGGTAAACTTAGAGAAAACATTTCAACTGCTCATGCTTTCAGGCCTCGTGGTTTTTCGGGCAGGTTCTGCACTGGCCTGTTGAACATTACTTCACTCCATGAATTTTTATTGCTCATCAGATTTCACAAAACACAAAAAATACAGCTCTTCCACCTTCTGTGTGCTCTACACACCTCGAGCTGTGGTATAAAGCCATGCAGAAGCCCCCAATGCCAAGAGAATAAACACCTAAAAACAAAACCTTCAGTGAGGAAAAACCAGACCTACTAGTGTGCACCTAAAGTTCAGGGGTGACCGAGACTTATGTAATATATTAAAGTAAAGTATTTGGTTCGGTGTCAATGAATTTCCATGTTAGAGCCACTTAGCCTTTCTCATGACACTCAGCGCATTATATTTTCATTTAAATGCAATAAAAAATAAAATAAAAAAGTGGTTAAATATGTGCACAGAAAAAAGACCAATCACAGTTAGGTATGCAAACAGACATCAAGACCACCAATCACAAACTGTTACACACATTTTTTACACTCATTTTAAATGCTAAACATCCATGTAAACCAAAGGGAGCTTTTCAAACTTACATCTTAAATTTCTTAAGTAATAAGTTGGTGAAACACTGTTTTTCAGGTTCCTTTTGCTTTGTATGTACCTTTCTGTGATTCGTAGCAAAAACTATCATCTCTGTCCATAACTGACTACATATCCAAGCACATAATAAGCAGAGTCATATTTACGGTTGCTCAGTTAAATTTCATGGTTGAAATCCATTCAGTTCGACAGTAATCTGTGCAATTTCGCAACAGGTCCAATTTTTTTACTCCGATTCGCAGCACTGACCAACAGAAAGTTCCTCAGTTTGAAAGTGACTACTGAGGGAACTGTGCTTCATCTATCGCTACACTATTGACAATAGCCAATGGACCTTTTTGACAACATTTGCCAATATGATCATACCTTATGACTAAACTACTTTTCCAAAAGTGACGTTCTATTCTTTAATAGGAATCTGTTCAACAGCTCTCATAAACCAGAATGACATGTATAACCAGACTAGAGTTACATTTTCAGATTTGTATATTTTATTGCCCGTGTAAAACTCGCCACCTTGATATGAGAGATTGTAAGAAGCAGTTATGGGTGTTGCTATAGTGGTTTCATTGGTTACTAGAATGTTGCTTTAAAGTTTGTTTTTGGCCCAAGTTAAAAGATCCCAACACCGAGTCTCACTGTAGGTACAAGCAGTAGCAATACTGATGCTTGCCTCAATTTCTTTGACAAATTGCTTTGGCAAATCTTTGATGAATTTCTTTTGTTCACTTTTTTAAGTTGCTTTGGATAGAAGTGTCTGCTAAATGTATAAATGTAACTGTAGTCTGTAAAGTGCCTATGTGCTGAGCTGCAAGGAGGCCATTCACACAGAATGCGTTTTTGGGTTCAGAAATGCAACGGACATAATAAAAAAATCTAGAGATGCTACAAAGATGTGCAATGCAAGGTTAATGGTAAAACCCATCCATCTAGTGTTTTTAAATAGAAAAACCATAGAAACAGTGCAATGTATCTGTTCTGTGTGAACTTTACCTAATGAAAAACCACAAGGTCTAGAAACTTCTTTTAACTTGAGCACTGTGCATTTACAACTCTGTGTGCGAGAGATGCTGCAAAAGACTCGAGTGTAAAGGTCAAAATGTGTCCATCTAAAAAAAATAATTCTAAAATCTACTTCTGTGTTCCCACAAAAAAACAGAATGTTAGGAACAACATAAGGATAATTAAAGGATTAGTTTACTTCCAGAATAAAAATTTCCTGATAATTTACTCACCCCCATGTCATCCAAGACGTTCATGTCTTTCTTTCTTCAGGCGAAAAGAAAGTAAGGTTTTTGAGGAAAACATTCTAGGATTTTTCTCCATTAAGTGGACTTCAAGGGGAGCCAACGGGTTGAAGGTCCAAATTGCCGTTTCAGTACAGCTTCAAAGGCTCTACATGATCCCAGCGGAGGAATACGGGTCTTATCTAGAAAAACGATCTGGCATTTTCTAAGAAAAATAATTTATATATATATATTTTTTTACCACAAATACTCGTCTTGCACTAGCTCGATCTCACGCATTACGTAGTTACATTGGAAAGGTCACGTGTGATGTAGGCGGAAGTACTGACCCAGTGTTTACAAAGCGAACGTGCAAAGAAAGTCAAACGCCTTTACAAAAAAAGGTAAAACAACAATGTCGGATGATTTTGAAGTTGGAGGAGAAAATGAGATTGAGTACGAAAAACTATCCACGTGTGACCTTTCCAACGTGAATGCATCTTCGTGTGAAGTTGGGCATGAGCATCGCAGAGCTAGTGCAAGATAAGCATTTGTGGTCAAAAAGTGTATAATTCTTTTTTTTTTTTTTTAAATGGCCAATCGTTTTGCTAGAGAAGTCCCTTATTCCTTGGCTGAGATCGTGTAGAGCCCTTTGAAGCTGCATTGAAACTCTAATTTGGACCTTCAACTCACTGATCCCCATTGAAGTCCTCTATATGGAGAAAAATCCTGGAATGTTTTTCTCAAAAACCTTACATTTCTTTTTAACTGAAGAAAGACATGAACATCTTGGATTTATGTTTCAAGACAAAACGTGCCTGGTTTGATAATTCACCTATTAGCTCTTGATATCACAACAGAGGTTTGAAAGAGGAAGGAGCTATGATGATGTTTCTGAAATGATTTCAGCCTCTCTTTAACGTCCCACAGTGTTCTTCATAACTACAAACCATTTTGGTCTGGCAGACCCGGAGCTGGGAGCGAAAGTGCAGGAGAATGAGAGAAAAAGCTACAAGTGAGAATGACAGGAAGGCAGGCAGCATGTTTGGCACGCTGACACGTCTAGTCTCTCCATGCTACATGTCTGGCCCAAATGTGGACAGAAAAATTTAAGAGACCTGACCTCAATCAGCTAAACCACAAACCGCAACCGTCTCCAGCGCTTTTATCTCTCTATCTCCGTCTTCCCCCTAATAGTCTCATCCTTCATATGTGGAGTTCATATGTACGGCGCAACCTTTTGATTACATACAAAAATGTGCGGTTTCTGAACATAATTGTGATACAACAGTGATAAATGGATAAAGAGAGGACCGGAAAGCCATCCAGGAGGCAGGAAAACCGCACAGACATAATCTCAGCGCTCCAAATCCACAGCCTGAACTTTGAGGATCTCTGGGTTGTAAATGTTTTGGCTGAGGCCGTCCACGTCTGATGTTTGCGTGCGGTGGCATGTGACGGCCGTTATACCGGTGACACCCAAAGAGCAGAAAAAGAAAAAGCGTCCTCAGAAAAAGCCAGCGCACAGATTGATTTAAGTCGACGGCCGCTGCATGCGTTGTGTGTTTATGGAAGGACTATTAAAGGACAGGGCAAACCTGCAGGGCAGCCCGTGTCATCTGGCAATGGCTATTACTCCTCAACCTCACTCTCGTTCTGCTTTCCTCAGACTGCCCCGCACCCGTGGTGTGGCAGGTAATGTGTGTATGTTTGGAGGATCGTCGGGGCAAATCTCACGGTTAACAGGCCAGCTGTGAGTACTTAGTGTCCTGACATATGGTAAGGTGAGGAACTTTAAACATTCCCATCTCTAACACACGTGGAGCTATCGCTGGCGGTCAGTGTTGGGAAGTAACTAGTTACATAAACTAAATTACAATTTAATTACAAAATAAATGTGATTGTAATCAGTCACAGTTACTGAGAAAAAAATAGTAATCACATTACAGTTACTTATGAAAATGGTAATAATTACAAAGAGGGTTACATCTGAATTATTTTCTCACACACCCAAATACAGATTTAATTGACTTCTTTCATAAATTGCAGTGATTGCTCTAAAATATGAGACACCAATGTTTCATGAGTTTAAGACACAGAATAGGACACATGCTTATTCAATAAGTTTAAACAGTTATTTAGGTGTCCATAAGTATAAACTTATATATACTTTATTTTAAGGTGTCCTTGTTATGGTGTAATTTGATATTTAAGTACTGAATAATATTAATTAAGTACATGTACTTACTATATGGTTAGGATTTGGCTTTAGGATTACTTGCATCTAATTATGCATACTTTATTGCTATTATATAACGCTGCCGGTAGTCAACCTTGGAGAATAAGATGTTCAGCTTCTAGCAATCTATGTTTGGCTTGTCAACATCATCAGGAGTCTTACCCATGAGTTTGGACCACTGCGCAGGTGGTCGGAATAAGGGATACTGTTTGGGGAAGGTCTGTGGACTCCAGTGGCCGGTGAACACCAGGATGTAAGAGGCGGGTCCTCGAGCGCTGCACTCCGTCCCATTGGTCAGGTTCACCGGGGCAGCGCAGGACAGCGCAAACTTGAGCAGCACGACCAGCAGCTGCTGCAGCCAACCAGGAACAAAGACCTCTGATGGCATCATCTGTGTGAAAAAAGAGCAGGACCAAGCCAAGTTGAGGGACAAAAAAATTGTTTACTTTTTTATTGTTAATATTAGTGAAACGTCTATGTAGAAATTATATAAATTGCCATTTCAGTTTCTTGTCCTACAGTAACTTTGACCCACTCATGCAGCAAATATGTGTTGCAAGAGGAAATGACATGACTTTGGTTCCTGACACCTTAATCCTCTGTCAAGGGAAGCATCTGAGGTTTGCAGCTTGCTCCAACAAGAGTGCATTCAAAGACACTCACCAACCGATATTACAAAGAAACCCTTATGAGCTTATGAGAATAGTTCACACAAATATGAAAACATTTCTATTAATTTACTCACCCTCAGGTCATCTGAGATGGTGACTTTTTCTTCAGTAGAACACTAAAAACTATTTATTGCTGAAGCCAACTTTGGAGATTCATAAAATGCAACCCAATTGCTATAGTCAATTGGGAGTCAAAAAAGCAGATACAAAAACACTAAATTAATTTGCGATGATATATTGAGGTCTTATGAAGTGAAATGATCGGTCTGTGTAAGAAACTGAGCATTATTTACATTATTACCTGTAAAACATAGCCTCAGGCAAATGCGTGCACATGACGCATGCGTGGCTGTGAACTATCGAATGCCAAATGGGTCTTTAATTTGCCATTAACCAAACACCTGGTGTCCAGAACATGCCTGTTTTTATAGCATTTTAGGTGAAAAAAGGCAGCAAAATACAGAGTTTTGTAGTACAGATGGTGTAAATTACGGCATTTTTACAGCATAAATGCCATTAATATCTGCATTTATTGATGCATTCCAAAATACCATTTGGTCATCCATATACGCTGTAATTTACAGCACTCCATCTGACAAAGATGGCATAAAAAAACTGAGCTTTCTCTAATATTAAAATCAGCCCCTCTAAAACGCCATAAAACAGGAGTTTTCTGGACACCAGCCATCTGGTTAAGGGCGAATTATGGCCCATTTGGCATTCCATAGTGAACTGATGCCATTGTCAACAAAGAGGGAAGAGCTTTTCAGACAAAGGGTTAAAAAATGGCTACGAATGGGGGATGGCTACGAATGAATGAAACGCATTTGTCTGCGTTTACTCCATCTCTAATGGCACTCGCGGAAAGCGCTCAAGAAACAGCATCTCTTCCGCGGCTCGCTATACTTTCAACCTGTTTTTTTAGTCTCGAGCAAGAGAGTTTACAGAATTTACATTACATGATTTGACTGTTTTTCACGTAGAAAGGTTGACAGCACCGCATTACAATAAATTATCATTCATATTTTCATAGCCGCTGGCCAAATTCCAAAACAAAACTAAAATGAAATCTTCTTTGAGAGGTGTTTCGGGGGCCCTACGCAGCTTGCATATTCTGCGTATAGGGAGGATCGGCTCTGCAACAATCCCACCCCAGCCCCCCTTTTCACAACAATCCTAGGCTTGCAGTTTATTTCCAACTAAATTAAAATAACACCACGGCAGCGTTGTGTGACTGAGTTATATTCATCCCTCATAGTCTGTGATTGAGTGTTGAGTGTATTACACAAGACCAGCTTAGACCCCGGCAGAAGGTTTAGAGAGTGACTGCATGAGAGACTGGGATCTGTACCGTCTGCCACGGTCTCTTAATAAAGAGGCGAAGTGACAAAGGGCAGAAGTTCATCACCGCAGGCTCAGACTATTGCTCTGGCCCCGTCCACTGGATCCCCATAGTTTATAACGAGCCACGATCATATGACAGACCAGCAGATCAAAGACACAGGCTCACCGCGTCCCTGCTTCTGGTATTTTTATGCTCGCCTGTTAAAGTTTGGAGTCATTAATGTAGGTTTAGGTTGGACCTGTAGCTCATATTTATATATATTTGAGAGGGTGTCTCTGATGTTATTGAGGATAAGCAGTGGCCTGGGTTATAATAGTGCTCATGATGAACAGATATATTAGGATACATGAGGAGAGAGGTCTTGCGTCACCAGAAATGACCTCATGTCTAATGGACATAGTTCTGGAGTGAGAAAGAAGCTAAACGCTCCTTGTTTTAAAGCCGGCTAAACCGCAGGTTCAATGGGACATGGATAAAATCTTACGAGCAAGGACTGAACGTGCACTCCTTTTGTGGTTTCCTTTCCTTTTCTTCAGAACTCACAGTCTCTTTCTGCTTTATTTGACAGATCAGGTTTCCGCATCTTTTGGAAACTCTTAAGTGTCACAGCACTTTCACACATGCAACCTTTTCCAACTGCATTTTTCCCTTTAGAGGTGAACGGTGTGTGACTAGAAATGCCAGCAAATGAGCCTTGGCATTTTGCCAGCGTAACATTGCTGGAAAAGTTCTATATTGATGCTATTTGTGAACAAAACCCATTACATTAATGGTTTGAGTATTTATGAGTTTGAGGAGCACTAACATAAAAGTATTTGTAAAGGTGCGGATGCCATATGCCTTTATGTTGGCTTCAGAAACTTATTTTCAAGAAAATTTAAGGCAAGACACTTCAAACTAAATATTTTTCATGCATTGGTAAATTTTAGGATTTGGGGCTTTTTTCCCCATTACTTGACTTCTTTCCGGCTTGTGGGAAGAAAACATCCAAAATAAACAGTTTTAATTACAACACATCTTTAAAGTTCTCAAAATTAGTATTTTCCTCCTGCAATGAGCCAGTAATCATCTCTTCAGCAGAACTTGCATACACCAAACTATACCATTTTATTCCCATCTGTATTCTGAAGGTTTGTATAGAGGTTTGTTTTTTAATATATCAGTTGCCTGGGTTTATACAAGATTATATTTCTAAAAACGAAGTAAATTTGACAGTATTTTCAGACTTCTCAAAATCTCTAATACATCAACAAAATTAAATTAGAAATTTGAACCTATATCCAATGTTGCGATTCAAGTTCTGGAAATGTATGCAAATATTTAATTAGATAATGCCTCAATTGCATATTTAAATATAACATTAACGAAAACTTGAAAAAAAACAACAACTGTCCAAATGTACTGCGATTAATCAACTGGGGAAGTATGTTGATTTTAACCACCTTCACCTGGTGTCTTGCCTTTATGACTCATGATGTCATGTGGTGTAACCATTAGGTAAAAAGTAATGGTCTATTAATAAAAGTAATAAGCAATTAACTGTGAATGTACACATTTCAATCCTTATTATCAAATATGTTTTAAAAAATTTTTAATCTAAAAAGGTCTCTTTAAAATTGAATTATTCATAAATATCAAGTCTTTTGGGGAGTTGCACCACATGACATTTACAGCCTGAACTAATATTTCCCTCTCATAAATAGGTTAAATAATCAGATATTTTAAGAGACTTATTGACCTTGGCTCACTCACAAGGGTCTGCAAGCGTCGTCTCCATGACAATTTCCTGTTTTATGTTTTCATGCATGTTGGTCGCACCACATGGAAAGCATCATCTACATTTTGGAAAGAAAGTCAAATTGTATAAACATTGAAACAAAAGAGCTTTTCTCCATCTGGGTAGATGAAGGAATTGATCAACAGATCAGTTTGAGATTCTAGATTTGTGGCGTAGCTGTTTAAAAATCCATTTCCACCAAATTACATCACAGAGTTTTAACAGCACTGATGGTGCTGATGTGTGAACGGGACCCAAAAAAGCTGTTGAACGCTGTTAGACGTGTGAACAGCAGATGTGGCGTTTACCAGAAAAGTAATCTGGCTGTTTTACTGCAGCTTGTTGGGTTTCGTGTTTGAAAGTGACTAACATAAGCATCAGGCACACATGCTACAATTGCTCAATAATGTTTGTCCTCAAGACAAACAGATCTGTTTGTTCGTGGGAGACCCCGTAAAGCATTGAAGAAACAATGCTTTGTCTAACCAGCGGAGTGGGAGTCATCATTCCCAAACATCATCCGCTAACTATTAAAACTTTAGAAATATTTTGATCTCCCATCTGCGCTGACGATTTGCACTCGTGCAGATGCAAATTCCTACGTTCTCCACATTATCTCTGTCTTGGGCTGTGAAACTAAATCAAACCTTGTACAAAGTTTCTGGCATATCGTGGGATGCATTTCTGCTGCCCTGCACTTGCCAGTGGTTCCAGATGCTGCATGACACTGACCTAAAGCAAACCTCCCTCTGTTTGCCCTCTTCAGCTCAGTGTCAAAAGACAAACATTTCTCAAACATCCAACAGACACTGCAAATATCTGCTCCTAGCACCAACGAGACACAATAAAACCAGGGAGACTGAAAAGTGCCAAGAGAAAAGAGCTTGCGGCTTTTTTGCCACTTAAGCTTAAACTTACAGGGAGAGCAATTATGAAGCCGCAGTGAGCTTGTACTGCAGGAAGAGGTCAGGAATCTTGCATTTCAGTCGCATGCAAATGCAAAAACCACACGGACAGAGTTTAGAGTAAGAAATGAATGAGAAGAGGGGGGAAATAGTTAAATAACTGTTAAGAGTAGCACATGTGTTAAAACTCTTAAGCACGGCAGCATTGTTCGTCAAAGAGACGTCAAACCTGCAGAAGAGGAGTGTGGGAAGGTTGCGGTATAGAGGCACAGGAGGAAAGTGGAGAAGCAGAAAAGCAACCCTTGTCTTAACCTTTGTCACAGTAGCCGGCATGAGTGCAGGACACACACACACACACACAGAGAGAGAGAGAGAGACAGTGGATCACATGCAAGTGAACGCTCACTCTTACCTGGCTGTGATGGTAGACAGCAGGACAGGATTTGTGGAGATGTGCACTAGAGATCAAGACACCTCACTTTCATGCTCTCTGTCCCCTCCTCTCTTTTTTTCTTTCCTCTCTCTCCTCCCATTCTTCACCCCCACCTCTCCATGTATGGGTACAGACACACACACAAACACACTCTCAGTCTTGCTCTTTTTCCTGTCCTCTTCTTTTATCTCTTTTATTCTCCCGTGAGATCACAGACTTTGTAACTGGAAGTTGATGTGTTCATGTATGAATAACTCAAACCATAAGAATGAACTCAATACTCTGTAAGCCGTGGATTTCAGTTTGTTGCTGGCAACTTCATCGATGTTATTGTTAAGTATCTTCATATTTATTATCTTCACAACATCCCTTAAGCTCGCAGTTACAAACAGAACTGTTTCATGTGAAAGTACTTTCTCCTGCCCCAGCGTAACTTTGTAATACATGCAAGCTATTTGTAGGTCGCTTCTCCTGAAATGTGCAAACAATTCTCTTTGTTTGTGCAGCCAGACTGACACCGCAACAACTCAGCCAATGGTGTGAGTTTGGGGTAGGGCTCACTGTTTTTTCTACCAATGGTAAAGGAGGGGGTGTGTTTGAGAAACCTGTCTGAAAACAGTCATCAGATGTGTTCAAATATGCATACTTCTCTACTAGTAGGCGGAAAATTGTATGTGAAAAGTGTATGTCCAGATTTTGAAAACGTATTACACAAATTCATACTATTATAACTGCATCAATATTACACACACAAATAATGTCTCCTTAAAGTTGTCAAATGTAATTTCTAACGAGAAATTATTGTAGTAATTAAATGACTCAGTCCAAATTAAATGAATGAGTCTGTCCGAAATCAGTTTCAAGGGGCACCTTCATGTAAAAGCTGCCTTCAACGTCATTGGCCAGGCAACAAGTCAGCTGCCTAAGCTTCCGAATGCAGCCCTAATTTTATTAATACAAAAAAGCATACGTCAGATAAAATGTATTGTTTTAAAGATCTATACAGTAGGCTTTCTCTTCCTTTAAAACGCATAAAAAATGTTGAGTCCACTCAGAAGTAAAAAAACATTTGTCCAATTATTCAAATTTTCTTAAAAATGAGAATGTCCCTCCCTCTAATACCACTTAAAGCTGACTAAAATTAGCAAGCAAATCATGATTCAAGATTTGTGTGCTTTTATCCATCAAACAACTGTTTCCAAACAGGTTTCCCCTAATACTTCCTCCATTCGTCATTGATCAGACAAACAAAAAGCTCCGCCCAAAATTCACGCCATTGGTTAAGCAATTATTGCTATGTCAAGCTGCACATATAAACAGAGCCATGTTTCAATAGAACTAGAGTGTGGAAATAAGCCTAACAATTATTTCTAATTGAAGCATTGCATATTTTAATGCAATGCTTCTACTTGCAGTGGATCAAAATTTGAAAGCTGACAAATACAAAATCCTAACCTTTTACACAGAAATGCTAAAATGGCATGGACCTGGACCCTGGATTTAGAATTTGGCAGGACAACCGTTGGACAGAAGTACCGTATCTAACACCTTCCACTACTTCAGTTTATAGGTCAGCAAAACTTACCAACACAATGCCAGAGCGTCGCTGTGGATTTGCAAAGGTGTTCAGAGTGTTTCTATAGCTTGTTGCTATGTGGTTCCCAAGGGATTCAAATCCCTTCGGTTTCGGTGAACAAGTTGCTTAGAAAAGTCAAAATTTCCTCTGCGAGCCACAAAATGAATTCCATATATATCATATATCTGTTTTCTGAAAAAGGTCATGACATTCAATACTTAGGGTTAGATATTCATACAATAGTTGTTTTAGCAATACTGTGCTGATATTGATGATCTACAGAGGCTAAGAGGCTTTAGCACAGGAAGAATGGTTTTCATAATAACACACTTATAGAAGTGAATGACATCTGGGAATTATCTGGTTAGAAAGCAGTCAGTCCATGTGAGAGCTCACATCAGTCCAACATGAGAGACATTTGTCACTGATTTGCCAGTCAAGAAAAGACTAACAGTAATACAGCAGAAAGCCAAGAGGTTTTACCAGTGACTATAAATCAAGTTTGGCATTTACAGGAAATGTCCAATGTAAAAGCATCTATTCATCAACTTTGGTAATGTTTACTGCATCAGGCGAAGGTAGTCATCACTTCATCAGAGGCCAGACTCAACAGCGATTCATTTGCATTGACGCAGATGGGATCGGACCCCAGAAAGTGATCCGTTTCGGTCTCAGAGTGTTCTTGAGCACACGGATCCTAACATGAACCTCTCTTGGACAAAAGCCTTTAATAATTATTCCAATGGACAGGTTGATGAAAAAGAGCTGCTGAGACCAAGAATGTACTAGAAACTTAGCAGAGTTTATAGGTTCGTGTAGCATTTCCACAATTATTGCAAAGTGATTTAAATCAGCTGCCAATATTTCACTAGTACACCAAGAAACACTTTGCTAAGATTTCTCAGTAGGTCTATTTGTATTTATTGACTTTTTTCATTTTTAATAATTGGGGTTACGGAACAGCCAATATAAAGTTTTATGATCCAAAAATTTGATTGATTTTGGGGCATTTGGGGTAAAGAGTGACGTACGGTAAATGAGTCATCTAAGCACAATAAAAATAATTTAGTATCCAAAAAGGTAATTTCTGCTCAGTATTTCAAGTGCAGCTGTCTTCTACTTCAACAGCTCACTTTTTCCCTGCCAACTTGTCAGTGGGACGCTTGACACATGATGTCATTTTGTGGGATTAAGTGGAGATGCGTTGAAGCCATGTCAAATAAACTGGCAACGACTCTGAGACGATCATCTGTAGAAAAAACATTTACATGGGGACAGAGTGCAGCATAAACAGTCATTCTCTGCTGAGCGACTCCCATAAACAGTGGAACCCACTTTTACGTCTTGTCTGAGGGAAACAGTTTTAGACATAATACATGGTCACCTTCTCATCTGGAGGTGCAGCGCAGACATACGATACAGCATCTCGTCTGTAATCAGACTGGGTCACTGACGCTCAAACACACACTTACTGCATCACAGAATAGGAGTTTCCACTTAAATTCCACAAGAATTAAGGTTAATGTGGGGAAAAACATGGGTAACTAGACATTTTTTCTGATCATTTTAAGAAATACGATTTTTTTTATGTAACCCATTAAAATATGTAATAGTGATGAATGAGGACAAGGAAATTTGCTTATAATGAAATGAAAAACAAACGTAGTTAAAATGGCCAGTACAGCAACAGTTTTAAACGTCTAGCTCAGGGATTTGTTTCTTACGAACATGCAACTTTTCACTTCACAAGGCGATAATTGATGGACTGGAGTCGTGAGGATTACTTGTGGATTATATCAGAGATTGCCTTACTATTGGGAGATGAGAGGGTCTGTATTACTTACTATTGGAGAAGGTGTAACGGCCAACTTGGATCACATGTGCCTTGATAACCAATCATATTAATGGTGCTCTTCGGTCACTTTTGACCAAATCATTTTCGTTTTTGAATCTGTAAAAATCACAGCTTCATCATAATGATACGAAACTTGGTGACTTATGGCATTTGGAATGTGAACACAAAAAAATTGAGGGCTTGATTCGAGCAGGCCAAGTGGTCGTATCAAATCACACTCTTCGGTCAAAACTGACCGACCATAGGAAATGAACGGGAAAATGACAAACACAAAAATTGAGCACATTGGTGTACAATCTACATATCTGCAACACTGCAGAAAAAAGTACACAGCAATGATGGAGATGAAACTCTAAAACATCAAGAGTGCAAAACCAACACACACACACACACGTGTGACTAACACAGCAAATATATCAAATAAAGGCAATAATTACACTACAATGCAGTAAAAAGTGGACAGCAAGAAAGGGGTTACACTGAAACATCAAGAGTGCAAAACAGGCACATCCACTCACACACACTCAAATGAATTGGTATGGATATAACCATATAGCCATAACTCAGAAAACTTAAATAAGAGGATGAAATCAAATCAGACGCAGAAAGATTAAGCTCTGATAAAACATTTTTGTTACTTTTTATATAATTTTATATTTTGTGTAACAAAATGCTTTCTCTGTTCAGGTTTGACTATTAATACAGGGTTTCTGCAGATATGAACAAGTTAAATTTAAGACTTTAAGACCTTTTTAATACCACCTTAAATTAAATTTAAGACCTAAACACACAATGGAAATACACATTATATTAACGTGCATATATGCAATATTCGATGTGTTTAATGTAAAAAGAAAACTAAATATCATTGCGGTCATAAATTATATTTATTACAATGATATTCTATGGTGGTGTAAACAATTTATTCTGAAGCATTATTTTCATCAGTGTTCTATCTGCTTTTACATAAATCTGTATATTGTATTTTACCTTTACAAAGGCCTTTTTCGACCTTTTTAAATGTATGCATCTTTCATGTTAAATTGCTACAATTAATAAATTCAACATACACTATAGGGCTGTTGCCAGTCAGATTAAATAATTTACCCTGCAAAATTACAACTGCAATAAATTATGTTATGAGATTAATATTTTAAATACATTTTTGGATATACAAATACATGTTGGTGGGGAAATGCATATTTTTTAAACGTACTGGAACACCAGTAGGTGGCGGTAAATCATTAAATGAGCGAGTCAACCGATTCGTTCAAAACGCTGAATCATTCAGTAACAAAACACCGCTGCTTGGAGAATGTGCTGATCTTTGTTAACTATTTTAGTTGGTGACATAGAACAAAACAGTAAATATTAGGTCTAAAAAGTAACGTAATAAATACTTGACTACTTAACTGCTTGTTTATTGAACTAAAATCAATGGGACATTTGAAATCATGAAATATTCAGCAAAACAGCCCCCTTGTCATGGTATGTCATTTAACTACATTTTATGAATAAACTAAGCATTATGAATTTATACCAGTTGTTCTGAGTTTCTTTATGTTTGTTGTTGCTCATTTGTGAAGACGTCTCTCACAAAGAGACAGGCAGCGAGCCTCGACAGCGCGAGCTTGATAACAGAAATACACGATCCAAAATATCCATCGCTGTTCTTCACACTGAATGTAATACAATCAGAAGAATCACTCTCGCGCTTCGATGCTTCAATCAGGCTATTTATCTGGTCGGGCAAGTAAAAAAAAAAAAAAAAAAAAAAGCTAGCTGTAGCTCGACCTATATTAGCTGTAGCTTGACCAATATACAATTTTCTCTGATGACGCAGTAACTACACGCGGGGGAAGGTTTAAAAAAAACTAAAAATGTATTCGGTCTGTCCAATGACTATGAACAGTCCCTGGGTCTGTCAGACTGAAAAAGTTGTTTTAGCGGTAATCTGACCAAAAATATTTAAGACCCATTGAATCTGAATTTAAGACATTAAGGCCTTATATCAGGAAAACGTTATTTAAGACATTTTAAGGACCCGCGGACACCCCGTAATAATAATTCTGAAACTGACACTTTAAAATCAACATTTCAAACCCCCAAAAATCTTAACCTTTACAAAAAGTTGTCAAAAATGTCTAAATATATATCCAAACCCACAACTTAATAAAATCAAGTATTTATGTCTAAAAACAATTAGAGAACGTATAGCCCTTTTATATAGAGCTATATGGGAATCTATGGGATGGAATTGCAGATGTTTTTCTTATTTTACTCCCATCAGATGACACTAATCTGGCTTCAAAAACTGGACTTTAAAGACATTGGCTCTATTTTAACATGAAATACTGCCATAATTGAAAATTAATAGAAAATATTTGAAAAAAAAATATAGGAAAATGTGATCCTAATTGCATTGGGTTAAATTTTAGTTGTCCAGTCACTTTTGACCCTGAAGTTCACAAGTGTGACTCCCAAATAAGGAGCACCAGAGGGTTAAACCTTGACGTCAATCAGAGTTGTGCAACACTCGCCCTGCGTTCCATTCGGAAGGGCTCATCCTATGCTCTAATCCCTCAAAGGATTTACCCTCCGGAGTGAGAGCTTTGAAGGGTTGAAGGGTGTAGGGCAGGGGTGCCCAATCCTGCTCCTGGCGATTGACTGTCCTGCAAAGTTCAGCTCCAATTCTAATCAAATACACCTGCCTTTGATTTTCAAGCGTTCCTGAAGACCTTAATTAGCTGCTTCAGGTGTGTTTGATTACAGTTGGAGCTGAACTTTGCAGGACAGTCGATCGCCAGGAGCAGGATTGGGCACCCCTGGTGTAGGGACCAAACAAATGTTTCTTGAAGTGCCCTTCTGCGTCGTTATATGGAGGCGCCGTCATCATGCAAAGAATCAGTGCAAAGGATCATGGGGCCCGAAGTGTCCATCAGTCGTACCCTACGACATCCTTCATTCCGAAGGGCCCTTTGAAGTGGGTAATTTTGAGCACTTCGGTTTGGAACATCACTTCAATATGGCGGCCATGATTGTTTTCACTCCCTTTGAAATGCCCTTTGGAGGGCGATATATCCCGTTTGGAATGCACCATCAATCGCCACTTAATGATACCATAGGAATGAGTGAGAAATGCCGTAAACCGAATACCACCTGTCGCAAAAAGCTTTAGACTTATAAAACAGCATTTTTTGGTGTAAATTAAAAATAGTTGAATCCAAAACTTTTGTTTAGTGTAAAGCATGTTGAAGATGATTGTTGATTATTGTACATGTCGATTCATTATATGATAAGCTGTTTTCCATTCAAAAAAAAAAAAGTTGCCTTTCCTGCGCTGCAGCATTAGCTGTTATGCTTTTTTTGGCTAAAGGTTGTAGGCTTGCCTTCCAGTGGCTTTGATTATACTACAGCGGTTGAATTCTTGAATCTGATTAGTTGACGAACATTCTAATATGTGCAGTTATTTTCAGTAGTAGTTCTGAATATAACAAAGTAGTTCCAGGCAAGTCTTGACTGCATTACATGTCCATATCACTTCGCCAAATGATTTCAGTTATTTCAAAGGTCATCACAGCCTACAACATCAAACCACATAAAGACACTCCAAGCTAATAAATATAGTAAACAACAAGATAAAAACGACCATCTATTTCCATGTTTTTGCCACAAAATTAGGTTTGATCTCCTGCACGCTCTCTCCCTTACAAACGCACACAAATACAATACAGACAGAAGCATGCAAATGCACACAAACAAGTTTTTAGCACTGCTCTGACAATTTTATCAAGTAGTTCAACTTAAAAGCTACATGTCATTTCTCACTAGCAACAAGGTCATAACTGGGTGATGTTCTTAAAACAAATAAACTTAGTTATTCACACACGCTTAATTGCCCTCTCATAACTGCATTAAGTCTGTTATTAACAGCTCAAGCCTCTGTTATTAGGTCTAGAATGACATTTTGGATTTAGTTGGATGAGATGCAGAAGAAATTAATCCAGCACACAAGAGCATTTTCAACGGCTCGTCATAAATTACTACTTACCTATTGTGAAGTTTGGACTTGATTCTGACGGCACCCATTCACAACAGAGGCTCCATTGGTGAGCAAGTGACGTACGGCTAAATCTCTCCAAATCTGTTTAGATGAAGAAACTGACTTAACTCCTCTATATCTTTGATAGTCTGAGGTGAGTACATATTCAGCTCATTTTATTTTGGGGTGAACTATGCCTTCAACCTAATTAGCAAATGTGTGCAATAACTGGACATTTTCAGAGAATGTAATAAAATCCACTTTATTATGTGAAACTGGTTATTGATGAACATGGAAAAATATGTGGAACTAACTATATGGAGTTTGTTATGCACATGAAATAGGGTGTTTTAAAACTGAAAGACTGTTTCAGGTTAATGAACATCAAAAACAAAGGAATTTGATAAATTAAACCAACAGCCTTTAAAAGGTTAAACGACTTCGTAAACATCACCGTGTTGTGCAATCCTCACAGGACTTCAGACATAATGGTGAATCACTGCAGCGAAACTTCTCGATTTCTGTTTCTTCACTTTTATGACTATCATCCAAACATCATAAAACATCTATAAGCGTACAACACCGTTTCACTCATCTATACAGAGAAAGCCATTTATATATAGATATATTTCTTAAAGCTCCACTGTTTTTCCAAGACAGCCCATTTAGACAAGTTTCCTTTATTTATAAGACAAAGAATGTTTACTGCCAAACCTTTATGGTTAACCTACACTCCCAAACTTCAGCTTTCAACAAACTGAAATGGTATGAACAACAGGCGCTACACTATTTAACCTACTACATAACTCATTTATGCACAAAAGGGTTTTCCTGTCCTTAACGGATGACAACAGGACTTAAAGGGATAGTTCACCCAAAAATGAAAATTCTGTCATTTACTCACCCTCAAGTATTTCCAAACCTGTATGAATGTCTTTGTTCTGCTGAACATAAAGGAAGATATTCTGAAGGAAGTTTGTAACCAGGCTGTTTTGGGGCACCATTGACTTCCATAGTACAAAAACAAATACTATGCCCGCCCCAGAACTGCTCTGTTTCCCACATTCTTCAGAATATCTTCCTTTGTGTTCAGCAGAACAAAGACATTCGTACAGGTTTGGAAATACTTCGAGGGTGAGTAAATGACAGAATTTTCATTTTTGGGTGAACTATCCCTTTAATATGTGGCAGCAGGAGGAGTTCCTCCGAGACATTTGGTAACAATTTCAGCTAGCAGAGGTAGGGGGTATATGCCCTGAACACCTCATTAACCTGATTGGCAACACATCAGCACCTGGGGACATTAGCTGATAAACAACCATCAGGACAGATTCTGAGGGAGAACCCTGCTAAAAATACACTACTAAATACTTTCCTTCCTTTAATCACCTCAAACTGTGCTTGTCTTTTCCCTACAGCCAAAGACGTTGTATGAACAAAACCGCTAACACCTGAAGAGCACGTCTGGAAAACTCGTGTTATGAGCGCTTGGCTAAACTCACAGGAACGTTTAAAATAAACCTGGCCGCAGAAATGACATTGTTAAGAGTTCAACTCAAACTGACATGACTTAATTCACGTTTCTGGTATTACTGTGTACGATTCTACTATCAACGTGCATCACTACACAGAAAACCACCCCTTTGTAATATTTCATCAAAAATAGTATTTGCATAAAGTCTCTACAGGTTTAGACACTGTTTTAGCAAACTCTCATACACACACATTATTCTGGTATATAAAAACAATTTTCACCATCCGATTCCTAACAATTCCTGATGGATATATCGGTTTAATTTTCTTACTTGAAAGTACAACGCTCTTGCTGTCCACTTAAAATAAACTACCATTCAAACGTTTTTTTTTTTTTGTATTATGCTCTGCAGGGATGCATTTATTTTAACAATAAAACAAGAAACATTAACAAGTAATACTGTGAATATTACTACAATTTAAAATATTTTTTTTATTTTAATATCTAGTAAAATTTAATGTATTCCTTTGATGCAAAGCTGTATTTTCAGCATCATTACTCCAGTCTTCAGTGTCACATGATTCTTCAGAAATCATAATATGCTGATCAAGAAACATTTCTGATTAATGTTGAAAACAGATACATTTTCTTCATGATTGTTCGATTAATAAAATGTATTTTTTTTTAAATGTTTGAAATATAAATCTTCTGAAACATTAAACATTTACTGCATATATTGACCCTATCAATTTAATACATCCTTGCCAAATAAAATTCACTAAGTATTAATTTCTCAAACTTTTGAATGGCCGTGTATGTCTCGACTTTATAGTTCAACTTTAATTCAGGTTATAAAAGAGTGAGCGACCAAGGGTTTAATCTTTAGGATTTTATTAAAATACCTTGTGGAATTTACCATCACAAACATGATTGTTTTCTAATAAAAAAGTAAACAAAAACAAAAGTAAAGCTTAAGAGCCTAGTTACAGGAGTTTTTTTGTGTGTGGTTTTTACTTTTTTGCAGTCTGGTGATGGGGAGAAAAAAAAAATCAATTCACAACAAAAAGGTAAGAGAAAGGAATAAAAAGTTCACATGTTGTAAAAATACATTTCCCAACTTCAACGTTACACGCAGTTCTATTAAAACATTCATTCTTCTGTTGTTAGGTGTCAGTGCGACAAATACGCAAAAAGGAGAAAAGAGCTATAGAAAGGAAAAATATCACCGAAGGACACTCACTGTTGAAAGATGGACTGTGTTGGAGAGCTCTGGAGACCTACAACATGATCTTCATTGGGATGGAGGAAGAGTGTAACTGGCGGCTGTAGGATGTGTGTGTATTAGAACCCTGAGAGAGAAACCGACTGCTGCGAGTCCATATCTGTCCTCTCCAGCCTCCCTTCACAGACTAGATTTAACCACATCGGCGGCTCCTGAAAGGGTCTTTCATAGTGCCCGAGCATTTCACACCTCAAAGTGAAAGCCATTTGTGTTCTCCAGAAATATGCATCAAGCACAGAGCAACATATGGCTAAAGAAACAGCCTCCTCTCTCTTGTATGTGTGTTTGAGGGGGGAAAGAGGAGAGGTCGGGGGTGTTCGTCAAGGAAAAAGATTCACCTGCAATCTACGACAGTAAGGCAGCGAGGGGACCGCAGGACGACAAGGGTGCTGAGCTAAAGGATGGAACGAGACTCATCTTGAAATATTTCAATACAACATGTTGAACACTGAATGACACCAACTAGATCGAAACGTCTAATTTCTTGGATTTAACAGTGCACATCTCATATCAAAGCTGGATGATGCTGACGGCAAAGAAACACCACGATAATGCTAGAAGAAACTCGAAAAATTCAAAAACGCTGTAGTACAGAGAAACTTTACAGAGCAGCTATAAAGTCTTGACGAGAATAAAGGGCATCACTTCAGTTTAGGAAAAGCTGCACGTCACTCAAAATTCAACATCAAAATGTGACCAATGGGAAACGAGGGGGAGGGGCCTGATAGGTACGACCATCGCGTTATCATGCACGAATCCATGAGGATTTGGGACACTTATGACAACATCGCCTATCAAGAAAGCATCCTCAATCACGTAGTTTCAAACCGCCTCTGTTTATTAGCATACATCTCGACGTCAAACTGTGCTCCTTTATACAGAAAATTACAAAAATCACAGATCAAGAACTTCCTAAAGCTAAAGCCTGAGATTCAAACTACGTCTAATGAAACAATATAATAGACGTCCTATGCTTGGAGGAAGAAAAAAAGTTTTATTTTGTCATTTGCGAATAACTGATGCACTGGATAAGCAGTCACACAAGTCACATACATGCAGACGCATACACCCCCCCTCAGAAATAGGAACCTATGATCTAAAAAAGCTGTACAAAGCGACAAAGTTGAGCATACATTCAATATCTGTTACTGAGGTACTAGAAAGGCCTTTCTCTTCAGACAACGCTATCCCGAGACACTCTCCTACCTTCTTTGGAAAGCAACCAGTGTTCCAGTGACCTAGCTTTTACATTCTTTCCACCTTATCTTGCATGCTCTAAATGGTGAAAACGTAGAGAAAACGAAGGCTGATATTCATAGAAGACGCCCATGAAAATGTCAAGCTCAGGGTATATGACCTGCTTTAATTCACCCACCCATCCCTCAACAGGTCTGATTTTCCCCTAAACCTTCACGAGAGGCTCTCTGTGCAAGCGTCGGCTGAGCCGGGATGAATTCATCAGCCGTGAACCTGAGGGGGAAGCGAGTCGGCGCCACCTGCTGGCCTTCAACGCTACTGCAGCCTCCAGAGCACCAGGACCTCCTCACAAAAAGGTGGATGAAGCTCAGTTTGTCAGGCCTGTATGAAAATGTGTTTGAGTGTGTGTTAAGAGTTTAAGTGCCTTGAGGCAAGGAGGAAGGGGAGGGCAGACGGGCAGATGCGCTACACAGTGATTTCGTGGGAATTGATGGAGGACGAGCGTGCCTCGCCACGTCACAAAGAGAAGGCCTAATCGGAAAAAAGGAGGCACAAGGAGGAAGTACAGCAAGAGATAATCAAGGACAGAGAGAAGATATGGAAAACAAGGCAAATATTCTTCAAACGGCTACGAATAAAAAAAAGGTGCCAATGTTTTCAGCTTAGCTATGGTGGATCTCAGTATGAGTCAAGCAGAGGTCAATGTTGTACGCACACATTGTAAAAAGAGCATCTTTTTTGAGGGTAGGTTTAGGTCAAATCTTGCAGATATGTCTTAAGTTAGAGATGCTATACACTATGAATATGGCTTTGTTTAAAATTTTCATTTATGAAGCTGGCTGCCTATGAGCAATCTCCCATCATCATTCCCAAGCAGCACACAAAATAAAATCAAGTCGGCCATCACGAGACGATGGAATCTCAAGTATGCAATTTCAATGACACTTATGCAGACCTCAGGCATTACGGACGCTGTAAATCCTGTGACTAAAGTGGAGCACATGATCAAACCTCCAACAGCTCTGGGGGTGAAGCTCTCTTGTTTTCTGCAAAAAGAAAGAGAAAGAGAGAGAGGATGGACAAATCTAGAAAATGCCTTCCACATGACGAGAGAGTGAGAGGAACACGAAACATCTGAGCTCTTCCCATGGACTGTTACTCTGAGCCACGGGCCACAACCATTAGCCTTGATCTCCGTTATTGAACACCAGCTGTGAAATAATTGCTGATGGCTGCTGAATTTAATCAAAGACGTTAGCCAGCTGTTACTTTGTTTTGATGATCAAACGTTTGCTAAGATGTGACAGGTTGAGAAGGTTTTACAAATGTATGCTAGGAGGAGGATGGGCAGGGGACAAAGAAAAGAAAACAAGGTCCATGCGTTTATTTCCACGCTGTTAAAACAGATAAGAAAAAAACAGAAATGTAAGAAACACTACTCGGAAACAAACTCCAACTAGTCCAGAGTAGACAAAGCAAAGGAACTGGGATTTCGTTGCTTAGAAATATTGTGTGTATCAACCCAATTATTGAATCCTTGAGAGAAGTTATTGCTTTCTGCCAAAGTGAACAACAGGAGACCGCGAGTGGAAATGAGGGGTACGATTGGGGTACAGGGTTTCACTCCTGGGTTTGTACACGTGTTCTTTTGGACTGGTGTGACCCGAGGTCACGTCGAAAGCAGGGGCGACAGTCCCCCCCGTGTGAAGTGAAAGGGCATCGATCAGGGCAAAGATGGAATGTGCTTGGATGCTATTGGTCGGAAGGGATGTCTCTGTCCGCCTCGGCCTTGGAGGGCTGCCCGGGAGAGGGGGTATGAGGTGGGTGTGAGACGGGGGCGATGCCGTGGGCCAGGGGCAGAGATCCAGCCACAATGCCCTCCACTCCTGCCCCAGCTCCAGGCAGCCCGCCCGCTGCTACGCCAATCAGCCCTGCAGGGAACCTACAACAGAGACATGTTTTCACTCTCTCAAATACGCTGAGATACTGTAAAAGCTAGGGCTGTGACGATAAATCGATACGGAATCGATTCATCGATCGTTTCTGACATCTTCCGAATGCATCGCATTCTCTCTGGAACAGATTCTGAGCTTAGATTTTAACAGCAGATGGCGCTCTAATCTACTTTTTAATCTGTACACTCAAATGCTCATGAAGAGGAGTGCTGAAGAGCGCTTGTGCGTTCGGTAGGGATGGGCGATACCTCTTATTATTTTGATCCGATACCGATATTTTCAAGCCCAGTATCGTCGATATAGATACCTCTAAACTAAACTGATATTTTAAATGAATATACTCCGTAATTATACTCACTTAATATTAGATTTTAAAGCCATGTATTATTGTTTTTATTACATGTCATAGGCCTTTTTTGTGGTTTACACCTTTACTGGGGCAGTAACCTCAAAGGTGCACCTATACCCCCAAAAGGGAGCATATTAGTACAATACTAGTATGCATGCTTTAAGGGTAGATAAGTTACAAAAGGTGCACCTTTCTACTTTCAGACGAATCCAATCGGACTTATATTAAATATTGTCCATATATCCATATTTCAAACGTAAACACTTTTCTCTCACTTCTGGTATCTGTGGTACGAGGAAGTCGTTCCGGGCGGATGACATGCTCCTCTGAGATATGCTAGTCTCACGAGTTTGTTTACAAGAGCAAAGGAAGCAAAGTTTTCTAACTTTGGCAAAGGAAAACCAGTCTCCTCTTAAATTATATCAAAATCCTACGACATTTTTCTTTACAAATCCTCGTTTTGTACTTCGAATTCGTGACCAATATTTTGTTCCGTTCTCTCTCTGCGTTCATCACTAATCACACACAACACCGACATCCTACGTCATCCGGCGGAACAACTTCCACGTACCACAGATACCGGTAGTGAGAGAAAAGAGTTTATTACGTTTAAAATATGGATATTTTCCGAACAAAAATGCATGGAATCACTACAGGAGGCCTCTATTCACCCCCCGGAGCCGTGTGAGGCACATTTTATTACGGATGTTATTTCACGTCTTCAGGACGGTTGACAAAAAACACCCGCTTACCCCCATTGTAAGGCTTGGAGGGGCCAGGACAATTTTGAATATAACTCCGATTGGATTCGTCTGAAAGAAGAAAGTCATACACACCTAGGATGCTTTGAGGGTAAGTAAATCCAAGGCAAATTAATTTTTTTGGGTGAACTAACCCTTTAATAGAAACACAGCCCACTGTAATTGGCTTCAACTTTTCAGCTTATTTTAGTTTTTAAGTGTGTGTAAGGATTTGGAAACAAGCAGAGTACGACTGTTTCTAAAGCATGCAGTGCCATCTGTTCAAAACTAAGCTCAGAATCGACTCGAGAAAGAATCGCGATGCATTGATTTATTTTCCCAGCCCTAGTAAATGCACTAATGGCAGTCAGGATGGAGGTGTAGTTACCTATAGGCTGCAGCTCCGTTGAGCTCAGAGTGAACGGTGGTGGCTTCCATAGACGGCCACTGAGAGGTTGACATCAAATACTCCTTATTCACGCAGTTCTTCAGACTGTCTGGGATACGACCTGCATGGACACGAGAGAGCACAGCGTCATTCGTACCCATGTAAAAACTTGCAGCAGTTTAATTAGAACAGCACATGAATACTTCAATGTTTGTATCAATCTGGCATGCTTTCCAACATTTATTATAGAATAAACAATACTTAAGAAAATTTAACTTTTTATTCACAGCAGGGACAGGCGGATAATGAACAGCTAGTGTTTTTCTGACCTGTGATGGCCCTGCGCACCTCCTCGCGCCGCCTCCTCTCTGGCCTCAATAGAGGCTTGTTCACTGTACCAGGATGTGTGCGGGGTACAGATAAGATTTGGGGCATCCTTCAGTGGGCCCTGAGAGAAACTGTTGAAGAAAATGCAGATAGTGTCATGATGGGAAGAAAAAAACCTTCAGCATGAGGGCTTTGAAAGGCCAATTGTTGAATGTGGATTAGAAAATTATTTAATTGTAGTTTAGTGAAACTGAAAATTACTGTAGCAGTAACGTCAGAATAATAAAGCAAACAGGAAACTTGTGTCCCTCACCTGAAGGGCTCTGTCTCATGGACGTCCAGGGCTGCTCCCCGTATTCTGCCTTCTTTCAGAGCCTGGGCCAGAGCCTTCTCATCCACCAGACCGCCACGCGCCGAGTTCACGAGGAAGGCGCCCTGACGCATCTACAAATAAAAGCATTGATAGATATTAAAACGGAAAGCAAATTCAACGTGCTAATATGAGTTTTCACTCTTGGTTCATTCATTTCCACATCAATCTCCCAGGGTTCCTACACATTTTCCATTTCAAAAATCCATACTTTTCCAGACTCAAATATCCAAACCTTTCACTAGAGTATAGTAGAGTATATTTCAATAAAGACTAGAGTAAAAGCCTGTCATATTTTTTTTATTGATATATTACAAATAATTTTAACACTGGCAAAACATAGGTAACATTAAAAGGTCTACTAAAGTGCCTTGAAATGCACAGCATTATGTGGTGTGTGCTAAACGTATAGCCCAATATATTTTTTTTAAATGCACACCGTAAAACAAATATAATGAAAATATCCCTTACGAAAATTAACCGTGTTACAACCAAAAAACATTACTATAGGTAAACCATGGTAAAAAAAAAATATGAAACATTGTGACACCAACCATGGTAACCATGGTATTTGTAGTAAAACTGTGGTTATAGGCTACAACTGGTAATAAAAACGTCCACAAAAACACTGTTAGCCTACTATAGCCTATTTTTACCATAGTAATACCATTGTTAATTTCCATAAGGGATGGTGTATAATAACATGAAATAAATGTTTTAATAGAGTGACATTTACATCACAAAATATCAGGGAGTGACATTTATTTTAAACGCCATCAGAACTGGGTTGTGGTGCAGGCGGGACAGGACTAATGATCGGTCATTGAAGGGTATGAAGACTATGAACAGCGCTCCAGATATGCGTAATCTCTTCAGAACATTTAATTCTCTCCTCTGTCCCCTTCACCACTTCTATAACAGCTGATGACTTTGCAACTTTTTTTACAGACAAAACTAAAACAATCAGTAGTCAGTTTTCACCTCCACTCACACAGGACCTCCAACCAACTAGATCCACTGCTCAAACTCCCATCTTCTCCTTCTGTCCCCTCACTGAGGCGGAAGTATCCAAACTTCTCCTCTCCAGCCATCCTACAACATGTCCTGTAGACTCTATCCCCTCGCACCTTCTCCAAGCAATCTCTCCCACACTCTTACCAGCACTCACACACATCATCAACACATCTCTCCTCACAGGCATCTTCCCCACTGCATTCAAGCAGGCTCGGGTAACCCCACTGCTCAAAAAACCTACATTAAACACTTCTCTTATAGAAAACTACAGACCTATCTCTCTCCTTCCATTCATAGCCAAAACACTCGAACGAGTTGTCTTCAACCAGGTCTCATTGTTTCTTTCACAGAACAACAAACTGGACGCTAAACAGTCAGGTTTCAGAAGTGGCCATTCAACTGAGACTGCGCTACTCTGTCACTGAAGCCCTGCGAATTGCAAAAGCTGATTCCAAATCATCAGTCCTCATTCTGCTGGATCTGTCTGCCGCTTTTGACACGGTCAATCATCAGATCCTCCTGTCCACCCTCTCATCACTGGAATTCCACTTCGCTGGTTTGAATCATATCTCACTGGTCGGTCTTTCAGGGTGGCCTGGGGAAGGGAGGTATCCAAAGCACATCAATTGGTCACTGGGGTTCTCCAGGGCTCGGTTCTTGGACCCCTCCTCTTCTCCACATACACTACATCACTGGGTCCCATCATACAGGCACATGGCTTCTCCTACCATTTCTACGCTGATGACACACAGCTCTAGCTCTCATTTCGACCAGATGATCCAACGTTAGCTGCTCGGATCTCCGGCTGCCTGGCAGACATCTCGGCATGGATGAAAGAACATCACCTACAGCTCAACCTGGCAAAGACTGAGCTTCTTGTCTTCCCTGCCACTCCAAATCTATGGCATGACTTCACTATTCAGTTTGGTTCATCAACTTCGGTCAGAAATCTTGGTGTAATCTTTGATGACCAGCTGATCTTCAAAGAGCACATTGCAAAGACTGCACAATCTTGCAGGTTTGCACTACACAACATCAGAAAGATCAGGCCCTTTCTGACAGAGCATGCTGCACAACTTCTTGTCCAGGCCCTTGTCATTTCTAGACTGGACTACTGCAATGCTCTTCTGGCTGGACTTCCATCAAACACAATCAAACCTCTACAAATGATTCAGAATGCAGCGGCACGACTGGTCTTCAACGAGCCCAAAAGAGCCCATGTCTCACCTCTCTTTATCTCCTTGCACTGGCTACCAGTTTGCAGCTCGCATCAAGTAAAAAACATTGATGCTTGCATACAGAACAACCACAGGCTCAGCACCCACCTACTTCCACTCACTATTACGAATCTACATCCCCTCCAGAAGTCTGAGATCTGCTAGTGAGCGACGCCTCGTGGTGCCATCACAGAGAGGCTCAAAATCACTTTCCAGAACGTTTTCATTCACCATTCCTGGCTGCTGGAATGATCTTCCTACCCCCATCCGGAACGCTGGATCCCTGTCAATCTTCAAGCAACAACTGAAAACTCATCTCTTTCTACACTACTTGTCTTCAAAAAAAAAAAAAAACCTTTCCCTTTTTCTATATCTTCATCTTTCCCTCCTTCCCTTGCTAGCTTGTACTTATTTAAACAATGCCTGAGACTTGGTGTTACGAGCACTTCCTCTGTCTGTTTGCCTCTTCAAGATTAATCGCTTTATGTATTCCCCAATTGTAAGTCGCTTTGGATAAAAGCATCTGCAAAATGAATAAATGTAAATGTATATTTCCAAGCATAACTGTCCTTTCCAAGCAAGATGTGGAATGGTACATGTAGAAGTGAGTACATCCCTCATATTTCTGTAAATATTTTATTATATCTTTTCACGTGACAACACTGAAGAAATGACACTTTGCTACAATGTAAAGTAGCGAGTATACAGTTTGTATAACAGTGTAAATTTGCAGTCTCCTCAAAATAACTCAACACAGCCATTAAGGTCTAAACTGCTGGTCACCAAAGTGAGTCATCGGAGTTAAAATGTCCAAATTGGGCCCAATTAGCCATTTTCTCTCCCGAGTGTCATGTGACTTGTTAGTGTTACAAGGTCTCAGGTGTGTGTGGAGCAGGTGTGTTAAATTTGGTGTTATCGCTCTCACTCTCTCATACTGGTCACTGGAAGTTCAACATGGCACCTCATGGCAAAGAACTCTCTGAGGATCTGAAAAAAAGAATTGTTGCTCTACATAAAGATGAAGGCGTAGGCTATAAAAAGATTGCCAAGACCCTGAAACTGAGCTGCAGCACGTTGGCCAAGACCATAAAGCGGTTTAACAGGACAGGTTCCACTCAGAACAGGCCTCGCCATGGTCGACCAAAGAAGTTGAGTGCACATGCTCAGCGTCATATCCAGAGGTTGTGTTTGGGAAATAGACGTATGAGTGCTGCCAGCATTGCTGCAGAGGTTGAAGGGGTGGGGGGTCAGCCTGTCAGTGCTCAGACCATACGCCGCACACTGCATCAAATTGGTCTGCATGGCTGTCGTCCCAGAAGGAAGCCTCTTCTAAAGATGATGCACAAGATAGCCCGCAAACAGTTTGCTGAAGACAAGCAGACTAAAAACAAGGATTACTGGAACCATGTCCTTAGCAACTGCAGCCAAGCAACGACACTGTTTGCATCACTTTTTCACAATATTTTCTCCCATTCGAGTCCTTATCTGTGAAGGACAGAGTGTTGTTTTCTGTGTTGTATTGAAATAGCTGTGCAGAATAAACTTTTTCCCATTTATCTTGAAAATAAATGTGTATTGCACATGGCATCGGCAGTTTGCTTTTGAAAATCAGACCGGATTGTCGTCATACCAACTGCAAGTCCACAAGAACCAAGAATAGGTGTGGTTCCGTTGCGTAAAGCCAAGTAAAAAAAACATCTTTCACATGAAGCAAATGAGTCAACCTCTGATGTTCATACCAAAAGTAGTCAGAACCGAACGGCTCCAACAGTGCTGTTCAATGAGAAGAGTGTTGTGTTTGTACCTGTTTGATGGTGAAGTCGTTGATGAGGTGGTGGTTGTGCTCGTTTAGGCTGCAGTGTAACGACACACAGTCCGAGTGGATGAGCAGGTCCTGTAGTGTCGCCATGCGCTGGAGTCCTAGTGATCGCTCCACCCCATCCGGCAGGTACGGGTCATAGAAAATCACTCCAAAACCAAAGGCCTTTGCCCTCAGAGCAACTGCTTGGCCAATACGTCCTAAAAACAGCAATCATAAAAAAAAATTTAGTCTCAGTTTGGACCACATTAACCTCACATCAGTTAAAACAGTGTTCCTGTGGCTCAGTGGTTAGAGCATTGCGTTAGCAGCGCAAAGGTTGTGGGTTCGATTCCCAGGGAACACACATACTGACAATACAAATGTATAGCCTGAACGCACTGTAAGTCGCTTTGGATAAAAGCGTCTGCTAAATGCATAAATGTAAATGTAAAACCAGAGATTAGATAGAGGTTCAGAAAAGGAGACTCACGGATGATTCATTTTAAAACTAAACCCCCCAGATGACCAGGGCTTAAAAAAAAATAAATAGATAACACCATACTCCCTCAAGTTGATTGATTACATTAAAAATAGCAACCATTTTTTGTATTACATGTTTTCTGAAATGTTTAGATATGAAAATTACACATCTAATTAAAGATGCACTAATTCTCAAACATTTCCAGAACAGAAATATGAACATTGGATAAAACCAGGTTCTAAATTCATGTTTAATTTAATTAGATTTAGTATTTTTTTTATTGTAAAATACTGCCACAATACTGAAAATAAAAATGTACAATGATTTTAGGAATAAAATGCTGTAGAATCAATTAATTACACCCAAAGTCTAGTGTTTACATAATATAATTGTGTACATTTATATGTATATATAAATATACGTATACATTAAAGAAACATTACATTTACATTTATGCATTTAGCAGACGCTTTTATCCAAAGCGACTTACAGCGCATTCAGGCTATACATTTGTATTGTCAGTACAGTACAAACATATGTAATATACATTTATAATTATGTATAATATAAATTGTATATACACAGATTTCTTAAATATATACATGTATGTGTGTGTATTTACAAGGGCTGTCAAAGTTAATGCAAATTTATTTTAATGCCACTAATTTTATTAACTCACGATTAACGCAGCGCACATTTTCTGTTTGCCCGTGGCCCAACCCGTAGTTGGAAAAATGGAAATGCACAGTGTTGCCAACTTCGTGACTTTGCAGACCCCTTTAGTGACTGTTTTTTCCCCATCAAAAAAAGTGCCCAAACCTTTATAGTTTCGGTTTCAGTAACTACCTGTGCGCACACATCTCTCTCTCTGTGCATCTGCTCTGTTCAACGCGCGGCAGAGAGAAGCAGCGCTTTCAGTTAAACACATTATGTTGTTTCTCTAATTTTATATGCAAATATAGCTGAAATAATAGCACAGCTATTGTCTTTATCTTGTGTATTTGTTTTCATCAGATGAAGGCTCGATTATCAGGATTTTTGTGCAGAAAAACATCTTGGAAGGGAGAGCTGGTTATGTAGACTAGTCTTAATGGGTCGTGTTTCAGTCACAATTTCATATTCATTCCATTGTCTGACAACAGAAACGTAATATGTTTTTCTAAAGCTGAAGTGACCTTTATTTATGCTAGAATATGTAGAACTTAATATTTTAACTTATTGCAGAATAATCAAAGTCTAATGATTAATCAGTGAAATAGTTGACGATTAATCATTCTAGTCATTAGATTAATCGAGTATCAAAATAATCGTTTGTTGCAGCCCTACACGGTACTAGGATTGGGTACCGAACTCTGTACTTTTAAGGGTAGACCGAATTGAGTCAGTACTACTGATTAACATTAAATCATTCTGACCAAATTTCGAGAGAGCGAGAGACTCTGTGACATCACCCCCATTCCATTCATAAAAACGGAATTTACTCTAAAGTGCAGAATGCTACGGAATTCGTTTTTGGATGAATAAAAGAAGGTCTGTCACTTAATTGGAATCGCGATATGAACTAGTGTATGTGAATATTAAAATGCAAAAAGACTGTTTAAATATGAATCCTGCATGCTCCGTTAGCCTCTGTGTGTATGAATGGCGGAGACACGGTTTTGTTTACCACACAAATACTGAAGCACACGTGAACTCGCTGTGATTTTAAGCCTCTGCATCTCACTACATGAACTTGCAGGCTGTGAGAGTCACTTCATGCGAATTTACAGTTTCATTTGAGAAAACTAGCATCAATATCATACTGTATACACAGAAACTTTACGGCAACCTGTCAAAATAAAAGTGCGGTTTTACATGTAACAAAAATATATTACTCTTGTATTACTTTTGTACAGTATAATGTAAATCTTTTATATTCTATTTACTGACGAATTTAAATAAAACAATTAAATGATAAAAGTAATTACAACCAAATTAACCACTTAATTGTATAAATACAATTATTATAAAAACTTTTTTAAAGATATATTCACACAATTTTTCTACCATGTATTAATTTTAACAGCAAACCACTGTTTGTTTGCCAAAAAACAAATGGATTTAATTTTCATTTGATTAAAAATAAATAAATGTCTCCTGCCTTCATTTGATTATCAGAAAAAAATAAAAAGAATTTCTGGAAGAATAAAAAAATAGTAAGGCCCTCTTAATCAATTTTGAAATTGAGAGTTTTGGACTTATTTTTTCACTGAAATGTTTTTTAGTTATCATACAGAGAGTAAAGTACCGAAAAAAGGTACCGTTGGGTACCAGTACCGAATTTCAGGTACCGATACTGGTTCAAATGTGAACGGTACCCAACCCTACACAGTACACAAACATATATTATGTAAACAAACTTATTTTTGATGCGATTAATCAATTTGACAGCACTAGAACAAACCTTTGCAAAAATATAAACAGGAATACAACTATAAAGTTTAGTATAAGTGATACTAAAGTGGAGATTTACAGGAGAAAATCATCCTTTAAAGATACGCATTGTAACAGTCTACAGATGCAAATAGACAACGAGCATCGAAATAAAAATTGAAATGTATATTTTGGATTTTATTACAACTAGTCTAAAATCACACATTATGAAGCCAAAAAGCTCACAATTTCAAAATTGACCAGTGCTTAAAAAAAATTTGCCTGTAGCGTTTTGCTCATTTTTTTTTTATAAATAGTTCATTTTATTATTTAGTAAAAATTAAGCTGCAGTTAGTCATGTTTTATATTTAGTAGTACAACTATTCTAGTTATTTTATAGGTAGAGAAGTTACATTTGCTGTCAGCTGTCGCTTTAAATAAGCTGCTTCTTTAAGCCCCGAGAAACACGCATCAGGACTCACCCAGTCCAATAATGCCCAACGTTTCCCCTCGAATACGTGCCGCGCCTCCGGCCACCTCCCGGATCTGCTCCACGCTGGAGGCACGGGTGCCCTCGCGCAGAGCCTGATGCATCCAGGTTACGCGGCGGTACAGATTCAGAATTAGACACATGGCGGTGTCTGCCGTCTCCTCCACAGACGCGGCTGGCACATTACACACTGCTATACCTGTAAAAGACAAAGAACCAGTATAAACAGTCAGTTTGACTGAAACTCACGCAGTCAAACACAATCATTTCACATCACAGGAACAAAACTCACCCAGCTCTGCTGCAGCTTTTATATCAACATTGTCAAAACCACTGCCAATCCTCACAATGACCCGAAGACCTTTGAACTTGTCCAGGTCATCTCGCGAGAGCGTGATGGTGTGGTAGAGCAAAGCTGCAACAGCCTCATTTAAGACCTGCAACAGCATGAAATGCTCAGAGTAAAAACCTATGAAACATTATATAAAGCCCTGAGATATGGCCAAAACCTGTGACATTACCTTCTCGTGGATCTCCTGGGTGGACTGGGCATCACAGAAGGCCACGGTGGCCACGTCCTTCAGGATGGGCATCTCCACCGTACAGTCCCGGCCATCCAGCAGCGCCACCAGAGGACGAGGGTGCATGGGGCCATTGAGGATGGGTGGTCGAATGCCTGCAAGACACCCAAAATAATCGTATTAATCATTTCTTATATGTAACAGGAACTCAAATTGTTCAAATGCCTACAAATTTGGGGACTCTACATTGAGTTCATTACAGGTATCTATAGCTATGTTTGCATCACCCTGTTTTTATGCGCATTTTGAAGTATGGCATTAGAAACGAATGGAAATATCAAATTACGAATAAAAATCCTTTAATTCGCAAAAACAATTTACGCTTGCTTGAGGTGGTTTTTGACTTGTACGAAAAAGGGTTAATAAGAATAATGGGAGATGGAAACGCATTTGCAGAGTAAATTCCTCCATGCGCATCAAAGTCATGTGACTTTGCGCTATGGGATAACACAACTTGACTGACCAGCGGTCTGATCTTTTTCCACAGCATCTGAAATGTTATGGTCATTTTAAAATGCCCGAGAAAGGTCTGTCATCGAAGTAGTTTTGTATAATTGACTCCTAGAACTATTAGACGACTGCGTTCCCAAACAGCAGGCATCCACCTCCAAAAGCAATGACCGCATTTATTTTGAGGCGCAAGTAATATTATAAATGAAAATCATTATATTCACTGGCTTCTCTTACTTTTCTTAGTGATATATAGTGTCAGTTTACCAGGAAGTTACGATTTTGTTCTCTTTGGATGCAAACGGTGCAAATGTTTTATGAGATATTTCATTTTGCATACAAGTTAAATTCGCAACTTTGGATGGAAACCCGGTTTATAAGCAGACATTTTAAACCCGCTTGGCTTTTGGATGCTAGTCATGTTAATAACAACAGCAGCATCTGCCATCATCTGCAACTAGATTTACTTCACGGTTCATTAAACCAGATTAGGTGGTACGTATGATCGGTTGACTGATTTTACAGGCCTTTCAGTTTCCTCTTAGCAATGCTGGCCAACAGTTAAACTGCATTCAATAACTACCCTGTAAAAACATCCTAACTCATTATGAGGCTACCAAGACTACCAGCATTGCTACCAAATAGATTATTTACATCAACAAAAGGCCATATCAATTGACGCCAAGCTATTGCAAAGCCATGGAGGATTCCATAAAATTTTTAATGTTAAGGGCCTCAAATTCCAAGAAACTGCTTTATGATCATTACTTATGAGGCAAGACAACAGCTCCTAATAACTCTTCAGTCCAGGGTCCACCCCAACCCCCCCAACCTGACAAACGAAAGTGTGAGCAGGGGACAGAGGGAGGGAAGGAGATGAGGAAAGGGGGCAGGGAGTCTTCACATGACTCATAATGACCTACATTCAGCAGACTGGAGGCTAAATTATCTTTGTCTTCATCCTACTACTAAACCATCAATACCCACTTCTTGTCTAATATATCAGATATAGAAAGCTTTAAATAAATATAGAAACTAGGGATAATGAAAATTCTCTAATTTACTCACTCTTATGTAGTTGTATTTATTTTGAAGAACGTCTATGACCAAAAAGTTTCGGTGTCTGTCCATTGACTTATTGAAATGGGCAAAACAAAAAAACAGTATTACACGGACGTTTCTCAAAATATCTGCTTTTGTGAAAGTCAGTCATTCAGGTTTGGAATTATATGAGGGCAAGTAAATGACAATTTTCATTTTTGATAAACTCCCTCTTTAAGATGCCCTGCATTCTATTCTACTCTATTACACTAAATCTTGTGGTAAAATAAGTATTGTGCACATCTCTATTCATAGTGATATCACTACAATAATGAAACGCCATCAAGGTCTGAAAGCTACTGAATCAAGTCAACAAATTCAGAATAACTATTACATATTGTAATAATTTTAATATCCAATTTAAAACAACTGCTTGAAATGTGTTTTGAGGCAACTTTAATTTCAGTGTGATAATCTGCAGATATCCTTTTTCTGCAGAGACCTTTAAAGTTTAGTTCTGACCAATTTATTAGCTGACGATCTATCAATAACCCTACTAAAAGGTCTGCACTTACCTTCCACACACCCCTATGAAAGTGGTCCATTTTGAGTACATGTCGATTTGAACATGTCTACCAAGAACCTGTCACTTACAAATGCATCTCTTTACATTTAAGCACTGTTGCCTATTGTAAACACTAGTTTCAGATTGAATTGAGAGATGCAGACAGGCTACAGCACATAATAGTTGGCAACATAGTATAAAAGACACTCTGACAATGCAATACACCATCATAACAAAACAGAATGACAAACTAAAGAGAATTGGTACTATAGGCCAAAACATTTTAACAAACATCCACAAAGCAGCACTGTATTCACTGCATATATGGCACGTGACAGGGACTTCACAGAAACAGTGAGTATGTGAAAGCAAGGATTTTAGTACACAGTCCCAACTGACTGCAAAAAAGCAGGGATGGCTTTTTTTTGTTAATAGTTGCACATTCTTTTAAATCAGCAGGGTAAAAGGCTGACATGTTAGACAATGAGGAACTTCTGCCTGTCACAGCCAAACAGAACAACTACAGGAAGGACATTTCAGAGAAAACGCAAAAACAAATCCAGCCTGGGACAAATTTCCCCAACCTACGACTTGTGCAAGAGAACAGGATTCCCAGGACAGAGACACAAAGGATGCAATAGGAGAACTTAATTGATCAGTGCCATCAGATTCCCATCATGCATCAGGATGTTCTGTGCACCACGATCATTAAACTGCATTACATAAACAGTGCAACAAACGGCAAAATTCATCACGGCATCACTGAAACTGCCCATTTTAAGAGATGGTTAGGCGGCATGTACCAGAAATATTGCACAACGAGGTGTGAGATTTTGCTCATCATATAATTATGATCTCATTAAAATCACGATCGTCTAAGAATAGCAAAGTGGAAGTGGGTGTTAAACCATTCATCCAAGAACTCACAAATTCCAAAACCTATAGCTAAACAATGCTCGCGCAAAACAGAAGGGGATGATGATACAAACAGCAACCCCTACATTGTAAGTAAATCACATCAAGCGATCTGTGCTATCTTTCAGTTCATCTGAATGGATGCGCAGCGCACCTGTATTTGACTTACCGTAAACTCTAGTGTGAAGGTACATGACTCGCCATCGCTCTCACACACATGCAAAGACAGAGCGAGAGAGTCTTGCATAATATGCAAAATTGATGCGCTACATGTAAACAATATTCTTTGTATTTTCCCGTCAAAATAATGGAGTTCCTTTGGAATTCTTCAGCTTTTAAGAACTGCCGGGTTCTCCAGTAGTAGGCAGAACTAATGCACAAACGAGAATCTCATTGGCTGGTGCTCACCTAATATTGTCCCCGTTTTGTTTCAGCAAACCAGTTTGCGAAAAACGCACACAACCTGGTTAATATTCATTAATCCAGCAGCTCTTTAATCCTTAATGCGTTTTATACTGTTCTTATTAGCATAATTCACTATCATCATCTTCTTAGCATTATTGTTAGTTTTTTTCCCCCAGAACCACTGAATGACCAAAAAGGCATCACCACCAGTCCTAAATTCAGTAAAAATGACTAATAGGCATCCTTCTATCATTAAATACTTGATTATAATATTATAATGCTTGACTGACTAAGAGTGTACCTTCACATTTAAAAAGCTGTGCCATTTAACAAACATTATTTTATATAATACACACACAGTATATCAGTCTAGCGAGTAAACTAAGAAAGTACTAGTCAATGGCGATTCAATTGCTAAGGTGTCCGTAGAGGGTTGAACAGCCATGTTACATTCTACGGTTTGAGACTCACCGCCCCCTTCCATCACTGACAGGTGTTGCTGCACTGGCGGCTGAGATGGGGGTGGGGTAAGACACCTCCTGGGTGTTCACTAAAACGCACACTCGCGTTATCACACTCCCGTGCATGGCGAATAATTAAGAAGTCTTAAAAGACAAATATTTGCGCTCTTTCCCTGCAAATCAGTGCTGTGTGGAAAAGCACACACTGTGCAGGCAGTAGAAGAGCACGTAATATATAAAACAGGCGAGAGGAGGAGGAATAAAACGGCTGAGCGGCTAAATGCAGTCGCAAGGAACAATGCAAACACTTATTGCTGTAGGGTCAGGGCGAGAGCGGCGCTGAGAGCACAGATGCAGTGTGTTGAGTCCGCGCCAGGCTGCATGAGAAAGAGAGAGGGCCGCAGCACAAGCATGGCCATGCAAACAATGCCATTCATTCAGCGCTCGTTTCTCCTCCGCTTCACCCCCCTCCCAAACCTTCTCTCGCTCTCCTTTCCCTTGCCATTTCACCCCCACATGGTCCTCACACGGGCTCAAGGAGAAGGGGGGAAGGGTGGGTGGATGATAATACAGCTGCACCACACCCTGCCTCCTACTTGGCCCACACACACACACACACTAGCTCAAGCTGCAAGGACACGCACCAGACGCGGGAAAAAAAGAAAATCACGCCTGCTTCTGACACCACACCCATGTGAATTACAACATCTTCGAGAAAACACACACACACGTAACAACAAACAGGTACATGTAGTTCCAAACCTTGCATCATGAAATCCACGCGCCTGTCTTCTCTCCCCTCCTTCTATCGCTCTCTCTCTCTCCACCCTTTACAATCAGTGTCAGGCTGTTTCTGCCTGGCAGACTCCCAGCTCCCATGTCATCCACACTGGCCCCTCCCCCGCAGCGACGGGCCAATCAGAGGCCTGGGCTTTGAGCGCCAGCCAATCAGCACAAACTTCCACGGCATTGACAAGCAGCACTAGAGGCAGTTAGACAGTTGTTGTTTTTTAAAGAGACAGATAGACAGTCTCATTCTGCTCACATCTACATGACCCCGCTCTTCTGAAGAAACACAGCGGTTATCCTCGTCACCCACCCTCCCCCCTCCGCTCTCTCTTTTGCGGTCACTTGGATACATTTGACTGTCATCTGCAGCTATAGCTGTAAAATGCATTTAAATATCAGGATGTTTCTTTTTTTTTTAAAAACAAGGCTTTTTGCAATGCAAAAATCGTACTCCGTACAAATGACACACTAAATATTCTCACAGAATGTTATCTGCATACAAAATGACTTGCTTTGCTTAATAGAAAGGTTTGACTCAAGGCTACTGCTGACGAGACTTGCAACAGACAGTGAAGCTCCCGCTTACAATCTCTATGTAAATTGCTTAACGGCACAAGACACTCTCCCTACTTGAATTAGCATTTAAAATGCCACAATTAAGCAATAACATACAATAGGCCGTGCCATATGGTTAACAATGTCATTTGGTAAAGGGCACAACATGAGCTAAGGTTGCAAACAGAACCATTTCCATTTTGTCTTTTGCTCTTGAACGACTGCCTTCAGCCAATGTGGAATGCGGTATTCTTGCATTCCAACCCTCTACAATGCGACTAAATCACTCGCATATGCGACTAATCTTCACTCTGGGCGACTAAATGTCTAAAATTAGCCAATGGCTAATAAATTCTCAGATTTTACTCGCCAGTGTGTGACTTTGAGGCTAAGTATAGCACAGATATATTTTAACTGGCCGAACACACTAAATGAGTGCTTTAGAGTTTTGCTCTGTCAAGCAATCTGTGCAGTTCATCTCAATGGATGCGCAGCGCACCTGTATTTGACGCACCATGAACTCTAGGCGTCGTGACTTTGAGGCTATATAGACAGATATCTTTGTGAGGAACACAATAAAAGTGCTTTCACTGAAGGAATGGTTTTCAGGTTTCCTGTCTGCAAAGAGGCGCACCGTGCAAGGCGCACCACTCACACATATTGAGTTTCAATACAAACATTTTGATGCGATGTAAATAATTCATTTGTGCAGTTTTTATTATAGTCTTTTTTGTTCCCTGTTCAGTAGTTGGTATTTCAGGCCCCTTATCTCAGGTTTTAATTTCTTTCGGATTGATTATCATTCCAGTGATTTGCATGCATCCGTTCATTGCGTGTTCATCCATTATCGTATTTTTTTATGTTATCTTATTAGCCGTATTATTGTTAGTTTTTCCCAGTATTTTTTACAGAAACACTGAATGACCAAAAAGCACCACCACCAGTCCTAAATTCAGTTAAATGTATGTGCATTCAAACATGGTTACTAAGTTTGAATTCTAATTACTAAAATTCTATCATTAAATAATACCTAATTATCATAATATAATGCTTGACTGACTGATGTTAAGAGTATACTTTCAGATACACATACACATATATAGGCCTAGTATTATCAGTCTGGTGAGTCAGCTAAAACAAATTACTAGCCGATGGCGATTCAATTGCCAAGTTGTCCGTAGAGGGTTGCATTCAGTAAATGCTTAACTCATCTTTAAATACAGCACAACCTTTTAGGCCTTATTACTTTTATAAAATGGTTAGCACAAAAAAAATATTAGGGACACAAATTAAAACTCCTAACAAGCTAATTTAATAAGCATCCCCCAACAGCCAGAACAGTGTAGTAACCGTTATAAAATTGCAATGTAACAGAAGCAACAGTTATTTTCTTCTGCATTGACGTATATCCGATTATCGAAAAGAAGAAAAAGGAAGATGAAGGCAAGATCGCAAGAGCAAGGGTGTTTGCAGATTACAAATGATTCGGAGACCCAGTCATTTTGATTAAAAGTTGATTAAGTAAAAAAATATTTTTTAAAAATGAAACATGCATAGAAGCATTAGATTATTGATGTTATTGTGAACAGGTCATTTAGAAAATCTATCTTTATCTTTTCTATTTAGAAAAAATAGTGAAATTATTTAATTATTCATATTATTTCACTATTCATATGGCCTGCAAAAAGGTGTGTCCCATTTTTTTTATTTTAACAGGTCATTTTAATGCCATTTATATTAACTGCAAAGTTACAGGGAATGCAAAAACCTGAAAACACAACACACCGTTTTGAAGTTTCCCAAATTGCAACTGGATGCAGAATTACATAGTGTTCATCTAAAAGTCTTGAAGTAATGCCAAATAGATACTGCACATTTCACGAATCCGATCATACAACTACCCATCAAACACTGGGGCCCATAATTAAGGATCTATTTAAATTTTAGCTATCAAGTCTAAAATCAACATCATCTACATCTGTGGTGTCAGAGTTCCTCTTTGATGAGGAGTAGCTGCACCTGCCAAGAAAACACAAAAGAGACTGCAATATACAGCCTCCCCCCTCGGCGTTCCTTACACACCCCCAAACGAGCATCTTTATGAGATGAGACTACATTTGCCAAATGTAAAGAACTAGCTTTCCCTAGATTGTATTAAAGTGTCAAATGGAGAGGATCTCCATTCATTCAGTAGTAATGAGCTATTTAACAGTGCACACAGGCACTGGTTCTTAATACCAGCAGCTTGAGCCGCTTGTCGCCGCACACACAGCAAGGAGAAAAGAGAAGAAAACAGAGCTCAAACTGTCTCGCATCTCATGTACCTGCCAGACAAACATTCAAGAAACAACCATATCACCCATCCATCACTCAGTGTCTGTTAGTTCACAGAAGACACTGACAGTATTGACAGTGCCAGATGATTCACTCAAGGTTTACACACAAAATAATTCATCACTTCTCTATCAAATTTGATTAAGAATACATTTAGGGCAATACATATGCGTTGAATAATAATTAAAGTTAAAGTAAATCTGATTAACTACATTGGCAAATTCAAATTACAAAGACTACTAAGATAACTACTTAAAATGCAATGCTTTTCAGGCCTGTGCATCTAAAAGCCAAGATTACATTGTCATCAGTGCACATCAAACCAAACATATAAATGATTTTATCAAAACAAAATATCTTGACTTAAATTAGCCAATAGGCGTCTGTGGTTAACTGATAACTATTTAACACCCACTTTCCACAACTCAATCAATTTCCAGATAAAATCAATTCCCACCCCGAGTTTCTCTTTTCACATGTCACATTATGGATGTAAAGTGGTGCAAATGATGACTTTACAGAGACCTGGGTTGCTGATAGTCATAAGATCTATTTTTATCCATCTCATCTGATTGCAGAAGTCTTATCTTCTCACCCTCACAGATGCGGTCCAGTCTCTGCCGCTTGACTTTGTGTTTGTCCATCAGAGCCATCGACTGGCAGTTCTTCAGTAAGACCAGCTACTGCCACAACACGACGAAAGAGGGGGCACAGCACAGAGTTCAGTCCAGAAACCACCCAAATCCTTGAAAAAGACCTGCAAAGATCAATTTCACATGTTAAGATTCAGACCAAAAGCGTTCTGAAGTACCAGTCACACCACATCCAGTTATCATGCCAAATGCATTTCATCTAGTGAAAAATACTACTTATTGTGGGAAAGGTTACTAATCACCCACATAAATGACTGATAGAAATAGTGCTGGGAAAATGTCAAATCAAAACTACCCACCTGAAGACGTCAAAGCCAATCAACTACTCCGCTGACGTCACGCAGCACTGACGTCACGCTCTTTATAATGCAGCTGGAGAGAGAGAAAAATAGTCCTCAAAGATGTTATTTTTTATTATGAAAATCCAAAGCTATTATCTGCTAAATATGTTGATAACTGTCTTGTATTGAATGCAAAATTCTTAATTCATAAACAAAAATGGCTTGAATCTCCTTTGTCTTTCCCCTTTTTTCTTGGACTTACAAATAACAAAAAGAGTGCCAAATTATTGATGTATTATGACAATATTTCTAAAAGGATGTAATTGTATATTTTTGACCCTCCCTGTGAAAACCCAGCTAGTCATTTTTTTGTACAAAAAAAACATCCTTCATATGGTAAAGAACATTCTGTGAAAATGTAACCTTTATATATTTAATATTGACTGAGTAGGGTCATGACAAAGATTGAAATAATAGTGAAATTAATGGTAAAAATCTAACTTTGATGTGTGTTTCCTCATAATTAGGTTTTGAGACTTTAGCCTGGATTTCACAGAGAGGGTCACATTTGTACTTGTATGTATAGATAATCCCATAATCTTACATACGCAAATCCAGAATATTTGTTTTCTGTTTTTATGATTACTCTTTACTGGAATATATTCACGTCTCGCTTCCCTGTTTCTGTATGTTTCTACAAGTTTTGCAATAAAACATAGGGAGAAAAATAGTGTTAAACAAGCATTAGTAATAAACAAGAACAGAGCATAAAATAGTGTTTTTTCGTTATTTATTAATAATAATAATAAACCTAGACACGTCTAGAGGCGTCAGAAATGGAAATAACGCCCATTTCTTCACTAGCATTAATGTTGTAGCGCCTCAAAGAGGCTTCATCTAGTTTTAAACTCACTGATTTAGGACCAATTCACTGAAATTTGACACTTAAAGTTTAAATAACTTTGTAAAACGAACGAACGTGTTTTCTGAAACAACATTAATTGTATGTTTTGAGGTAACGTCAGTCTCATTTCTTGGAGTTATTTCTCTCTCTTGTTGCTCATTGAGCAAGTCTGTGTAAAGTAGCTCAGGACTGAAAAGACTACCGTTACAGAAAAGCGCATAAATGGTGTGAAATATTTATAAATCCTGGAAGCGTCGTATCAGCGTCAGAGAGCTTGAGACAGACAGCTAAGTTAACAATTTAAACGAACACTTTAGTTGATTTGAACTTTTAACGGAGCGTTTTAGTTTTGTCGCGTCGCTCGCTGCAAGTTCTTCAGTTAGCGCGGCGCTAGCTAATTAGCACATGCAGCAATACACAATGTAACTGACTACACAATTAACCCCCAAAAGCATTACACAAAACACGCTGAGCAAAACGTACGAGCTTATTTGAGGTTTTTAATCGCTCTTATAACTATATTCGTCTCTTGTAGCGTAGCTCCTGTGAATGCACACACAGAGAAAGGCGCTTAAACTGGTTGCTAACTAAGCTACCAAACATTAAACACACACACAGAGTGTGTAAGAGAAGTACACAGTCATAATAATACACGGCAGCCTCACATCACACACAAAATCGAGGGTCTGGTGTGAGTTATGTGTCAAAGAAGAGCCAGAAGCAGGGAAACGCACCACACTCACCTGGAGAAAGCGTCTCTGGAGGCTGATGCGCGGCTCGGTGTGGTCACGGCAGGCGATTCAACTCTTCCCCGCTATCACTCGCCATGAAATCCGCACCGAAAAGGAAGTCGAGGCCGCACAGACAACGTGCTGTGGAAAGAGCGAGCATTCAGAGCAGAGACATGAGCTCTGCACAGACGAGCGCCTCCTACAGGCCAGAGTGTGACAGTGCGGAGCTATGAGCCCTGGAGCCACTTGGGCCCTGAGCCTGAGCTCATTTCCTCTCTATATACTTCCGATTTATTCCGAGACTGCTATGTAGGGGACGGAGGGGCTAGATAGGCTGTCTCGCCCCCTAAATTTGCATTGTGTCACATGATCATATACAGTCAAACCAAAAACTCAGACACCAGATATCGTTTTTGATATTATATATCTTATATATGATCTCTATTTATATATAAATATATTTATAAATTATATGAATATATACATGTAAATTTTGTTTACTCAGAATATAAGCTGTATGAAACTGTGTATTACAAATACAATTCAAAACACACACACATACAGTGCTCAGCGTAAATGAGTAGTTTAAGTCTTTGAAAAGTAAAATTTTAAACAATGATGGTTTTGGCTCAATGAACACAAAAACCATTTCCAATGTTGACAAGACTAAGTTTAATATAAATCTGTTTAACTTCATACATGAAAGTAAGGTTAATAATATAACTTAGATTACACATTTTTCAGTTTTACTCAAATTAGGGTATGCAAAAATGAGTACACCCCACAACAAAAACTACTAAATCTAGTACTTTGTATGGCCTCCATTTGCTTTAATTGACTGCCTCAAGTCTTCTAGGCATGGAGGTGATCAGTTTGTGACGACATTTTGCCAGGTCTATGGAAGCTTTTTCCAGGTTTCTTCAAGAATGACCTCTTTTAGAGATTGGATGCTGGATGGAGAGTGATGCTCAACTTGTCTCTTCACAATTCCCATAGGTGTTCGATTGGGTTCAGTCTGGTGAGACATACTGCTGGCCACTCAATCACTTTCACACCTGTCTTCTTCAGAAATCCAACAGTGGCCTTAGATGTGTGCTTTTAGGATCATTGTCATGTTGGAAAAGTGCAAAAACGACCAAGGGCACGGAGTGATGGTAGCATCTTCTCTTTCAGTATAGAGCAGTATATTTGTGAATTCATGATGCCGTCAATGAAATGCAGCTCCCCGACACCAGCAGCACTCATGCAGCCCCACATAAGGACACTGCCACCACCATGTTTCACTGTAGGCACTTCATGCAATTTTTCTTTGTATTCCTCACCTTTGCGACGCCATACAGTTTTGAAGCCATTGGTTCCAAAAAAATCTTGCTCTCATCACTCCAGAGTATAGAGTCCAGTAGTCTTCATCTTTGTCAGCATGGGCCCTGGCAAACTCTAGGCAGGCTTTTTTGTGCCTGGGCTTTAGGAGAGGCCTCGTGGACGGCACCCATGCATGCCATTCCTCTGCAGTGTACGCCGTATTGTGTGAAATAGTCACCCCAGTTTGGCTTTCTACTTCTTTAGATAACTGCAGTGAACTTGCATGTCGATTTTCTTGACAATCTTCTCATCAGAAGACGCTCCTGACGAGGGTTAACTTCGTCTGGACGTCTCTGTTGGTTGCAGTTGCATCTTTTTTAAATGTTTTACCACTTTTGCTTACAGTATTCTGACTGATAAGTAAAGCTTTGCTGATCTTCTTGTGAACAGCCTTCACCTTTCTTGTGAATGAATGATTTGTCTTTCTCAGGTCTTGTGAGGGTGTCATTTCTCTTCCATGTGGTGCCATTGCTGACAGCATGAAATGGGAAGTTTTCTAAGTAACACCCATGATTTTATAGTGAACTGTCACCTGTGTAATTGAATAATTAGACTCACCTGTGGCTGAATTCTTGATTAGACATTGGCATGTCACCATAGTCTAATTTTGCTTTGCTCCAGATAGTGACTTGGTGGGTTTTTGTTAAATGTGAGCCAAAATCATCACTAATTAAAAGAACCAAAGACTTAAACTACTTCAGTCTGTGTGCAATTAATTTATTTAATACACGAGTTTCACAATTTATTATAAGTTGAATAACTGAAATAAATGAACTTAGTCTTTCACGACATTCTAATTTATTGATATGCACCTGTATATACATTATAAATATACACAAAACACACACACATATATTATCTAAACAAAAACTTTTATTTTGAATGCGATTAATCGTTTGGCAGCACTACTTTTTACTAGTGAGTGCATGACACTATCCCTGTTTCACAGTCCTCGACTAAAATGTAATTCTGAGCTGTTTCAACTGAAAGAAACTCGCACTGACTGATCTTGAAATACACCAGTGCCTTTGTTTTGTCTCAAGATGCACACCATTAATGTTTTTTTCTAAGACATGTTAATAAAAAATACCTAAATGTTCTAATTGAACTATGGCCTAATCCTGGCTTAGTCTAAGTCTATAGTTAATTTATGTAAGTGGGGATAGCAAAATAAAGTGAACTGTGACATATTATACACAAAAATTCTTCATACAGTGGACTACCAGTAAAATTTATAACAATTTGGTACCAAAAATTATTCAGAGACTTTGACCTGACCATGTTTTGCTTAAGTGTTTTTATTTAATTGCCAATGCAAACTTTTTACACCGAAGAATGAACAAAAATTAAGCATTGCTTGGTAATTGGTTGACCTAAATTTAACAGCTGACAGCTATTCAACCTAATTTATATGTGAGACAGTCTAAAGGTCATTGCACACTGAGTCCGAAATTTTCGTATGTGTTTTTTCGTATTCGTCATCCTTTCATATCAAAATGCTTGCTACGGATGGAAAAACGCAGAAAACTCAACCTGCTCCGAACTTTTTTATGACGGACGAAAGTTATGGAGGCGGTGTGTAAATGTGATTGCCATAACATGAGGTCGTATTTATTTTTTAATGTGCGAAAATTTCGGACTCAGTCCGACCTTGCAATGACCTTCAGTGAGCAAAGACTCTTAACAGAAGGACGGCATTATCAAGATGAATTTGTTCTGACACAGTTTAACTCTAGAGTTCTTGTCATATTTTTATTACCATTTTCTAAACTATAGCGAATACAGATATGAGAAATGTTGAAGGTGTCTGAATACATTTTGGTTAGACTGTATTTAAGGCACTCGCCTGGCTGTTAAATCCATTTTTATACAGTCCACATTCTATTTATGCTGGTGAACTGAACCAATGTATAAAAAGCGTGTAAATTAATTTGAGCATGAATTATTAAATGAAGCATTTCCCCACAGTTAAGGGTCTCAGATGCTTGAGGTAAAGTGTGTCAGTGATTCAGCTAATAGTGATGTAAGCATTGTATTCAGAAACAGTAAATACTAGGATATCCTTCGTGAGACTGAAGGTATTTCTCAGAGAATATTTTTAAGATTCTGTGTAAATATTTTATAGAACAGAATTAACTAAAATTTATTTTAACTTGTTAATGAGTTAGCATGCCACTTAAATCATGAATATTTGTCTATATCTTTAAACTATAATAGTTGGTTCTGAAGCTTTTTGACTTGAAGGCCCCACATTGCTCAACACAAAAGATCCTGATATTTGCGTTACTGCTTTATGACAACGCTGCTTGCCCAGGCACATATGTGACCCTGGAGTCTTAACAGCAATAGCCAAAATACCGGTCAAAAATCCATTTGTCTTTTATACCAAAAATCATTAGAATGTTAAGTAAAGATCATGTTCCATGAAGATATTTTGTAAATTTCTTTCCATAAATATATTAAAACTTAATTTTTGATTAGTAATATGCATTGCTAAGAACTTCATTTGGACAACTTTAAAGGCAATTTTTTCAATATTTTGATTTTTTTGCACCCTCAGATTCCAGATTTTCAAATTGTTGTATCTCAGCCAAATATTGTCCTTTCCTAACAAACCATACATCATTAGAAAGCAATAGGACTTTTACTCAATTTTGGAAAATTGTCACTTAATTCACTTTCATTTTCCTCAGAATTCCTCAAATCTAGCACACACACACACACACGCACTGCACGCACACACGCACACACACACACACACACACACACACATAACCACACACACACACACACACACACACACACACACACACACACACACACACACACACACACACACACACACACACACACACACACACACACACACACACACACACACACACACACACACACACACACACACACACACACACACAGTACAAACTATTTTCTTCCCCCTTACCCTAAACCTACCCCAGGAAACCTTCTGCATTTTTAGATTTTCAAAACAATTCATTCTGTAAGATTTCTTAGCTGTTCCCTCAAGGGACCAAAATAATGTAATAACATATTACTGCTATTACAATCCTTGCGGGAGATTTGGTCCCCAAAATCAGTGTTGGGAAATAATTAGTTACATGTAAATAAATTATGTAATTTAATTACAAAATAAATGTAATTGTAATCAGTTACAGTTAAAGAGAAAAAAAAGTAATTTAATTACAGTTACTAATGAAAATATTAACGATTACAAAGGGTTATACATCTGAATTTAATTGACTTCTTTCATAAATTGCAGCGATTGCTCTAAAATATGAGACACCAATGTTTCAGGAGTTTAGTACTCAGAATAGGGCACATGCTTATTCAATAAGCGTTTTATTTCCTATTTGGGTTTATGTATATGCTTTACTTTTTTTAAGATTAAAACATTTTTCCAAGCCATTGTTAGATGCCAGTGTTTCCCGTCATAGCTATAATAATTTGTTACATTTATATAGCGCTTTTCTGTGTACTCAAAGAACTTTACATAGTAAGGGGGAAATCTCCTCATCCACCACCAGTGTGCAGCATCCACCTGGATGATGCGACGGCAGCCATATTGCACCAGAACGCCCACCACACACCAGCTTACTGGTGGAGAGGAGACAGAGTGATGAAGCCAATCAGTGTATGGGGATTATTAGGAGACCATGATGGTCAGAGGCCAGTGGGTGAATTTGGCCATGATACCGGGGTTACACCCCTACTCTTTTTCGAAGGACATCCTGGGATTTTTAATGACCACAGAGAGTCAAGACCTCGGTTTAACGTCTCATCCGAAGGACAGTGCTTTTTACAGTATAGTGTCCCGTCACTATACTGGGGCGTTAGGACCCACACAGACCACAGGGTGAGCACCCCCTGCTGACCTCACTAACACCTCTTCCAGCAGTAACCTAGTTTTCCCAGGAGGTCTCCCATCCAGGTACTGACTAGGCTCAGCCCTACTTAGCTTCAGTGGGAAACCGGACTTGGGCTGCAGGGTGATATGGCTGCTGGCCATAAAATTATTATAATCTTAATTCAAGTGAAGGACTTTGAAAGTCTGACAGTGATCAGTGTTGATACTGTAAGTTTTACCCTACCTGGTTTTACATGCTTGAAAATAACTAAAGAAATTTAGAAAAGTAATCAAATGTAATCAGTTACATTACTTTAACAAAGTAACTGAAATGGTTGCACTACTTATTACATTTTAGAAAACTATAACGTGTAATCTGTAACCTATTACATTTACAAAGTAACCTTCCCAACATTGCCCATAATATAGGCATTACCAGTACACACATAATTTTTAGCATTTTAATAAATTCCTTAAAAATTTAAACAATGTTTTAATTATTTAAATAAATAAATAATTCCAACCACCCTGTAGCCCCTTGAAAGTTTGCCCACTGATTGAGAACCACTGACCCAGTGGAGAATACCTTTTGATTTGTTGCAGATGTAATGGATGATTCAGTTGTCTTATATAACAAAATAACAGTGGTATACAAGATTAATAATAGAAACACTGTATAACGGAGGAACTCTGCAGCTAAATCACACTACACATGCATGGTCTGTGTGACGAGGAGCTTTTCTGAATCCTTTACATCAGTGACACTAATATATTTGAAGTGTTTCTGTCAGTTTCTTTGTCTGCTGTCTGTGTGTTAGCACACAAAAACTTCATAACGGAGATCATTGTTGTGAAAGTGTTTGATCAATATTTAATACTTATACTTTCATGTTATTATCATCCAACATGAGTAAACTCATTATTTTATGCAATAGTATTTTCAGTATTTCACCTTTATGCATTATCATAGTCATCATAATTTATATTCACATTTTCATCTGCATCATTATACAATGAAGTTAAAGACTCACTCAAAAGACAGTGGAACTGAGAAGATATCATTTACATTTTCATGCCGTGCTCTTTGATTTATCTTCTGAATTGTTTCATACACTCTTTCCGATTCCTCTTTCTATTCCATCTTTATTATTTTGGAAAAGAAATAAAGAGTGATGAATCTAAAATAATAATAATTTAACATTGCAGAAAAAATCACAACCAATAAATGACTGTTAAACCCACATCAAGCATTGCTACAGTTACTTCTCTGTGAGAGACAGCTGTAGTATCCTCTCCAGCTCTTCCTCCTCTTCCCTCCTCTTCCTTTAGGAAACAAAAAGAGGAGTGTGATTGGCTGACACAAATGAGAAAATACATAAACTCTGTTCCACAGTTTCTATATGAATTTAAGATGTTCTCTACTGAACCCATGCAATGACACGTGTGGTATGTGGAAAATTCATTGAAACAAAATAATAATAGGTGTTAATGTTTTTGTGACTGGAATAATTCCTGTATGTAGAAAACGCAGAGAAAACAGCAAAACAACAAATTATTATTTTGGTTGAAAAAAAAATGTCAGAAATGTGCTTGTCATGTTTTTTATAGTACAAAAGAACAACAGAAACCCAAAACAAAAATCTTGGATGAATAAATGTGCAGTACATGTGCTTATCAGTTTGTATATAGTGCAACAAAACAAAACATAAAATTAAACAAAAATACAATAAACTAGTTGTATTGTTTTAATAAAAATGTATAGTTAATGTACTGGTCATGTTGTTTATAGCACAACAAAACAAAACATAAAATTAAACAAAAATACAATAGCACAACAAAACTATAATTTTTTTAAAATAAAAATGTATAGCAACAAAAAAACTAACATAAAACAAATATATAAATGTACTTAGGTTGTTTATGAACAACAAAACAAACCAAAAATAAATGTCATGTTGTTTATAGCACAACAAAACAAAAATGAAGTGAATTTCACTTGGATGTAAATGTGTAGTTAAGTGATTACCAGGTTGTATATAATGCAACAAAAAAACTAACATAAAATAAATAAAAACAATTTTTAGATAACAAACAAAAAAATGTGCCTCAGGTTGTTTATAGAACAACAAAACAAACAAAAATGTAATTAATTTATCTTGGATGAAAAAGGTGTAATAAATGTGCAAGTTGTATTTAGTGCAACAAAACAAAAATATGAAACAAAAAACTAATCCAAATTATTCTCTTGAATAAAAAATGTGTAGTAAATATGCTTGCCACTTTGTATATAGTGCAATAAAACAAAACAAAATCGTATTTTTTTTTAAAGCAAATTAATCGCATTATAAGGTTTGACCCCATCTTCTTGCCGTCATCGCAGCGCGGAAGGTTATCTGTCATGTGTGATGAGGGTACAGCGAACCAGTGTTGCCAGGGTAGCGGCACAACAAGCGGGCTATTTTGAAAATACAGTAGCGGTAAAAATTACAGTCATGGGTTGTGTTTTTTGGGCTACTTTTATAATGTACCCAAAGTGTATGTAGACAAATAATTCTGAAAATAGATCCTTTTACTAATGTGTATTATATTTGGAATGTATACCTGGCAACTTAAGAACAGAGAGGCGGTTGTAACATCACAAACAACGTGAGTTTCAGCCAGAGCATACATGTTATGTCTTTTATTATATAAGATAATAAACACACGATTACGATAGAAAATGGAATGATTTTCTTGAGATGAATGTGTACATCTGAAATGCTAATTTGTGCAGCGATATAAAAGGCTATAAATAGCATATTTTAACAACAGTAAACGACCAAATTCCACATGAGATCGCAAAAGGAAGTTATTACAAACACTCGATGGTGGTTTGAAGGGAGTTCTGAGTAAAAGTGTACTATTAATCTCATAAATTGTCTTATGTAGCATGATGAAGCATGAATTGAAGCATGAATCTAATGTTAGCTCTAATGCAACTGGAGAACAGGTCCAATTCTTCTTCATAATGCATTTTGTCATAATACTTCACGTAAGGTCGCAAGAAAATGTTTTGTTGTATTTATTTAGAAATACTTTTGATAATAGTTGGGTAAATGTATGCTGGGATTGATGTGATGTGGCTTGGTAAATGTTTTATTGCCAGTATAAAGGCTGATAATGGCTGAATAAAAACAAAATAATAATGATAAAATAATTATAATCTTATAATTCTGTCTCATATCTGGCGGAGGTGTGAAAGGTTCTGTTTGCTTAAACTAGTTTGTCATGCATTTCTTTATTTCAACACATTTACAGGTAAATTCTAGTATTTAAAATTTGCGATTAATCATGATTAATCACAGTCCATGACTGTGATTAACGCGATTACATTTTTTTAATCGATTGACATCACTACAAAAAACTAAATTTAGTCTTGGATGAAAAAATGTCTAGTAAATGTGCTTTTCATGTTGTTTATAGCTAGGGTAACCATACGGCCCACCTCTGGATTTCTAAATCGTCCAAAATGTCCGGGATTCGGCTTTTAATTTCTACAGTCACCATTCATTATATGCGCTTTTGTATTAAAGCCCTGCGCAGGACTGATTTCTAAATCCCCCTCCTGCTGAATTTCTGACCATTACTGCTCAAGCAAACATTCTAATATTGCATATCATTTTCTGTCATCAGGGAGCAGATGTCAATATGTGGAGTATTTCAATCTCTTCTGAATGAGCGCTCGCTGTTCACTTTCACTTTTGATTTGGCGATGACGCACACTCTGTGTAAAGGGAGCACATCTTATAAGATCAGCTATCTGTCAATCTGCTGAGCAGCAAATCCTTCAGCATGATTTGTCAGTCATCTCTCCTTACTCTCGACCCATGATCAGTATTATCATGCTTCTCGAATCATGTAGCAGCTTGTGTTGGATGCAGGCTTGCCAAGTCTGTGTTTTTTTCCCCATGGAATTGGGCTACTGTTGCCATGGGTTGATTTCCTCCCGTGGGTTAAAGGTTTGAAATATTGCATAAATTACATTTGACTGAAAAGCTTGTAACAATAAGAAATTTAGCATTTTACCCATGATAAACTCTGGTAGATGTTAAGTTTTGTAAAGGATTGCCACAGGTTGGAAGCCTTTTAGCTTTGTTTATTATCAATCTGCATAAAAGTGAACAGTGACTGCAAAATATGTATTTTAGGTATGGAAATTATATATTTTGTGTTTTGATATAACCCCCCCAACAGGTCCCCACTCTGCTCTTTTTGGAAAACTGAAGATAAAAATCGATAAAAAAAATTGTGCTTCTCAGTTGCTCATAGAGCAACAAAATGAAACAAATAGGGAAAAAAATAACAAAACAATTATCTTGGATGAAAATGTGTAATAAATTTGCTTGTCAGGTTGTATTTAGTGCAGCAAAATGAAAATATGACAAAAAACAAAAACAACAAATCCTAATTTTAACCTGGATGAAAAAATGTGCAGTAAATGTGCTTGTCAGATATAGTGCAACAATATGAAACAAACAAATAAAAACAATAAACAAAAAAAAATATTGGATGACAAACGTGCTTGTCAGATTGTTTATAACAACAAAAATTAGGCAAAAAAGACAAAAAATGTATGTTTGATGAAAATCATGTAGTAAATGTCAGGTTGTATTTTAGTGCAAAAAAAATGTCTTGCATAAAAATGTATAGTAAATGTGCTTGTCATGCTTATACCACAAAAAAAATGAAAGGAAACATAAAAACAACAACAATTTTTCTCTTGAATGAAATATGTGTAATAAATGTGCTTATCGTGTTGGATTTAGTGACAACAAATAAATAAATAAATAAAATATGTACTCTTGGATGCATACAACACTGTCTTAGAATTCAGCCATAAAGATATTTTAAGGCAGCATAAATTTGCTACAGGCTTCGTGTCAGGAGCCAATGATGCCCCTGAAATCCTGTCTAGATTTTAGCTCAGTAGGTTTGGGAACAGAGCTTATGTTTTTGGATCCTGTCGTTTCTTGCTCCTCCGTCATTCGTACCTGTCTAACTCCTCGTGTTCTCTGCAGGAAAGCTCCATCGCGATGCGTAGCTGTTCATCAAAACTGGTGGACACAGCAAACGCTCCTGGCACCCGAGGCTCAGTCAGTGAGCTGTAACACGGAGGTGAGATGGGTGCAGGATCAGACGGGGATAACGGCGGGCCAGCTTCGGACTCGCCACTCTCTCCTCCAGCCAGTGACAAAGACAGAGAATCCTGAATCGCCCTGTCAGAGACACAATCACATTTCAAACAGCTGAACAGTTGATATGCATATCCTCACACACACACACACACACACACACACACACGCACACACACACGCACACACACACACACACACACACACACACACACACACACACACCTCTCAAGCTGAGAGTCCTCCTCATAAAGCGGAGGCTGAGAAACTGGACGAGTGTTAGTGAGAGCCTCCCATATGGTCACCTACAGAAACGCACAGGAAAAGAAAGAGAAATGAGGGAGTGGGTGGAAAGCTGTGGAGGGAATGATGAAAAGTCGATGTCTGCTAATTGTTTAGTATTGACTAGAGCTTCACAATTACTCATAATGATTAGAAAGACTATGAAAAAGGCTTGATGATGAGAAGTAAAGCATCTGTTTAGATCTGGGGCCAGACGTATAAACATAGCCATGATGTTAAGACTGTCTTAAATTAATAACTAGTATAACCAGCTAAAAATTTAGATGACTAACTTAGACAAGTCTTAGAAGTTTATGTAACCTGTGTTTATTTTTTTTGCAGCACTGAAACTAATCACAGAAATGTCTGCTGTGCATATTAATGATTTTTTTTAAATTAAAGTAGTATTTTTTAGACAGGTTGAATATGTGGTAGCATTCTTGGTTATAGCACAAAAAAGCAGATGGTGGTTGAATATATTATTCTCAAGTTTATTATATAATGTTTTAGTGGTTGGTGAGTTTACATGCTGGTTTATGGTAACAGCTTATTCTGGTTAAAAATTACTTCAGAGATAAACCACTGTCAGAATATTTAAAGTGAATGAAAATTGTATTTTGCATGAAAATAAAATAAAATACAATAAAAAACAACAGTCAGATATTTCCAAATTTATTGGGACAAAAATCTACACGTCACAATAAAATAAAATAAAAAACACAGTCACATATTTCCTGGGAACTGGGAACAGAGCTTATGTCTTTGGATTCTGTCTTTTTCATGCCATATATATTTCAATAATGTAATAATCGCAGGGCAGAATCAGTTTTATGAGTGGCTTAACAGAAAACAAACCCAAATCTGACTTTCTTTTCACCCAAAAATAATGTCTAGATTATTTCACAGTCGTAAATAATAGCAGTTCTAAAATAAACTCTGGATATCCTTGAAAAAATACAATAATACAATTAAATAATCAAGTGATTCACTCTCTCTCAAATCATTTAAACCTAGTACCTTGGAAAACATCTGTTTCCAGGCAGACTGATAAAAACATACAGCCAGCAAATGTACAGCCAGCCAATCAGAACAGAGCTTGCCAGATCGAGAAAGTGCATGGAATATTTTGTGTGCAATGCATTAGAATGCTGATCCATGGATATACCAGGTGATGCCATTACCTGATCACTCTCTGTTCCCGCGTCCAGCAGGCTCTGTTGAATGGCGAACTGGAGTAAATTATCATCCTCATCCCTCATTCGGTTCACTGCGGCCTGGTCCAAGTGTGGTGTATTCTGGGGGAGGCTCAAACACAGACGGGTCGATTTCACACTGCAGAGGGGGAGGCGGCTGACCTGAAAGCAGTGAGGTGAGGCTAAATACCCGGCACAGTCACAGCCATATCACCCTGCAGCCCAAGTCCAGTTGCCCACTGAAGCTAAGTAGGGCTGAGCCTAGTCAGTACCTGGATGGGAGACCTCCTGGGAAAACTAGGTTTCTGTTGGAAGAGGTGTTAGTGAGAGCAGCAGGGGGTGCTCACCCTGTGGTCTGTGTGGGTCCTAACGCCCCAGTGTAGTGACGGGGACACTATACTGTCAAAGAGCACCGTCTTTCGGATGAGACGTTAAACTGAGGTCCTGACTCTCTGTGGTCATTAAAAATCCAATGACACTTCTCGTAAAGAGTAGGGGTGTAACCCCGGTGTCCTGGCCAAATTTTCACCACTGGCCCTTATCAATCATGGCCTCCTAATAATCCCCATCCACTTGGCTCTATGACTCTCTCTCCTCTCCACCTGTAGCTGGTGTGTGGCGAGCGCATCATCCAAGTGGATGCTGCACACTGGTGGTGGTTGAGGAGAGACCCCCCCCACATGATTGTAAAGTGCTTTGGGTGTACAGCAATACACAATAAAGCGCTATATAAATGCATCATTCATTCATTCATTCATTCAACGTTAGACCTGAAGAGATGCTTACCGTCCTCTATGGCTTCTTGAGGAGATTGTACAGTAACAGAACTGACTGGTTCATCGCAGCCGCACAGATTGCTGAATGTCACTCGAGCATTCAACACATGGAAGAGAGGAATTTCTAAGAGTCAGGGCAATGATTAAAGTCAGTTTAAACCTGCATAGATGAATGGAAAATAAAAATTCTGTCATCATTTACTCACCACCAAGTAGGGGTGGGCGATATGACCAAAATCTTATATCATGATATGAGTAATTTTATTTATTTCACGGTAAAGATATATATCACAATAAAGTTGTATTAAAGGGGTCATATGATGGGATTTTAAGTTTTGCTTTCTCTTTGGAGTGTTACAAGCTGTTTGTGCATAGATAAGATCCCTGAAGTTGCAAAGACTAAAGTCTCAAAACCAAAGAGATATTCTTTATAAAAGTTAAGACTCTGCCACGCCCCTTAAAGAGACCCATTCAAACACATGTCTACGTCACAGTGTGGAAATATTTGAAAAACATCGCCCAAACGTATACGCAATGAAAGAAGGCGTAACTATTATTCTCGCTATAGTGTTATTGCTGTCCTGGAGATGCTGTGTTTCGTTGTGAAAGCGAAAGTACTTTGTTTGGGCTTCCAAAAGCGGACACAACTAGAAATCAGTGGTTAAGTTGTATTTACAACCCTGTTCCAGAACAGTTCAACCCAAATATTAGAGCGTGTGCAGCGCATTTTACGCAGGACTATTTCCTGAACCTGGAAGTGTATCCTACAATGCTGGCTTGCTCAAAGGCGGTTTCTATAAAGTGGGGCAATTCCAACATCGCAAGGACAATCTGACGCTTCTGACTCACAGCCTGTAAGTACGTTTTCTTATTTAAAGAATTTGCCACTGATTATTCAAACACGAGTTTTGAGCAGTGTAGCGTAGTGCTTGTTGTTTGTTGTTTCTCCGATCACAAATGCAGACATGGTAATGTTAAAAAGACAGTATAAGTCATTATAATCAGCAATTATGTCCCGACTGGATGCAACAAATGCCTAGTTTATTATGGGTTTTATTGTTTTTGTGTCGTCGCGTAGGGACACGGCATCACAATACGGTAAGGTGGTAACATTTCCTTCTCACGCTTGAGGTATTCGGCCAATCACAACGCACTGGATAGTTGGCCAATCAGAGCACGCCTCACTTCTCAGAACGATGAGCTTTGTTTAAGAAAGGCGGAGCATAGAGGAGCAACAATAATGTACAGTGTGTGGAAAATAATGTGTGAACCTTAAACCACAAAGACATTGCATTACACCAAATATTGTTCTTTTTAGCAAAGTCATATGACCCCTTTAAATTAGTTGTTTTAAGCTTTAAATAAGGTCTTTGTGATAAAACATTTTTGATACCATAGTAATTTCATAATTCTTGTCGCAAAACTAATACTAGCCTAAATTAAAAAAAGCAACTCAAGTTCACTGAAGACAAGTAAACCGTCAGCGATTAAATAAGAATAAGAAATTAATTACAAGCAATAGGACAATAAAACACAGTGTTTCTGTGGCTCAGTGGTAGAGCATTGCGTTAGTAGTGCAAAAGGTTGTGGGTTCAATTCCCAGGGAACACACATACTGACAAAAAAATGCATAACCTGAATGCACTGTAAGTCGCTTTGGATAAAAGCGTCTGCTAAATGCGTAAATGTAAATGTAAAAACTACAGTACAGCAAATAAATAAGAATACACTGTATATATATATATAAAACTCTGCATATTCTTCACTGTGTAAATTTAATATACATTTCTTCCTAAAGTTACACAAGTGATTTAGCAGGAATATAAGACTGCTGTCACTTTAAGAGCTGCCCCGGATCCAATATACTGTTACATGTGTGTTTTTCCTTTCTCAGCTGTTTGCTTTCACTTAAGACCTAAATTATTGTGTTTACGAGGATACTTGCAAAGACATGCATTTTGACACATACAAGTGTGTGTATTTAACCTTTCAAGGCCTATAAAGCAGCAAAAATAACTTGGGACACGGAATTGTTCGCTTACCAACATTCTTCAAAATATCATATTTTGTGTTTCACAGAATAAAGAAATGAGTCAATGATGAGGGTAAGCATATTATGACTGAATATTTGGGTGGACTGTCCCTTTAAGAAAGTAAATAGCAATAAATAGCATGCAATTTTGATTGCATGTTGACTTTAAGGATATAAAATGATCAATAAACTCAATGTGACATTTCTTCTTACCAATCTTTACAGGAAAGCCAGGTGGTAGGCGTAGGGTGATGAAGTCACGCAGCTTGGCAAAGTGGGCGTTAGAAATGGCCATGAGGTCAATGATGGGCGTCACCTGCTCAGCCAGCGAGAGAGGATGAACTTCACTTAACCACAGTGTGGCCTTAAACCTGAGCAAGACACACAGAGGTAAAGAGACAAAGCATTTATTCTTAATTCACATGCAAACACGGTTCAAATTATGGCACTTTGGAGTTGCCATAGAGATGGTACCTCTGCACTTTACTGGTGAGCTCATTGGGCCGCCCAATATCTCTGTCATTCAGATTAAACTCTGCATCGAAGTACTCCTCCGCTGTGATAGCTGTTGGGTTATGAGGACTAGCACACTGAGAAACCTGACTCTAGAGACACAGTAAACAAATGAATCAGTGTTGACTACAATCAGCACAGTCACAAATACAGGTGCATCTCAAAAAATGTGATTATCATGAAAAGTTGCATTTTTTCTTGTTACTTATTTTAAAAAGTAAAACATTTCAAACGTTTTTTTTTGTTTTAATTTTGATGGTTAGAGCTTACAGCTCATGAAAGTAAAAATTCAAGTATATCAAAATATTAGAATATTTCCTAAGATCAATAAAAAAAAATGATTTGCAAAACAGAAAAGTTAAAGTTCTTTAAAGTATTTTCATTTATGCACTCAATACTAGGTCGGGGCTCCTTTAGCACAAATTCCAGCATCAGTGAGGAGTGGCATGGAAGCGATCAGCCTGTGGCACTGCTGAGGCACTATTGAGCCATCAGCTCGTCTGGATTGTTGGATCGACTGTTTCTCATCTTTCTCTTGAAAATATCCCATAGATTCCATATGAGGTTCAGGTCAAGCATGTTGGCTGGCCAATCAAGCGCAGTAATATCATGGTCAGCAAACCACTTGAAAGTGGTTTTGGCAGTGTGGGCAGGTGCTTAAGTCCTGCTGGAAAAGGAAATCAGCATCTTTATAAAGCTTGTCAGCAGATGGAAGCATAAAGTGCTACTAAATCTCCTAGTAGACAGCTGCATTGACTTTGGACTTGATAAAACACAATGGACCAACACCAGCAGACGTCACCCCAAATCATCCCTGACTGTGGAAACTTCACACTGACTTCAAGCAGCTTGGATTCTGTGCCTCTCCACTCTTCCTCCAGACTCCAGACCTTGATTTCCAAATAAAATGCAAAATTTACTTTCATCTGAAAAGAGGACTTTGGACCACTGAGCAACAGTCCAGTTCTTTTTCTCTTTAGCCCAGGTAAGATGCTTCTGACGATGTTTCTGTTTCAGAAGTGGCTTGGTAGCCCTTTTCCTGAAGATGTCTGAGCGTGGTGACTCTTGATGCACTGACTCCAGCTTCAGTTCACTCCTCGTGAATATCTCCCAAGTGTTTGAATCAGCTTTGCTTGACAGTATTCTCAAGCTTGCTGTCATCCCTGTTGATTGTGCACATTTTCCTTTCCAATTTCTTCCTTCCAGTCAACTTTGCATTTAATATGCTTTGATACAGCACTCCATGAACATACACCCCTTTCAGTAATGACCCTCTGTGACTTACCCTCTTTGTGGAGGGTGTCAATGTTCGTCTTCTGGACCATTGCCAAATCAGCAGTGTTCCCCATTATTGTGGTTTCAAAGAAAAATAGATACCCGGAATTTATACTGTAGGGATGGTCATTTATTGAAACTCAAATGTAAATATTATAATATTTTGAGATACTGGATTTCTGACTTTCATGAGCTCGAATCATCAAAATCGAATAAAACAAAAACACTTTTGAAATGTTTTACTTCATATGTAATGAACTTTTTGAAATGTTACAAGAAAAAATAACTTTTCATGATATTCAAATTTTTTTTAGTTGCACCTGTAGACTCCGTAAACAATATATTTAGTTTTTATGCTCACCAAGGCTGCATTTATTTGATCAAAAATACTGCAAAAACAGTAATGTTGTGATATTATTATTTTAAATTTAAAATATCTGTTTTCTATTTTAACATTGTATAATGTAATGTCTTCCTGTGATCAAAGCTGAATATTCAGCATCATAACTCCAGTCTTCAGTATCATATCATACTTCAGAAATCATTCTAATATGCTGATTTCAAGAAACATTTACTATTATTATCAATGTTGAAAACAGTTGTGCTGCTTCATATTTTTGTGGAAATCATGATATATTTTTCAGGTTTCTCTGATTAAAGTTCAAAACAACAACATTTTAAAAGTCTTTAATTTAAATCATCAACCATGCTCAATAAAAAATACATTTCATTCAATAACAACAAAAAATCTAACTGACACCAAACTTTTGAACGGTGGCGTATGTGTTAATCTTCTATATATGTTTCAGACAATTTTTTTAATGATTATATTAACCACTAACATAAAAAAATGTAGCTTTAAAAATTGTAGTTAATTTATTTCTTATATATTTATATAATTTAGAGTTTTGTGAGGTAATTTTTACATTTTACAAATTGTAACATTTGTTTAGTAAATGTAAAAAAAAAACTAAATGTATTGAAATTCTAAATGAAAAATAAGATTGTATGCAGCTGAACTGAAATGATATGCACGGATCAGTGATCACACTCACCCCAGTACTAGAGATGTGCTGTTCAGCAATACCAAGAAACGACTGTAGAGGAGTTCTAGATCCTGAAAGAACAGAGAGGCCAGTTGTGAGTAGAAGGTGACAGCACAGAAAGGGAAATGCATTTGAGAAAATATATGTATATGTACAGAAACTATATGTATGTGTATTTTTTGGTTAAATTGACTGTCATCATAATTTTTCTGTTTGTATGTGTTTAAGTACCTTTACTCCTAGACTTGTCCTGATCAGAAAGGTGTTCAGTCCGAGAACGTGTCACTAACTCCACATTACTGGCACTGAAAACCTACAATTATATAATCATAAAAAACAATCAGGGAGGTCATTTTGTCCTCTGCACAGGTGTTTTCAGCAAGGCTCGGAGCTGAACGCCTCTTAAAGTGGACCCACCTTTGCTTCATATCCACTGACAAGCTCTGTCTTCTCAGAGCGCCATCCCCAAATCCCAGATTTATTTCTAGAGTCAGACAGAACAGGGAATAAGATGTGCAACAGTTATTTCCAGAGATAAAAACTATAAAAACCTAGAGAAAATTATTTTTAATGCTAAATTATCAAGCTTAAAAGACAGACCAACTGTGAGCTTTAAAGGGGTCACAATCTGAGAAATCAAAATTCCCCTGATCTTTTGACATTTAAGACGTAATTGTACTATACAAACATCCAGTACGTTTGAGAACTCAAACTTTCTTGTTAATCTAAAAACCGCTTATATTGAAGCCAGTCTGCCAAAACAACATCTTGTGCAATCAATGTGCCACTCTATGATGTAATAGTGTGGCTAAACACTACCTCCGCAGAAGTAGATCAACGCCTGCTTCTACATCGCTGCCTGTTTAGCCCCGCCCACTGCTTCTACATCGCTGCCTGTTTAGCCCCGCCCACCGATTCTACATCGCTGCCTGTTTGCGATTCTACATCGCTGCCTGTTTAGCCCCGCCGATTCTACATCGCTGCCTGCCCCGCGATTCTACATCGCTGCCTGTTTAGCCCCGCCCACCGATTCTACATCGCTGCCTGTTTAGCCCCGCCCACCGATTCTACATCGCTGCCTGTTTTTGCCCCGCACACCAATTCGCACGTATAGTAGGCAAATGACAAGAGCGCCAAATGGACGTCTACACAGAAACCAATTGATAAACTTCATTTGATGAACTTTTTTAATAAAGATCCAGACCACTTCAGTAAGAACTCGGTCCTTTGTTCACTTCATTTTACAGTGGATTAATTTACAAACAAGGCACAATTCAACGCAGGTTTTTCAGAAAGATTAAAACTAAAAGATGATGCTGTGTCGACTATATTGTATCCGACAGTGATGCTGCAACAAAAGTTTTTATTACGTGATCACTTGCTTTGTCTCTTCTTACAGATCGCTTGATATGTATTGAGTTATTTTTGCATTTTTAACATAAATCCCAGCAGCGTCCATGAGGAATGTACGCTGCTAAACATACACAACTGTTCCCAATACCAATCACAGCAGTGGGCGTTTACTTCCGAGTCTACTATCTGCCACGCCTAATCAAACAGAGCGTTCTGATGAGGGGTCAAAACATGACAGAAAATAGCCTAATACTTCTAAATTCTGATGTTTTTACAGTAAAAATCTCCATAACATTATAAGTGGACCTCAGAGAACAGTACCAAAATAATAAAAAAGGCAGTTCATGACCCCATAAGATTGTTAAATCGATGATATATGCCTCTGCTGAAGCCAATCTTTGTCATTATTTCAGTTTATTTGTAAAATAATCATGTTTAACAGTTGAATCTATGTTGATGGGTAACTACATTACCCATGATGCCAAACAGAAAATTCCTCCAATCAGAGAGTCGTGCCAAACAAATAAAGCCAAATAAGCTTGCAGGAATGAAGCACCACTAATGATGTAATCGAGTTTTTGCCGCTATGCTGTAACAATACTGCAATTTTTTGTGTATATATGCATATTTTGCAATATATATATATATGCCTTAAATGAATAGTTGCATATTTCTCCATCGCATTTGATTATGTTATTTGCAATCCTTCATTAAAGCCATTAAGTACACAGTCTCGTACGTGTCTTTTTGTCTGATTTCAAAGTATATATATATTTTTTGCTTCAAATAATCCTTTGTAATGTTGTGATTCTCCTCGTAGCTGGCTGGTTTGGCTCATGGTTTATAACTCTTTAACAAAGGCTTTTTTTAAATCCCTATGGGAAAAATGAATGGAAAAACCTCCGGAACCAGCGCCACTGAAAAACTGTCCATGCCCTAATGCACTCCATACAGACTCAGACTAATTAAATCTGTGGTAAAGCCTCTTCCTGTACCTCTCAAAGGCAATGTTGTGTGTGTTGAGATGAGTGGACACTATAGGAGAGGTGAGTCTCTGGGCCGTGTTCTCCTGCGAGGGCAGCATGGCGGCGAGCAGAGAGGGAGCGTCCCGCGGAGACAGAGACAGCGGTTCTGTATACACCACCTGCTTCTCGTGGTCCACCTCCATCACCATGGCCCCGCTCTCTGCAAAACACACAAACCACCTCAAGCACTGAACTCTGTGTGAATCCTGCATGAATCCTGCGTGATGAAGACTTACCTCCACCTTTAAAGATGTAGCTGCGTCGGCCCTTAAGCCAAGTCATGTGCTCAAAGCCCAATAAAGTGGTGTCGACCCTCAAACACGAACCGCTTTTCCATACACGATACACATCGCTTGGACAAACTTTCGATACTAGAGGAACTGAGTAAATGAGACAGAACGACAACTGACTGTCAGAAGCAATTGATTACAGGAGCTGTCCACATATGTGGTGCTGAAACAGTTAAAGCTGCCATATAGGTTGCCAATAGTGGGTTGGTTTGCTTGGTTTTATTGCCATATCAGCTTCTCATGGTATAAAATGACAGATGCAGATTCAACATTTAATAATAATTCACCAAGGGTGAGATAGAAGTGAAAGCGAAAGAGTTTGTGGGTCTTTCCAAACTCACCCCAGCTAGTAAATTCCCATTTCATCTCCACGTAGAAATCGCGTGCCTGCAAGAAAGACGACATGTTAGAATGCCTTCTGAAAGAGGAGGGCAAATCAAACCAATACTGTTCCTGATAAGTTTATGAAAAAGGCTTTTACCCAATGAATGCACATCAAATGCATCTTCAGTCAGGGTGTATGTATACATGTGGATCACCTGTCTCAGTTTGTTCAGCAGCTCAGGAATACCAGCCAGTCTCTCTGTGGCTCTTCTGAAGTCTCTGTACTGAAGGACCAGCTGCACCAGCTCAGGGTCTCCAGTGCTCACTGCCTCCTGCAAAACTGCACACACAGTTCAACACAGCCATCACTGCCATGCGATGAGATTTACTGAAGACGCATATCTTGGAAGACAAGGAAAAGTTCTTAAAGGACAATGAAAATTAGACACTAATGACCTTTTTTGTGATTCCAGACCTGTGTGATTTTCTCTTTTTTTTCTGAGGAATATACACAGAGATATTCTCCAGAATCCCATTGCAACTCTTTTCAATATAATGAAAGAGAAAGGGGACTGGGGCTGTCAATCTCCAGAAATGAAAACAACATCAACATAGAAGTATCAGCTTGTGTGTGTGTGCTATATTCCAAGATATACCACAGCAGCTGTTTACACGCACCCTAATAATCCATTAATAATGCATAATTGGACTGATGTCTCAAATGGATTAAATGCCTTGATGTAAGCGCCGCAATTGAGCTCTTATTGAGCTAGATTTAAACTGAATTTTGATTGGATTGAAAGAGGAGGTGTAGCCCTGACATATTATGATCAAGTAAAAAAAAGCATTTAAATGCTTGAATCCATCTATTTTCTCAGTCAGATTCAAAAATACAGAGCACATGGTGCAGTGTTGAAATGTGTATGAGCCTTTTTATAAGTAGCTATTGACTGAAATCTTGTATTCTGCTGTATTTTCAGTGAATAACTTACATCTCAGTCTGCACCTCACACAAAGTTATAGTAAGGCTTTACAAGTCATATGGACAATTTTTATAGCGCTTTTGTCATTTTTGAAGCTTAAACCTTATTATGTTGCAGATCACTTTGATACAGTTCCGTTTTTGAGTTGTTGGAAATACTGGTTAACTAATCTATCATGTTTTTCTGGAAATGTTGTTACTTTTTATAATTTAAGGTCATGAAAATGCCTGCAAATATGTATAGTGGAATGTGTGTACAAAATGTATATTAGTATTCTGATGTTTGTGGGTTAAGTTGCACAGACAAATAATATATATATATATATATATATATATATATATATATATACACACACATCGCCATTCAAAAGTTTGGGATCAGTCATTTTGTTTTTAAAGAAGTCTCTTATGCTTATCAAGGCTTCATTTATTTGACCAAAAACAGTAAAAACAGTAATATTGTGAAATATTATTGCAATTTAAAATAACATTTTTTATATTTTAATATACTTTCAAATATAATTTATTCCTATGGTGGCAAAGCTGAATTTGCATCAGTCATTACAGTGATGTATGGTTTGTTAGGATAGGACAATATTTGGCCGAGATACAACTATTTGAAAATCTGTAATCTGAAAAAAGTTGTCCAAAATAAGTTCTTAGCCATGCATATTACTAATCAAAAATGAAGTATTGATATATTTACGGTAGGATCTTTACTTAATATTCTAATGATTTATGGCATAAAAGAAAAACGATCATTTTGACCCATACAATGTATTTTTGGCTATTGCTGCAAATATAGCTGTGCTACTTATGACTGGTTTTGTGGGGACACGAATCATAATATGCTGATTTATTATCAATGTTGGAAACAGTTGTGCTCCTTAATATTTTTTGGGAAAATAGTTACAATGTTGTTTATAATATTTACAATTTATGGAATTTTCAAAAATAAATAATTGTTAAAAATGTATAAATTTATTTTTTGTTTTTCATGGTGTGATTTTTGGTGAAATGAATGGAATCCAACTAGCTTTTGAACATAATAAAAGCCCATCTGTTCTCTTGTTTTCCACTGAGTAAAGTCACACAGGTTTTGTAAATGCACGGGTAAAGGCTGGCCGGATTGATGAGTGTGTGAAGCAGGCTGCTGCTGTACCTGTCCAGCCCTGTGTGTTGCTGTGTGTGGGATTCGCGCTGTGTCTCAGAAGCACGCGCGTGGACTCCAGATGCCCGAGACACACTGACAGCTCGAGCGGCGTGCGCCCGCGCGGATCCAGCCGCTCCACGTCATGCTGTAACACACACAACAAACGGCTTTACAGAGGAAAATGCCCATAATTAAAGATACTAAATAGCTTAAACAACGCCATGTACCTGCATTTTCTGAAGCTCTCGGTCCAGGTCTTGAAACTGATTGTTCCACACCAGATAATGTAAAGGAAACGCCCCTTCAGCCATTTCAATGATGCTTGATTTAAGTTTCCAGTTGTTTTTATTTGATGTGGTTACGTTTTATTTTTGGACGCCGAATAGGTTTTTAGGAAATGTTTGTTGGGTTGCGGCCACCTTTGCATCTAAACAGTTAACTGTAACGTTACACAAGCGTTTATTTACGGACCGTTTATTTCATGTGATAAATGTGTCGTTTAATCTGCTCACTGAATTCATTCCCTCGGGACTCCAGAGGTCTCATTTACACTCATTACCGGTCAGATTCGCGTGTTGTTTTACTGTAAATCCTCCCGTTTGCTGAAAATATCCACTGACAGTCAAGCCAACAGCTGCTTAGCTAGCGAAGCTAAGTCAAAATTTCTGCAAGTCTTTATAAAATATCCTCTTCGAGGCTAAAATGACTGAAACTTGATCGGTAAAATTGAGCGGGGTTCTGTTAAATGAGGTAAAATCGTGAGCACGGATGAGGTTTATTTGCAGTAAAGCATCCTTGTGTTAGCAGATAGCTTCTCATCATCCTCCTCAGGCTAGTGCTGCTGGAGCTCGCTGACACCGACACATGTCAACACTATCCTCTGATAGGGAATAGGTCTGCTTTCCATTATATTCCTGAGCTGAACCGGTGGGGAAATGCAGATAACCCACCGCGGAAAGCGAGCAGAGGCCTAATTTCCATCCATGTTCATGTGAAAAATGCATCGGATGCAGGCTTGGCTGTGCTGCTTCCCTCCTCGTGCGTCTTCACTATGGTGAATGAGTGCTCATCTAACATCAGACAGCAGCATGTACAGAATATATCCACTCAACTGAGATCAGATAACATCACATGCTGAATTTAAAAACTTCTGACTGCATCATAACAGCAATTTATAAAAGGAGCTGAGATTAGCTTGTCTGAGGTCAGGCCACATTAAAACAAATTGTGTTAAGGATCAAATAATGTCAGATGGATGTGGTAAATTCATAAACCATTCTGAGATCAGACAGACTTTTTAACCTCAACTGAGATCAGATAGCATCACGTTGCATCTAGTTATCTGAAATTTAGAGTGCATATGACTTCAGTTTATAAGTTCATTTGAGAGGAGACAGCATCATGCTGAATTTGTAAACTTAAAGGCATTAGAAACATTTAACTGATATTTAATAACATCAGACTGGGATGTGAATTCATAAACCTTTGAGATCAGACAGCATTGGGTTCTAGTTGTCTGAAACCAGACAGCATCACGAACACAATTTATAAACTCATTTGAGATCAGAAAGCACCGTGAGCTGAATTTATAAACTCGTCTGAGATGAACCAGCATCATGCACTAGATTTTGTAAACTGATCGGAGATAAAAAAATGGCATCAGAAACAGAATTGATCTGAGATCAAATAACATTAATAGACACGGGAAACCCTTATGAAAACAGACAGGATCATGTGCTAAATTTCTAAACTAATCTGAGATTAGATGGCATTGTGTCTTGAATGTATAAACTCATTTAAGACCAGATACAGATCCGAATGGCATGTTGCTAAATTTATGAACATTTGAGATCAGACTGCAGCAGACCAGAATGTTTTGAATTTATAAAACCACCTTAAAATAGAAATGTTGTACAAATGAACTCCGCATTTGACCAGGGTGAGCTAAGTTTACAAATCAGGTCTGATATGAAATCAGACAAAACCATAACCACAGCATTAGAAGATTTTTATCCCAGACCAAATAACATCAGACACGGATTTCTTCGATCAGACAGGATCGTGTGCTGAATTTATACACTCATCTGAGATCAGACAACATTGTGTCCTGAATGTACAAACTCATTTAAAACCAGACAGAATCTGAATAGCATATTGCTAAATGTATAAACTATTTTGAGATCAGACTACATCAGACTATACTGAGTTTAGAAACCCACCTGAGCAGTCTTCTGAAATCAGATTTTACACTAGGCAGGAATAATGAAAACCATTATCTTTTTACTTGTTGATGGTTGAATGAAGACATTCGTTCACTAAAGGACTGGCTGCCAAAATTCTATAATGAATAAATTAATTATCATGTGCATTATATGACTACATAGGGCAGCTAGGTCTTAATAGCTATTGCACACATTAATTTATATCCAGTGTTGTAGGTAATCTAACCAATCGCACAGCATTTAGCTAATCAGTTAACCAAGAACATTGTAAACATTTTCAATAAAACAACTTCTGATTTCAGCATCTCCAATTAATTCAAATCAATTCAAGCTCACAATTTTATCATTTTTATTTTCTTGAAAAAAAAAAAGAAGTGAAAAGGCTTCTGAAAATAATTATGATGCTACAGATTTCTTTCTGTCGTACTACAGGAGAGGAATACATTTACACAAGGGTGTTTATATATTCATATATTTCTATACTCCGGTATTAAGGAGGGAGAGCAATTAAGAACAAAAAGGTATTCCTCAAGTAAAATGACATTTAAGAGGATGAGTGAAAAAAGAAAAGAAATGCAAAACCTCCACACTACGGAGGATAAATGGATCTGCGTCAAGATGACAGGATCTGGGCAATGGATTAAGAGTATCGTTCAACAGTAGAAGCGAAGGTTTTTAAAGTCAGACAGAAAGCTGCTCTGAAATAGAAATCAAACTGTAAAGGAATAGCACCTGTTGATCTCTTTAATAGAAGAGCCCATGGCATGACAGGCCTGAGAACTGATCTGATTGCCAATTGCAGTGTTTGGGTGTACTCAGAACAAAGGGAAATAGTTAACTACAAAAGGATACTCACCACCCAGATCTATTTATACATAAGCCCCGCTCTGGATGCTTCGAGCTCCTCCCTCCTAAGCCACTATACATGAAACCCGGTCCTCTGTGAAACAGAGAGCCTCCCTACAGACCTACAGAAGCCATCACTCACACACACATACATACAGACACACAGACTGTGTTCCTTCTCAGTCACACATATATTCACAAAGTCTCACTCTCCCTGATGAGGGCAGGTTTTACGATATCCTCTGGATGAGCTTGTCATCTGATAGGCAGTAGAGGGCATTGACTGACAGCTCGGAGATAAAGCTTTCGCACGCCTGCCGCGAGACCCCTTTGCAGCCGCGCAAGTCCAGTACGGAGAGACAGGACAAGCGCCGCAGGTACACCAGACACCGGTCTGTCAGGCGGCTGCAACCTGATAACATCAAACAAGGACTTTTTTTATTCATGTTTAAAGTTTGATTCCTTAGTTGAGAGCTGTAAACGGGTTGGTGTGTGTTTGCGTACCTGCTAAGTTGAGGTGTGTGAGCGTGTTGCGTGTGGAGGAGCCCACAGCGCTGAGGAGGTTGAGAGCACCATCTGTGATGGGACAATTCGAGAGCTCCAGACGAGTGAGCAGAGGCATGTGTCTGATGATCAGCCTCAGCGTGGCTTCGGTCACCTCCAGACCACACAGCCACAAGCACTGCATGTTCTTCATCTGGGAACGGTTGTCACTGCCTATGGACACACATACACATGGGTTTCAATTCTCAGCAAATTGTCTTTTTTGGGTAAACTATTCCTTTAAGACAGTGACTTGCCACCACCCACTAGCGGTTTGTGTTTCATCCTTGAAGTATTCATTTTCTTAAAACCATTTCATAATTAAATATTTATTTTTTTTAAACGTAGTTGTAAATGCATGCAACCCAATTTTGAGCTGCATTAAACAGTCTGTGTAAATAAATGCTTTTTCAGATGCATCTTCTAGGTCACCGCGCTGCAGTGCAAAGATGGATTTTATGATTTCATTTTATTTGTACTTACTACTTAGTCCTCTTCGTCCCATGAGAGACATAAGGCTGTGTTTTATTCTAATTTAAAATTGTTAAAAGTAACAATTTGGCAAAAGATGATATATACATGTAATTAAGTATTTTTTAAAAAGCGTAAAAATGTCCTTTGAAATTAGTTTAGGGGACAAAATAGTGCCTTGTAGTGGAAATTGTGAAACACTGCTTTGAACTGACCACTGTACGTAATGACAAGCTTTGGCAGTCAGCTGTTCATGACAGGCCTAAACCAGCCATGGCACCAGCACAAAAACACACTCAGCTAAATAATGTCTAATTATCATTATTACCAAAATCCCAGAAAATACTGAAATATTTGTGTCAATATAGCACACTCTTAGTTTCATGCAATATAGGAAATAGCCATAAATAACAGTTTAACAGCCATGTTCACAGCAAGAACGATAACTATAAAGATAACGATATTAGCGTACACACCAGCGAACGACATCATCTGTTAATTCTAAGCGCACAGTCGTCTGCCGCTTTAAATTCTCGAGCTCAGATGGATTTTGATTGTGAGTCAAATGTTTGTATTGTTCATCAGCCTGGAAAAAATAGTTCATAAAGAGATTCCAACGATATCGTTTCTCTGTGGCTTTATCGTTCTAGCTGTGGTGCGGACTCTGCTATTCTTTAATATTGAGAACGATTTTTAGATCTCTATCTTTATCGTCCTTGGTGTGAACGGGCTTTTGGGATTACCTGGGGGGTTCAGCAGCTCCCTGATTTGTGCATCTTTGATGCCATCGGCCCCGCTCAGGTCTAAAGAGCGTAGTAAAGGACAGCTTGGAGAGCTCAGTGCTGAGACTGACACCCAATTACACCCTGATAGCACCAGATCTTTAAGGCCTGTGAGAGAGCAGCCTGTGAGTCATTTCATAAAATGTACAGTGTATAAAAACAGATGCAGTGGAGAAGTGAAAACAGGCACCTGGCAGGCGGTTGATGAGCCAGCTGAGCTGCTTCTTGGAGATGTTGGCCCAGGAGAGGTCCAGTGTTACAGGCTGCCGTTTGATGATGCCCGTGAGGGCCTGAGGACTCATAGAGCGGCAGCGGCTCAGACTGATCCGCGTCCATAAACGCTTGTCACAGCCCCTATAATCACACCACTGTATTAGAACACACACACACATAGCTTTGCTCTGTTCCAAAGCCTAGTGAGCTGCCTTCACAGGCAACATTTAAAAGCATCATGGGCAAGATATCTTGTTTGGTTAAAATTCTGATGCAGCATCAAGTGTATACTTCATAATGAAAGAAATTCCAGAATGCATTGCATCAAAAATCCAAGATGGCCAACAAAGAGAGGGAAATGTATAAATAAACGTTTCATGCAACGCTGAAAGATATTAATGACTTATTTACACAATGTGTATGCAGTATGTTTATGATTAGAGTGGCATGCTGTTATCTTAGCAACATGTTAAAGTCAGATTTTTTGCAGAAAAGTATTTTAGGGCTGCACAATTAATACGAAAAAGATCAGATAGCCTATTTATTTAATTGCTATGGTTGTGGCTTAATAAAATAATATATTCACTGCATGTTTCAGAGGGAAGCGTGGCACTGTGTTTATTTACACAAGCAGGCCATGAGCCGGTGTTTGTAGTATCAGAGTGGCTCGGTTCACTTTAATGGCTGCTCTACACATACTCCATCTCTGCATCAGTTTATGTGCACTTGGAAATGCAGCAGCCATTTTCCCAAAATTGTAATTATAAACATAAACTACCCATTATCAATGTAAAGAGAAGCTTTAAGGGCTCCCTGCATTTTTTTTGCCAAAATAAAAGCTTGATGGCTTAATGTAAAAAAAAAACAGCCATATTTATTAGTACCGTCATTTTACAGTTATACTGTAAAAATTTGTAAAAAGTTTTTTTTTTCAATGGAGAAATATATGCAATGCAGATAGTCTTGGAAAAAAATCAAAAGATCCTCCATTAAATTGTATTTTTTAACAGTGAAATTACAATAGCTATTATTTTTAAAAAATATGCACGAAATACAAATAAGAACAGCATACATGATACATTTATGAAAAAAAGAATACAAAACAACACCAATAATAAGAGGAAGAATATTACTATTATTAATAACACACAATTCGTTTTTTTCTTAATAAAAACAATAAGTGTGGTGTGGTAATTGTGTACTCACCATTTGTACCAACTCTTGCAAACAGCCATGCAAACGCACAGCTCTGCACGAGTCAAGTAGCGAAACACGGACACCCAAACCTCTCTCTCCCAGCCTGGCTCGTTCCCTCCGTTCTGCTCCGCTGAGGGCCGCAAGGTGGAACTGGAGCAAGAGTTTGAGGATTTTGGCTTTTCCGATCGAGTCTTTTTCCCAATTCTCTCTCGAGTCAGCCGGTGAGGGGAATCTTTAAAGTTTGATCTCAGACTCCGCACCATGTGTGAGTGTTTGGATGCGCTTCTGGTCAGAGTGTGTGGTGATGATGAAAGAGCATGTGATTTGTTTACATGCAATCTGTCCGCAGGCGAATGAGGACTGTCTGAGCGAGGGCCGCCGTTTCGCAGTGGGGGACGGAGCAGGGCTTTGTGGTTTTGCGGAAGGCTTCTAGAAGACAAGTTGGCTTCCAGTTTGGGAACAATGGCGCTAGGGTCGCGCCGACCCCTCGATGGCTGTAACGTCACTGTGATGCAGGACCCCTGGCCTCTGACATCATCATTTAGCACCACAGAAGTGTCAGATGGAGTCGCCTCTCCTCCCTCACTGCTCCCCTCGCTCTCTCCGTTTCGATGACTTTCTCCGTTCTCGTCTTCACCAGCTTTAGCCCCTCGTCTCTGAGGACGGTTCTCTTTACCATTATACTGTCCGTTCTCTTTCCTCTCTTCCTGTTCTTCTTCTTCTACAGAGTCATCTCTTTCAACCTCCATCTCCATTCTTTCTCTCAAGCCTCCCCCTCGGCCACCGCCTCTGAGTCGTACCCCTCTTCCACGACAGGAGGACATCCCTCGGCCACGGGAAACACTCCGTCCGGGTCCCGCTCTGACTATCCCCCCTCTCTCCAGACTCCGCTGACGCAGGAGCTTTGGAGAAAGAGAGACAGACGAACGGGTCTGAGAGACAGACAGAAAAAGAGAGAACGAAAGCACAGCCGAGAGCGACAGAGAGATTGTGTGAGAATGGTAAAAGCAGGATTACAGATGCGCTGCGATGAGGGAAGCAAATGTTATAGGCTCAAAACACTCACCGACTGGAGGATTTTGTTCCTTTCTAATTTTATCTGCAAAAGACAATAAGAAATCAAACATGCATTACATGAGAGTTTGACAATCATCAAAGCCAGTTTCACATTGTAACTTTGCAAATGTGGCACTGGCCACTTGAGACAAAAAGGGAACATCAGGCCAACCAGAGTCATTTATTTTGTATGTGAAATTAATGGGCAAATAAATCTGAAAAAAGATTTAAACGAGAAGTGAAAAGCAAAAAAAACTAAATATACAGGTGTACTTGATATCTTGTTTTTTGGCCACAAGGCTTTTTTATATTTCTAATAAATATGAGTATATGTTTATTAGTCTTTGGAATATATTACTACTTCAATTGAATATAATATACGATAAACAAATTCCCAGAAACTACGTGAAGTAAGCCAATTGGAGCTTGTAGTTTTGAAAAAGTGCCTTTCATTTTTGACTGTCTATAATAATGCTGTCGGTTCTCATACTGTGTTCTAGTATGTTTTCTTTTTAATTTTTAAATTCATATTTTGATTCAGCAAGGATGCATTAAAATACTCAAAAGTAACGGTAAACATCTATAATCGTACAAAAGTTTTACATTTCAAATAAATGATCGTCTTTCTAACTTTCTATTCATCCAAACAATCCTGAAAAATATCTATTACAGTTTCCACAAAATATGCAGCACAATGGTTTTAACATTTATAATAACTGGAATTGTTCCTTGAGGAGCAAATCAGCATATTAGATTGATTTCTGAAGAATCATGTGACACTGAAGACTGGAGTAATGATGAAGCTGAAAATTCAGCTTTGATCACAGGAATAAATAAAATGTTAAAATATATTTAAATAGAAAACAGTCATTTTATATTGCAATTATATTTAATTGATTTACAGTATTTTCGATGAAATAAATGCAGCCTCGATGTGCATAATAGACTTCTTTCTAACATTTAATAAACAACATTATATCTATAAAACATGTACTGTATGTGCACCTGTTTGCATGCTTACCCTTTTCCTGAGCTGTAACTCCAGCGCTCCTGCTCTCCTCCTATTCTGCTGATGCTGCAGCAGGAGTCTCTGGGAAGGGGGTGGCTGTCGTCTGGAGCGGGTCAGAGGCAGGGATGGGGGGGAGAGGGGCGGGCGACCTCTGCGCCCTATACGCAGACCCCCCACCCCAATCCCCTCTCTGTGTGCCCGCTTAGATGGAGGACCAGACAAGCGACTGCCGTTAGACACGCTGCTGTCTGTCTCCTCCTCACTACTACTGGAAGACTTCAGGGGGAAAAAAAAAAACAAATGACACAAGCTAGTCTTCAGATCCAATTATCATCTAAAGAGTGAGTCAAAGCAAAGGCCTGTTTAAACAGATGGCAAAAGCAGAAAGCATACCTCGGTTTTCTTGCCCTGGACACATTTTGGACATTCCCAGCAGCTGGGAAGATCCTTATTAATAATACCCTCACCGGGCACCTGCAATATACACATGGTATCAACATAGTACATATAACAGCTAATTCCATACAAACAAGATGTGGGACAGACGTACCTTTATACATTCTGGATGAGTGATCTGAGCGCATTCGGAGCATTCCATGAGTGTTTGGACGGACTCGGGGTCTTCAGACTCCTGATAGCCTTCTTTACATATGGCACATACTGCAGTAAGAGGTAGCGCCGGCTAGAAACACAACACAAGTGTGAGATACAACACTAACATAATACAGAGTTCATTTTTACACAATTTATATTTTTTTTAGTTTTTCTTGACAATGCTTTCCTTTAGGCAACATTTAACAACATTATCAAACTGTATTCATTCATAAGTCAAATGTTTTATATACACTACCATTCAAAATGTTGGGGATGATACATTTGTTTTGAAATAAGGTCTCATGCTCAATTCAGGCTGCATTTATTGGATTAAAAAACACACACAGTAAAAATAGTAACGTTATGAAATATTACCATTTAAAATAACAGTTTTCCATTTGAATATTATTTCTAGTTGTAAGTCTTCAGTGCCACATGATTTCCTTCAGAAATCATTCAAATACGCTGATTTGCTGCTGATTTTTTATCATCAAAGCTAAATAAAATGATAAATAAAAAGTTCAAAAGAACAGCATTTATTTGAAATAGTAATCTTTGACAATAAATGCCATTACTGATACTTATACTTTACTGTGTCCCTGCTAATTAACTTATTTAAATAAATAAATAAATCTTACGGACCCAACACTTTTGAAAGGTAGCATATATGTAAGGGACAAAACTTTGACCAAATTTTCTAATACTAAAAAACTAAAAGCCTTTCTGTCAGTAATTTCACTGATGATATTAACACTGAACACAGACACTCACTGCAAGACACTGACGGAGAACACAGCTCTTCTTGAGTCTGCCTGGTCCTCCAAACTTCCTCATGTCCCTACAGTAGTTGCAGTCGCCACACACAGTGCGCAGACAGGCCTCGCAGCGTTTGCAGCGCACACGTCTGCGTCTCAGAGCCGAGATGGAGGAAGACGGCTTCACGGGTCGAGGAACCGGCGGCAAGACGGGGCCTGAGCCGGGAGCACGCGGGCGGTACAGCAGAGACAGAGGCAGCGGTGGCGGCTCATACCATGAGGGCTAGACAGAAGCGGACACATTTTTACTTCAACTCACTACATATGTGCATGCTGTATGGATGGTGGTCAGTGTATAACCTACCCTTTTGGGCCATTTGACGATAGGTTTTCCAGTGTAAGACAGTTTGGGGTTATCATTGGCATGTTCCTCTAGCAGCTTCTGTTGGGACAGAAAAAAAATAGAAATGAGCTTGTAACCAAAAAAAACAACAACAACTATATTTGTGGCCACATGGTGTTATGTTCGCACCCGTATGTCACTGAGCAGTGCTGGGGCGTTTCTGATGCCTGATGGAACACATTTCTTGTGTGATGGCAATTCCTCCAAGGTGTACAGTAATTCCCAAAGCCCTTCCAGCTCAAAGGGTGTCAGGTGAACTTTCACCCCTGGACGAGTAGGAGATGCTGCTTCTTCCTCCGGCTCCTCCTTCACCATCTCCTCCTCTTTCACTACATTTTCTTCTTGACCATTTAAGCCTCCTTGTTTAATCACATCCTCCTCCTTTAGCCCTGTGAAGCACAACAGATGTGCCAATGCCATAACGGTTGTATTGATATGTTATTGTACACATTTATGGTTTGTGCACTGACCAATGCCCAGTGAGTGCTTCTGGAACTCAGGTGTGAGGTGAGATGTGTTGGTCAGACAGTACAAGTAACGCTCCAACACATACCAGCACATCTCAAAATAGAAAGGGTAGCGGAACTTAGCAGGGACCTGCATGGATAAACCACAGAGACAGTCAGAAAAAGCTCACTAATGGGCATCAATGGAATAATTGAGAGCTTGTTTCAGTGCTCACCCGTGTGCGGTCCTCAATGTTGTAAATGTTGAGCTGCATGGGAATGTTAAAGCTGTGCAGAAAGTTTCCCCCAAACACCAGAGTATCCATTGGAGTGTAAACTGCATGGATCCACCCTACACACACACACACACACACACACACACACACACAGTGGTTTGGTCCAAGAAAACCTAGGAGATTCCTGCCCAAAGCGTTTGAAGCATAAGCATGTGTACCTGAGGGGATCATGAATGTGTAGCCTTGCTTCAGTTCAATCCGTTGGCACATCGAGGCTTTATCGCCGAGAAAGATGTCCCCCTGTTTCCCTGACAACACCCAGTTCTCATAGAGCTCCAGGTTCTGAGGTGTGGGCGGGATCAGCCAGAACACCTGAGATAATTCAGAACAACAAGGTCAATAAGGACAGGCAATTATGAAACAGCAAATCAGCAGTGAATCATTTCTGAAGGATCATGTGACACTGAAGACTGGAGTAATGATGCTGAAAATTCAGCTTTGATCGCAGGAATACAATACATTTTAAAATATACTCAAATAGAAAAAGTTATTTTAAATTGAAATATTTCACAATATTACTGCTTTTAAAGTATTTTTGATCAAATTAATACAGGCCTGCTGAGCAGAAGAAACTTGTAAACAAAACAAATGTATAATTCCCCAACAAAACTTCTTAACAGTAGTGTAGGTTTGGAATACAGTGCCATGACAGTTTTAGCCTTTTTGTTTTTGCATTTTGTCAAAAGTATGTGTTATATTAAAATTTGTTTGATTATCTGAATCAAAGATAACCCGAGTAAATACAAAATGGCGTTTTGAAATGATGATTTAATTTATTAAAGGACAAAAGCTGTCCAAACCTGCCTGGCCCTACGTGAAATAGTAATTACCCCCTAAATCTAATAACTGGTTGTGCCACCCTTTGCAGCAACAACTGCAATCAAGCGTTTGCGGTAACTGGCAATGAGTCTTTCACATCACTGTGCAGGAATTTTGGCCCACTCTTCTTTGCAGAATTGTACGGTCCTATGATTTCCACGATGCAGTCATAAAAACGGAATTTACAGTTTAACGCGGAATGCGTCAAAGTTTGGATTAATTCATCAAAAGTAGGTCATTACACTTAAATCAAATCGCGATATGGACTAGTATTTGTAAATATTACGCCGCAAAAGTCGATTTAAATATGAATCCTGCCTGTTCTGCACGTCTCTGTACGAATGGACCAGCGCGGTTTTGTTTACGAACGTTACATAAACAGCACGCGTGGCGTGGCGCTCGTCTGCAGTCTCAATGAGGACATAAATATATGAACAATAGCTCCAGAACTGTTCTGAGAGTCACTTTACAAGCATTTTACCATTTCATTTGAGTAAAACTAGCATCATATCATATACACACAGAACTTTAAAGGTATTCACGGCAACCCGTCAAAATAAAAGTTTGGTTTAACTTATTAAAGATATTATGCCAGAAATAGGCTATATTACTATTATTTAGTAGAAAGTACGTAATACTACAACTACTACTACTGTTAAAAAATAATACAACTTTATTTTTTAAAGAAATAAATCACAAAATATTTTAACTTTAATCCCCTTTATTTGCCAAAAATGTAAATGTTTAATTTTCATTAATTAAAATATAAATTAAATCAATGTGTTATGCCTTCATCTGATAACCAGTAAAATGTATATACAAAACAATTTCTGAGGGGGAAAAAAACATTTCATAAGGCTACTGTAAGAATAAATATTTTTGTTGGTATGTATTCGAATAATTAAACATGCTAAAACACAGATTTTGGTAACAATAAAACATAATGTGAGAAAAAAATTAAACATTTCATATGGTCCTAAACATGTAATTTTTGTTACACTTAATAAGTTAATGTTAAATTGTATAAGGTTCATGATTTTAATTAATTAAACATGCTTTTTGATTAATACAATTTTATTTGATCATTAAAAAGGAGTCCAGAAAAATTAAAAAAGGGAAAAAAAACAATCCATAATTTAAACGAAAAAAAATGAATTTGAAAAAATAAAACGGAATTTGGGATTTCATAGGGCCCTAAAAGAGTGACGAACAAGTCAACACTGAGAAGTAAATACATTTCACATTGATTTAAAAAAGAAAACTGCGCTGCTATCGAATTAGATCGGTATCGGCAGATACTCAGAATTTTTGGTATCGGATCGGTTCTGAAAAAATTATATCGTTGCATCAATGGTTTTACGCCAGATGTAATCGGACACGCACCTTACAAAAAGTTCAACTTTTGTCTCATCAGTCCACAGAATATTTGGCCAAAAGTCTTGGGTATAATCAAGATATATTTTGGCAAATGTGAGAAGAGCCTTTGTGTTCTTTTTGGCCAGCAGTGGCTTTTGCCTCGGAAGTCTCCCATGTATGCCTTTTTTGCCCAGTCTCTTTCTTATTGTTGAGTCATGAACATTGACCATAATTGAGGCAAGTGAGGCCTGCAGATCTTTAGATGTTGTTAGGGGTTCTTTTATGACCTCCTGGATGAGTCGTCGTTGCGCTCTTGGAGTAATTTTGGTAGGCCGGCCACTCCTGGGAAGGTTCACCACTGTTCCATGTTTTCTCCATTTGTGGATAATGGCTCTGACTGTGGTTCGCTGGAGTCCCAAAAGCCTTAGAAATGGCTTTATAACACTTTCCAGACGATACATGTCAGCTATTTTGTTTCTCATCTGTTCTTGAATTTCTTTAGATCGTGGCATGATGTGTTGCTCTTTAAGCATGCTTCACTTTGTCAGACAGGTTCTATTTAAGTGATTTCTTGATTCAACAGGTCTGGCAGTAATCAGGCCTGGGTGTGGCAAGTGAAATTTAACTCTGCTTTCTAAAATAATGTTTAATCAGTTCTTTCATGATTTAACAGGAGGGGGCAAATAATTGTTCACATAGGTTTGGACAGCTTTTCTCCCTTATTAAATTAAATCATAATTTTAAAACTGTATTTTGAATTTACTTACATTATCTTTGTGTAATATTAAAATTTGTTTGATGATCTGAATCTTTCAAGTGTGACAAAGATGCAAAAAAAAAAAAAAACCTTACTGGACCTTTTCACAGCACTGTAGCTTGCTACCATACTATCATAATTGCTTCAGCAGTATATAACATTTAACTTGAACTTAGTATTGTCTGTAAGCAGAAATACCTGGATGGCCCACTATATTGCCAAAATATGCAGTATACAACAGAAAACACTGCATGCAGTACCATATCACACAGTGCAATGTGGCTGACCTGACCTTTCATTTCCAGCATGACCTCTGAACTCAAAGTAATTACAGTCATGATAGCTTTCACAACTTAATTACAAGACAATGTTAAGACATTTTAGACTAAATTGGATTAATTTAGCTAAACATTTCCCATGACAATTAGACAACAGCACTCCATGAATTAGCACTAAACTAAACATGCAACATGTTGAAAGTACAATTTAGTAAATGTTTAGTACAATTTTTTTTTTACTTTATGATTTTTAACTTTTAACTTTATGACTGCATTCCGTTTCAATTACTATTTCTGTTGAAGTTGGAAGTACACAGTATATATAATATTCAGTCAGAGTAAGTGAGCATTTCATTCTGAACTCAGCCTCTTTGTCAGTACACTACGCAGTGTTGTACCTTTAAGAAAGCTCTCACCTTGCTTCCTCTGAGGATGTGATACCAGACTGATGTGCCGCCAAAGTCTATGTGGAAATCTGTGAAGCATCCCTCGACACTCATCAGACAATACCTGAAAAACACATGGCTGGTAGTATCAACCTTCATAAACCAAGTTCATTTTGCCCTAGTGTTCAAACCAAAAAGGTTTAAATAAAATTGTATGAATGAACAAAAAAACAACTTACTTCTGTACTTTAGGGTACTGCATGTCCATAATGGCATTGGTGGAGTCTCTCTGTCTTTCTTTAAGATGCCGTGGCCACATGTTGTCCACCCAGTCAATCATGTCAACCTAATGAAAACACAAGCCAAGACATAAACTGTTTTGCACAAAAAGGTATGAATGTTTTTGTAGACAAAAAGGTATGAATGAAAACGTATTTTTGACAAGCTAACAACAACTGAAAACGTATTTTCCCAAGCTTCATCATTGCATCATTGCATCCTACATTGGGCTTATTTTATATTTTTTTACATTTATTATAATTTAACTGTATTATTGTCATTGTATTACTATTATTTGATACAACTTTTTTTCTCCAACATTCAATAGTGCAATCAGCACAGGTATTTCGCAAGAAAAAAAAATCAGTTGACAATAGCTGCATGTGCACATACCGAGGTAGGTCTCTTGACTAGATGTTCTAGTTTTGTGTGACTGAACTCCAGGCTGATCACATTGTAGAGTTTTTCACGTTCAGACGGCGGTGTCTCATAGTATCTCCTCCACTGCCCCATTGACATCTCAATGCCTTTTTGAGTGTTCACATCCATCACGTCAACCATCCTGCGACTGCCTATCAGAGTAAAAGAAGGGGAGGGAACGTCAGCAGGCGTCACTGATAATAAAGATGTTGAAGGCAAGAGAGAGTGATAGAGGAACAAAAACTTCTGTTCTTACCCACAAACAATTTCACATCACTGACACTAAAGTCTGGGTCAGGCATCCTACAAAAGACACATAATATAAAGAGCTGATAAGTTTCAAATGAGTTCAATGTCCACAAACACGGGCATGAAGAAATAAGCCATACTTTATGCCAAGACCATCTGCTTTCTTGAAGACAATGGGGTCCCGGAGTCCCTCCCGTTGGATGTATTCCAAGGTGAAGTCTGCAAAGAACACCATACACGGTTAACATGAATCTTCAAATATGCTAGTTTTTACAATGCAAAATATTTCAAAGAAGCTTAACAGATCGTGCTGCTTCATAACCAAATCATAGGTGGAAGTGGCAAAGGAAACTCTCAATATGGTTTAGCTAGGATAAGAGGAACTGAAACTCACATGGAGCTCACCATAAGTCAGTACAGGAACTAAACAACATGTAAAGTTTAGCACACACCTTTCCCATCCATAATTTTGACAAGATCCGAGTTGTATCGGTCACTTTGGAGTTTCTCTTCAAGGTCAAAGGACCTCTTCCCTTCGATTTCATCATCTGAAATGCCATCATCATGGTAACGCCGTCGCGTGCCAGACCGCTGAAAACAGAATTCAAAATAAGACGATGAAGAAACAATACTCAGATTAACAGAAACTCAAAAGCCATTTCTGCTGAATTCATCTTGATTCGCATCAATACAATATAATCTCTAACTAAAACACACATTGACAAACATTTACAGACCAATGGTAAACTCCAGTCATATTTTCACAAAACCATTTCCAGCTCAAATTCAAACTCAACAGCATTTCCCCACAAAAAAATCCAAGGGTACATACAATACATCCTCTTTTTCCAGGCATTTTAGGCAACTTAGAAATCCCAGCCAGGACATGTCCAGGAAAAAGAGGATGTCTGTTCATCCAAACTTTCCTTATCTTTAGTTTCAACTGCTCCACCAGAGTTTTCTGGCCCAAGTGAACATCAGAAAGGGTGGATCCCCATTTAAAGTAAATATTAAAGAAGGCCATTTATTATTTTACTGCTGCTGTGGCACAGTCTATGTGATAAGACAGTGTAAACACATGAGAATGAGGTTTTGACGGTCTTCTCCCTCAGGCGTGTGTTCACTGTAATATCAACAAACCCCTCGGGTATGACGCCAGGCCCAGAGCGCCAGCTGTCGACGGTATAACGCCGTTACAGCTCGGTTAAAACTACATACACGTTCCCCAGACAGCAATTTAGTGTTAGTGCACATAATAGCTGTTGAGTAAATGAGAAACTTACCAAGCGTTTGCTATAACGGGAACTCTCCTCTTCCATGCTCTGAAAAAAATGAAAGGATAAATTGCAGACGCTGTAATAAATAACATCAGGTGCAGCGAGCATAACTTCATTAGTGAATCAATAGAGCTGAAACCAACTTGAATGACAGGAATAATACTAAACAAATCACCAGCCTTCATGAAAAACGACTTAACTTTAAAATACCAACTGATTACCTACCTAGCATACGTCAAATATAATACGTTAAACAAGGCTCCGCAGAAAATGTAGTTATTAAGACACACTACATTTCGTTTTTTTTAAAAGATATTAACTGCAGCAGACTGAAATCGGGTGCAACCGGTTCATGTCTCGCAAAACCCATTGAGATGCCTAGCTAATTACATTCTGTGCATTAGGAGGGAGTTAAATGCTGTTTTGGTATGAGGCTCGCCGGGCTTTGAGACAATCGTTACATAAACCAACAGGACGATCAGACAACAGAGTCCGTTTAAATGCTCCCAATTTCCCATTCTTCGGGTAATAAATCAAAACGAAACAACACATTTTAAATACCCAAGCTATCGAATAATTTGTATCTGCAACTAGTGAAGTAAATAAACAGCGAAGAGCTGTGACAGATAACTGACATTTATTGCAGCTGAAGCTCCACTAACGTTAGTTCTGAAGCTGTTAGCTTGCGCGAACGCTCCACTACTTCTGACCAAGAACCAGTAATGTTAATATAATTCAGCCTAAAAATTGGCTTATTTTCATCACAAGGCTCAGTAGTAACTGCTCTATTACTGAAAAGCATATGGTGGGTTTAAAATAGCAAAGTCAAGCCCCTGACAGTGGAGGCTAGCCAGCTAATCCACTAGCATTACCATTGACAACCCGCGCTAGCCGTTAGCCTGCTAGAAACAAAACAAAAAAGACCTTTAAACAATACCTAGCCTTCTACTTTCGCTTTCTGCCGATAGTGTCGAGTCACTCTGTGGAAATAGCCTTAAAAATTCCCGTTGGACTGCAAATTCATCCTGTGTAATTGTGTAGTTCTTTACTCGATATTCTTATTTTTGTACGATAAAGTTAAATCAATCCGCTTTCATCCGCCATTTTCAGATTGGCATGATACACACACTCCACTACTATCTACTCACATGAGACGCCCCTGAAATAAAGAGCCAATGAGACAGCGGGAATGCAAACTAGACGAAAGATGATTGGGTCAAACGGATGCCAATCATACGGGATCTTCTGATTGTTAACGCCCCCTTGTTCGTTCATTATATTTCGCAAGCCAATAAATGTTAGTATTGTTGCTTACAACGGGCAGTTTATTGGCTGCGGAGTGAAAATCGTGTCATTATTGCAGCCTATTGCTGGCAATGAATATTTTAGTTGAAACATAAACCTATCAACGGATTTATAAAATCTCTGAAAACTCATTGGTTGATTTTTGGTCACCCACCGCATTTCGTAAGCAGAGGATTAAAACGAAGGCATTATAATAGTTATTGTCTTGTAAAACAGCCAAGTCAAAAGCCACCTGCCGCCATTCAAAAACATCCAAGGGTGTCTGTCCTCTGATGAGTCGCTGTTAGAGATTCAATCCACATCAAATAATGTATTTAAAATCCTTTCAACGATTAAACCTTGACTAGTATATGAATTAAGACCATTAAAACAAAAACACGTTTCGTAAGTCTCATTTTAATAGATAGTTAACAGAACACATTAAATACAGCCATCCCTTATTGACGTATTCAAAAGACGTGTAGTTTACTACAGTTAAAAACAAACAGCAACACCAAAACACACAACCAAACAATATATAGGAATATAAGACGAGACATATGACTATGAGGAAAAACGAAACAGAAACTCAAAGAAATAGACATAGAAAAAAATATATCTCTCTCTCTCGGGATGCTTTCTTTATTAATTGTCCATGTTGTAGACCCCTCCACGCAGATGTGTGTGCAGCAGGAGGCGCTGGGCTCCAGGCCCTCGTGTACTCTGTGTGTGAGGGGGCTGTCTGCATGAAACACTACACAACACATGCATCTCTGAAACACTGAGAAGCAGCAAGGGCAGGAGATAAGGGGAGCCGGCTAAGCTGTGGTCTTGAGGTCACTTCAGCCTGAAAGATAGCAAAAGTGAGATGAGATGAGCACACACAAGAAATATTAAGGCTGGGGTCAGATGGTGTTAAGATGTTTTTTTGTTTGTTAATAAATTAATGCTTATATTAAGCAAAGACACATTAAACTGATCAAAATTGAAAAACGATTGATAAATTCTGTTCTTTTGACCTTTCTATTCATCAAAGATAAAAGTATGATGGTTTAAAAAATAAATAAATAAAATGATGCAGCACAACTGTTTTTACCATTTCAACATTCATAATGAATAAATTAATAATCAGAAATGTTTCTTGTGCAGCAAATTGGCATACTAATGATTTCTGAAGGATCATGTGACACTGAAGACTGGAGTAATGATGATGAAAACTCAGCGGTGCATCACCGTAATTAATTACATTTTAAAATATATTAAAAAAGAAAAGTTTATTTTTAATTATAATAATAAATCACTGTACTTTTGATAAAATAAATGCAGCCTTTAAGAATAAAAAGTAGTGTGAAAGGACTTTCACAGTGATGCACAGAAGAACCATTTGGGGGTTCTTAAAATAACTGTTTTGTTCTTAGTTTGATGGACATTTGTGGCCCTGGGCCACAAAACCAGTCATAAGGGTACATTTTTTTAAATTGAGATTTATACATCGTCTGAAAGCAGAATAAATGAGCTTTCCATTGATGTTTGTTATGTTGATGATAAGCTTTCCATTGATGTTTCCATTTATGATGGCGACAGCTTCTAGTCAAGATGGCGCTGCTGATGGCAGCCTTCGTGGCGTCGTCCGCAGTTGTTTTTATGTTTTAGTTAGTTTGTCCTGTTTTCCCGTTTTCGTCTATTCTGATGTTTTGCTGGACATTGTAGTTGGCGGAGCAGCGTTGCTGTTTAGACGCTTCAGGATGCGCAGAGGGGGGAAGTGAGCCGGCGCGCTCGTGAAGCTCAGAAAGCGTGGATTCTGGACAGCACTGCCTAGCATCCATCTAGCGAATTTCTGCTCTCTACCCAACAAAACGGACAAACTTATTCTGCTTTCCCGGACTAATAAGGACTTTTCAAACTCTGCTGCTCTGTGTTTCACGAAAACCTGGCTAAATGACGCAATACCGGACAGCGCATTACATCTGCCGAACTTCCAGCTGATCAGATCCGACCGCAAAGAAGAATCAACGCGGCGGGACGTTCTTTTACATCAATGAAAGGTGGTGTACAGATGTAATGGTGTTAAAGAAGATGTGCTGTTCTGATCTAGAAATGCTCTTCATTAACTGCAAGCTGTTCTATTCGCCGCGGGAGATTTGTTCGTTCTTTCTCGTGAGTTACATTCATCCGCAAGCATAAGTGAGCTTGGCTTTACAGAAACTCGCTGATCAGATCCCAGACACAGAACAAAAACACCCAGACTCTGTTTTAATCATTCTCGGTACTTTAATCAAGCAAATCTCTCCCGTGAACTGCCAAAATACAGACAGCATGTTACATGTCCCACCAGAGACAGTAATATATTGGATCACTGTTACACAGCAATAAAAGATGCATATCACTCTGTGCCATGGGCAGCTTTAGGACTATCTGATCACTGTTTGGTTCATCTTATACCAACATACAGGCAGAAACTGAAATCTGCTAAACCTGTAATAAGACCTGTTAAAAGATGGACCAATGAAACAGAGCGGGTTTTCACAAGCCTGTTTCGACCTCACTGATTGGACTGTTTTTGAAGCTGCTGCCACCGATCTGGACGAGATCACAGAGACTGTAACATCATATATCAGTTACTGTGAGGATATGTGCATTCCTACCAGGACTCGTTTAACTTACAACAACGACAAACCATGGTTCACTGCAAAACTCAGACAGCTCCGTCAGGCCAAAGAAGATGCTTACAGGAAGGGGAATAAAATCTTGTATAAACAGGCCAAGTACACACTGGAAAAGGAGATCAGAGTGGCAAAGAGGAATTATTCCGATAAGCTAAGGATCCAATTCTCTTCCAGTGACTCTGCTTCAGTGTGGAAAGGTCTGAAAGACATCACCAAATACAAGACACCATCCCCAGCACTTTGGAGAATCAACAGGCGATTTGAATGAGTTCTATTTCAGGTTTTAAAAAAACACACTGGACACCTCTCCACACAACCATTAACACTTCCAGCAACCCCCCTCTCCCCCAAACCTGCAATTCAGATCAGCAAAGACGAGGTGCGCCAGGTCTTCCGGAAGCAGAAAAGGAAAAAATCACCAGGCCCAGACTGTTACACCAGTCTGTCTGAACTCCTGTGCTGACCAGCTGGCCCCCATCATCACAAAGATCTTCAACAGATCACTGGAACTGCGCTAAGTCCCCTCATGCTTCAAACGCTCCACCATCATCCCCATCCCAAAGAAATTCAAAATTACAGGACTAAATAACTACAGGCCTGTGGCTCTAACATCTGTGGTCATGAAGTTATTTGAAAAACTGGTGCTGGCCCACCTGAAGGACATCACTGGACCCTAGCTGGATCTTCTTCAGTTTGCCTACAGAGCAAACAGGTCTGTGGATGATGCAGTCAACATAGGACTGCAATATGTTCTGCAACATCTAGACAGACCAGGGACTTATGTGAGGATCCTGTTTGTGAACTTCAGCTCAGCCTTTAACACCATCATTCCAAACCACTTCCTGCCCAAACTAACTCAGCTCTCTGTGCCCACCTCCGTCTGTCAGTGGATCAACAGCTTACTGACAGACAGGCAGCAGCTACTGAGGCTTGGAAAATACACATCCAGCACTGCACTGGGCTCCTCAGGGCTGTGTTCTCTCCCACTGCTCTTCTCCTGTACACCATCGACACATCTAAAGAGTCAAGCTCCTGAAGTTTGCAGACGACACTGATCACACTGATCGGCCTCATCCAGGATGGTGACGAGTCTGCTTACAGACAGGAGGTTAAGGAGCTGGCTGTCTGGTGCAGTCTTAACAACCTGGAGCTTAACACGCTCAAAACTGTGGATATGATCATGGACTTCAGGAGAAACCCCCTGCTCTCCCCCACTCACCAATCATGAACAGCACTGTGACTGCAGTGGAGTCATTCAGGTTCCTGGGCAGCACCATCTCCCAGGACCTGAAGTGGGACAATCACATTGAGTCCATTGTGAAAAAGGCCCAGCAGAGGTTGTACTTCCTTCGCCAGCTGAGAAAGTTCAACCTGCCACAGGAGCTGCTGAAACAGTTCTAATCTGCCATCATTGAATCCGTCCTCTGCACATCAATAACTGTCTGTTTCAGATCAGCTACCAAATCTGACCTCAGAAGACTACGGAGGGTAGTCCGGACTGCTGAACGAATAATTGGTACAACCCTCCCCACTCTCCAAGAACTGTACTTATCCAGAGTGAGCAAAAGGGCTGTTAAAATCACTCTGGACCCCTCACATCCAGCACACTCCCTCTTTGAACTGTTACCGTCTGGTCGACGCCACAGAGCTCTGAGCACCAGAACGACCAGACACAGGAACAGTTTCTTCCCTCAGCAATCCATCTCATGAACACTTGACAATAATTATGGTACACACACTATTTATACACTTATACCCTTATTTATCTAACACACATACTTAGTCTACACTTTAATTGCACCTAATATACCTGTACATACAAAACTGTCCATTGTTATATGCCTGTACATATAATTGTCAATTTGTATAATGTCATTCCTTATTTACTTGTTCTTTTAATTCTTCTTTTTATTATCTGTGGGTTTTGTTTCAGTTTTTTTCTGTTGTACTGCGGTAGCTTCTGTCACGAAAACAAATTCCTCGTATGTGTAAACATACCTGCAATAAAGCTGATTCTGATTCTGATTGTAATTATAGGACAATATTTGGCCGAGATTACAACAATTTGAAAATCTGGAATCTGAGGGTGCAAAAAAAAAATCTAAATGTTGAGAAAATCACCTTTAAAGTTGTCCAAATAAAGTTCTTAGCAAAGCATATTACTAATGAAAAATTAAGGAAATGAACAAATTATCTACATGGAACATGATCTTTGCTTATCCTAATGATTTTTGGCATAAAATAAAAATCTATAATTTTGACCCATACAGTGTATTTTTGGCTATTGCTACAAAAATATAACTATGCGTCTTAAGACTGGTTTTGTGCTTCAGGGTCACGTTTAAAAAAAAATCCACTATAAAGAACGTTTTGTGGAATGATACGATTCCATGGATAATAAAGAACCATTTTAAAAGTGTTGATCAACACGAGACTTCTTGGTAGTATATGAAGGAAACTTGCCCAATATGTGAAGCACACAATTCTCCTTGGTTATATAATAATAAATAATAATTTGTTACATTTATATAGCCCTTTTCTAGGTACTCAAAGCGTTTTACATAGTTAGGGGGGTATCTCCTCATCCACCACCAGTGTGCAGCATCCACCTGGATGTGTGAATGCATGTCACTGTGGTTTTAATGTGTTCATTTGTTTACCCAAAGGATTATATGATGACTACAGTCTCATTCCATGGAACTTTAGTTTCCAAAATCATTATAAAGTTAAAATACTCAACACTGCTGGAGAAAAACACACATTCATAAATACTGGGCTGTTGACTCAACATCTTCTAGTTTCATGTGACAACTTGCCCCAGTCTCCCTTATAAATGTGAATGCTAATTGGAATGCTTACCATTAAGAAAAGAAGCTGTAAAGGTAAGAAAAGACAACAATCCCCAGAATCACACAGCAAAGCATGATCATCATTTTCTTCTACAGAGAGATGTGTATGAGACAGTAAAGACAAATAATAGAGAGAACAAAAGAACAAGAGTAAGTTAGAAAAAGCACATAAAAAAGGAAATAAATGAATATAAGTTATCACAGCAGATAACGTCTTTTAAAAAGCTTATTTTAAAAGACATGCACAATTCTTTTAAATTTATAGAAGGGAGAAAGAGGAATAAAATAAAGGAAAGGGTTAGGTTTAAGTCCTGTGTGTGTGTGTGTGTGTGTGTGTGTGTTGAAGAAAGCAAGCACTCACTTACCATCAGGTGTAGAGCACAGTCATGATACAAAACCTAACAAGAAGTTCTTCTGTGCTTCCTAATAACATATTCTGCTTTTTGTGCAAAGAACATATATAACCTGTTACTCAGCTGAGCCTAAACCTGCCCTGCCAGCTTCTTACTGAGGCGTTTTAACTTCCTCTGTGTCAGCCAGTAAAGGATAGTTCAAGGCCAAACAAATTATGAAAGCTTATATTGTCAACAATATAACAGACCTAGTGTCATGAAATTTTCCAGGTCAATGAAGGATACAAATATTGAATCTTTCATGGCCCTACACTATCCCAAGATTCATTGTGCGCTGTTGATGACAGGATTTAAAAAATTTGAGAGAGAGAGAAAATGCCAGATTACACTTTCAACTAAATCCAATCTAATGTTACATTGGTTTAAATATTGACAAATCTTTCTAAGATGTGATTTTATAGTCATTTGATACTTTTTATTATCTACATAAATGGACCATGGTAAACATATTTAGACAGGTTGTGAGCCACGCAATCTTCTGTGGGCTAGATTTCTCATGTAACAGTCTTTGCAGCCTTCGAAGGCATGGCCATACATCCCATTCTTTCAAAACGTACTTAATCAATGTATTATTTTAGAAAATGCAGAATGTTCCCACACTGCACTTTTTCAACACTGTTACCCTGACATTCTTCTCTTTTTAATACGTTTAAATAAATTTAATAAACATTTTTGTTGATTATAATTTTTTTTAAACATTTGTCTATAACAGTACCTTAATAAGAGATCTAGAAAACCTTTTCTAAAAATCTGATATATTTACAGAAATGAAATGATATTGTTTGGACCACATGGTTCAAACTGAGGTACATTTCTAAATAAAATAGATTCACTATTCAATTATGATTAAAAAAATCATAGTAATCCATTTTTCGACGGATAAAAATATTGTTCTTGGACACATGCTGCATGCTCTGAATGTGATGTGGTGCAATGATAGCTGCTGTTAAACATATTAAAAATTAAAAGAATTGCCAAAACATTTACATATTTTCATTTATAATAATTTATTACAAGGCACAATGAAACCAAGTGATACTTATAATTTGAATAGATAACTAGTAAGTACATAAAATCTAAACCTTTGAGATTTAGGTTTGGGTTTTTAATACATTTTTTGCTGGTCTGCAACCACATATTTATGATTGGGAATAACAGTTTAAGTAATAGTGTAACTATTGAATCCATACTCGCATATATTTTGTTGGCTGCTAAATATTAATATAATTTATTACTATAATGACAGTTTTCTGATAATGATTCCCATGAATCCATCCATTAATTTATCAAATATGAACAAAATACTTAGAAAACATATAATGTAATTTATTCCTTTGGTTGATTCCCATACAGACATTCATCACATTAAAAACATACACATGTGGATTTCTTCCATTCTGGACGACCCATCAAAGTTTAGCTTATTGTGTTCATTTCACAGAGATCCAAAATAGAAGCTAGAACAGCTCAGTGGCCATTGATGTGTCTTATAAAAACACAATCCAATAAAAACATTAGGGCGTTAACTTTCCCTTGTAAGTCTCATAAAAATCCCTTCATTCTGTGTTTATGGATTTGTCCATGTATTTAAAAGGTGCTTCCTTCAAACGCCATTCCTGGCATGTAGTAGAAGTTCCTTAAACATTTCCCGTCACATCCTTACAAAAAAAACTTGTTTCCTTGACCATCACTACAGTTCCAGCAGAGTACATTCTCATTGGCTTGTGCAGATGAAGGGAGGGGCCACATGTGCAGGGGGCGGAGCTTTCGTCTTGACGTACTTCCAAGGAAAAACAGGGAGGATGGATAGGAGAGGAAATGATCATCTGTAATAATGAAGAGTTCACGAGCAGCCACAGAGGTTATCATAGAACCTGTGTGAGGACGATGATGATGATGATGATGATGAGCACCACAACACCAATCACACCCAGTATGATCATTTTCTACAAGAGACGAAACAAAACATGATCCATTAATCCAACAGCAAACATCTAAAGTCTTCAACCCCTCACCACCATAACAAACAACAGAGCCTAACAGAAGCAAAACGCACAGAGAACATAGAAATGAACTCCGCAACCAAACCAAAGGATGCTCAGGAGATCCCAAAGCCCAGAGAAAGCATGCTTTACATCCATGAGGAAGACTAGAGAAGATCAGCTAAAATCCATTCACCAGCTCCATAACACAAACACCCACACCATTCCCATTTCCCAAACCTTATGTTCCTCTGAAATGTACTCACCAGAGCCTTTATTTCAGACCTACAGATAAACCCACTATCACAGCAATAACTGCCAAAACCGCCAAAACCACAGACACTATAATAATTATTTTCTGTGAAGAAACACACAAACACATCTGTTAGCATCTACTTTAACATATGAGAAACAAATAAACAGCTCACTCAGATATAAAGACACAACATACAGTCTGGTCCAAAACATGATCTTTGATGGAAAAATATTCATATATGATATTCATTTCAGGACTAGGCATTGCATTTATGGAAGAGACATAAAGGGGTAGTTCACCCCAAAATTCAAATTCTGTCATTATTTACTCACCCTCATGTCATTCCAAACTAGCAAGACCTTTGTTCATCTTCAGAACACAAATGAAGATATTTTTGATGAAATCTGAGAGCTTTCTGACCATCTATAGACAACAATGCAACTGACACGTTCAAAGCCCAGAAAGGTAGTAAGGAGATGGTTAAAATAGTCCACGTGGAACCACTGATGTCACATGGACTATTTTAACAATGACTTTACTACATTTCTGGGCCTTGAACGTGTCAGTTGTGTTGCTGTCAATAGAGGGTCAGAAAGCTCTCGGATTTAATCAAAAATATCTTCATTTGTGTTCTAAACATTACTGGTCTTACTGGTTTGGAACGACATGAGGGTGAGTAATTAATGACATAATTTTTATTTTCGGGTGTACTATGCTTTTAATACCTTTAATTAAAACCATAATTGACGATTCCAAAAATATATTCACATCTAAGAAGAAGAAAGAAAGAAGAAAGAAAGAAAGCTTGTGGCATGCTCATCATATTCATAATTTTCAGCCCAAATTACTTTCTTAATATGACGTATTTCCAGATGAACCTCAGGGAATTTCAGAATGTGTCTCTTCATCTTTGATACACAGTTTTCAAACATCTTGATATCTGTTTTGATTTACATTCCACGCACAATAAACCTTCATATTTAATCATTACATTGCAGTTTTGATTAATTGTACTTTTGTATTCTTTTTAGCACTTTTGTTCATGCCTTAATACGTAGCTCTTAAATTCATTTAAAGGGACAGTTCACCCAAAAATTAACTTTCTGTAAGACTTTCTTTATTCTGTGCAAAGTAAAAGATAATTTAAGAAATGTAATTTTGCCAATATAATAGAAGTAAATGGGATCCAGTGCTTTTCGGTTCCCAACACTTCTCTAAATATATTATACAGTGTTCCACAGAAGAAATGAAGTCATACAGGTTTGGAACGACGTGAGGATGAGTAAATGATGATGTTTTCATTTCTGGGAGGAGTGTTCCTTTAAATTTAAGTTACATTTTGTACCTGAACAATGACAATAAAGAGAAGTCGTTTCAGAGGTGGAGTATTTTTATACTCATGCACATGTTTTCTATGATTTTATAATTCTATGAATGTATAAACCGACAAAAAGACCCAAATTGTTACAAACATGTATGTATGGAGGTGACGGATCAACCAATGCTAACTTTGGCTTGCACCAAAAAAGCCGTTTTTTTCTCACATTTTAACACAGAACGGCTTTGTTCAAATATGTCCTTCTCAGCTGTGTGTGTGAACGTTTTGTTGCTGTTATTACGTCATGAAAAGTGAACACGTGTGGCTTAACATTGTTTTTTTATCACCTGAGATACTCTGAAATCCTGTAATGGGAAGTTTCAGGGCGTATCAGGATTAGTAATAATCACTGGGTGTGTTTGTGTGCGTGTGACGTCAGCGGGTTCGGACACAGTAAGGAGAGGCAGGGCGGGATGGAGGGGCGGGGCCTGATATTCATCATGAACTCACACGTCGAGCCTCCAGCTGATATTTAGCAGCTTTTTTAGTGTCAGCAACCGCCCGCTCCACAAAACCCACTGACTGGTCCATGTTGTTCTCAATCCTGTCAATCATACCACCCTACAATGGATTTGGGGTGAAGAAGAAAGAAGGAGAAAAGGAAATCGAGAAGAGAGAGAAAGAGAGAGAGGTGGGGGGCAAAAACAGAAGAGAGAAAAAAGCAGAAGCCACATTGACTGTTACAGTGAGGTCCGCACCTTCCGGGATTTAGTCTGATATTTGACTGCTTTCTTGGTCTCAGACTTTGCTGCTTCAACGTGATCGACTGCTTTACCTACATTCACCTCAATGTTATCAACCATGTTGCCCTGAAACATAAAAAGAAACATATGAAAAACACATACTTGTCTTTATCTTTCAAAAAATACATATCTACAAATACATATACCCAGGTGCATCATGCACACACACAGAGTGGGAGGCCGGGGCTTGTTGTCACACAGGAAAGTAATTCTGAAATTGGTCTTAAAGTGGTAGTACACCCAAAAATGTACATTTGTTTCAACCTCAAGTTGTTCAAAACCTGTATGAGTTTTGTTTTCTGTGAAACCTAAAAGAAGGTATTTTGAAGAATGTTTGTAACCAAACAGTTAATGATAAGGAAAAAAAATCCTATGGAAGTCATTAGGCACTAGAAAATGTATGGTTACTCACATTTTTCAAGTTAACTTCTCTTATGTTCAAAAAGAAAGAAAGATACACAAGTTTGAAAAAAGCTTGAGGGTGACTGAATGATAATAGAATTTTCATATCTCTTTAAGCAGTCAATGTGTTTAATGAACATTATTTTCCAGGGCAATAATGGTAAGCATGTTCAATATATCTTTCTAGTCAGTACTTTGGCTATATAAAAAGAGTGACAACTAGCTCCGGTCAGCCTTATTCAATGTTGACGCTCTGTAGAACAAGGACTTGAATTAAAAGAATTTACTAGAGAAATACCAGAAGCTTACCTTTCAGTTTTTCTCCATAGCAAGCAGTTAATGAGCAAAATAACGGTGGATTGGTCAATAATGCATCATAACTCTTTAGATTGTGTTGAATTAGCTCTACTCCAAAACCTAGTGAACTGCCTCACTGCTTACGGTCTACACAGACAGAAACCAAACTGAAATGAACTAATAATTGATTGATTTGCAACCAGTTAAATGCTGTTTATACACAAAATACACCACCATTCAAAAGTATGGGGCCAGTAAAACGCCTTTAAAAAATAAATAAAGCAGTGATGCATTAAATTGATCAAAAGTGATTTACAAACAATTCATTGTGTCAAATAAATGCTGTTATTTTGAACTTTATATTAATCAAAGAATCATGAAGCAGCACAAGTGAGCAGCAAATCAGGATATTATAATGATTTATGAAAGATCATGTGACACTGAAGACTGGAGTAATGATGCTGAAAATACAGCTTTGCATCACAGGAATAAATTACATTTTAAAATATATTCAGTTATTTATTTAAATCTTAAGTTATTTTAATAGTAATAATATTTTACAATACTACTGTTTTTGATCAAATCGAGGTATCTAATATAAAGAAGTATAATTGTACTAAATTTCACCTATTTAAAACATAATCTAGTTGTGCAGCTCACTAGGTTTTTGGAAAAGAGCAACTGACTTTCATTTCTTCTAATCAAGGTGAAGTTGTAATGGATGTATGAACGTTTGTGACCAAATAATGTAAATGAATGAAAGGAAAACCGTCAGTGAGGGAAATAAAAAGGTCATGCGAATAAAGAGGACAGATAGAGAGCACTCACATGTGAGAGAAAGGGCTGATGGGAAGTCAGTCCGGCCAGCTGCATACGGCTTAGCAACCAACAGAACGAGTTTGAACAAAGAGGAAGAGAGACAAGGATGCTACAGACAACAGAGAGAGAGAGAGGCAGAGAAAGACAAGGAAATGCATGACAATGAGGGGGAAGTCAGAAAACACTGACAGTATGAAAAGATGGAGAAAATGATGGACAAACAGATGCGTGATGAACGGAGGAGTGTACCTGGCTCTCCACCAGCATGGCAATGTCCACAAACATGTCATGCAGCTCCTTTATGCTGCTCTCCAGACGCACAATGTCTTTGTGACGCGCTTCAATCTCACTCAGCGCTTGTTTGGAGATCCCCGAATCCACGATCTACAACACAAACGGCTGATTTATCACGGTGTAGCATGAATAGTCACATTCAACAAAGATTTTGAAAGTGTGGGGAGTTTTGCTCATCTAGTGGAGATGGTGTCTAGATCTTGTGGTCTTGGTTTTGAGACGTTAGTGTGGCCTGAGTCTCATCAATGTGGTCTATGACAAAGCTCTCAGATTCAAATTACCACTACAAGCGGTGTCATGACCAGTTAAACGGTTACAACAAATACCTCAGAGGGAACATTACGTTAAAAGCAACATGCTGCACCGTTACATTGTTATTTCTAATATAAAGTAACCATTTGCACTACATTTGACTTCATATGAAAAGTAATGTGTTATTTGCATGACATTTGCATTATAAAGTGTGTAGGTGGGCTGCTTCTCTACTGCTGTGAAGCCGTCACAAAAGCTGCTTCAAAGTAGCATTTATGCTATAAGATAAGGGTGTATTTACACAGCAACCACAATCACAGGAAACAATGAATCATAGGTTGCATTCAATAGAAAATATTTATTTCTGTGATGATTCATATGCCAGCCAGAGTGAACATATTTTAATACGGCTAATATGTTGAATTAGAGGTGAACATTAAGACCAAAATCTGATTTTGTGCCACTTTAAATCCACAATGTCAAGATTTTGTCAAATTAATTACAAAATATAGTTACACTTTAATTACATATTTAATCCTAACTATTTTTTTTAACTTTAATTACAATTATATTGATATCAAATATTAATATTAAATATAATTCATAAAAATAATAACATTTCAGAATTCCAGAAATGTTAAGAGCTGAATGTTATTCAGGAATCCCGTTCTTTAAAACAATACATTTCCATGACTTTTCCAGTCATTTGTGATTTTCTGGACAGGGATTTAAAAATAAATATTTTTACTCACAGTTTCTACCCAATAAAATATTTAAAATATTGGTATAATAAAAAAAGTGTATTTGATATTTAAAAAAAAAATATTCTGTTTGAAGATTCTCTTACTTTACCTGACTTTTTCAGGTCTAATAATCACATTTTTATTTATTTATTCATATATATATATATATATATATATATATATATTTTTGATTAAGGAACCCTGGTGGTTCTATTAAGAAAACAAACTGTTGTTGAGAGGTTAAATAAAATAAGAAATATGCTGACTTGTAGTTGTTTTATCTTATTTTTGAATCATTTTAAGTCATCTTGAGGCTCCCTTGTTGACAACCCCAAAGAAAAGATACAAAGCTGTCACTGGGATGGGACCCTAAGGTACAAAAGCTAAGGGGGAACATCTGATCTTGTATATTATTTAACCTTAGTACATATTAGTACTTCAAAAGTGTATATTAGCACCTAAAGTGTACATACTATACCTTTTGAAAGGCTACGGCCACATTGGCAGCTTTGTACCTCTGTTTCTGAGTGCTGGTTTAGGTTATGGATCTCTTACACTGCCTATGGGTGCACGTTATGATGAGGAAGGGAAAGGTTTTGAATTGACCCCAGCTCTGCCACACACACACACACACACACACACACACACACACACACACACACACACACACACACACACACACACACACACACACACACACACACACACACACATGCTTTACCCCTGCTGTGAAAACAGCTGCGTTTCCTCCCTCCAGCATCTCCTCCAGCTCCTCATCAGTTGTGGCTTTACCAGCTAGAACGAGAAGCAGAACAAAAGCAAGTCAAAGACAGAAAAGGGGAATAGCACAGTGTCAGTTTGACACGGTTCAACCACAAGCTTGAGAAAGAAACGTGTTGTATGCAGTACACTGTTTGATAAGAGCTGTCTCCTTGCACTGCTGTTGAGTGTGCGGGCCACACTTACTGATCTCTAATTGTCTCTGAATGCGACCTTTGCTTTTCTCTCTGAAGTCCACCTGAGCTTCATTGTATTTGGTCATCACATCAACAAACTTCCTGGAAAGTACAGCGTGCTGGCAGGGCAACATGAGGGCAGAGTTAATAGAGCGTGTGTATTTGTGTGTGTTACGTGAGAGGGATGTTGACTCACCTGTGATTTGCGTATTCTTATGTCGGCCGATACTCTTTCCACTTCTTCCGCCTCGAGATTCCTTTCAATGGCTGTACAGACAGACAGACAAACAGACACACAGGGCAGGGTTATTATAGTTACAGTACCAAAAACTTAAGCTATATATATATATATACATTTTTGATGCTGACAGAGTAAACACTATTTTCTAAAGGTTGATAAATGGCTCACATTATTCTGTGTCAGAAGTGTTTGAAAAGCCAAACCTATTTCTTTGTGGCCTAATTTTATTACCTAAGAAGAAAAGCACAAAGCAGGGCAGTATATGTGTAAAGAAACTAGCAGGCCTGTATGCGTGTATATACACTTACTCTTCAGTTTGTTACGAGCATTGTTGGCCATTTTCTTAATATCGTTAGTGCGTGCCTCCAAATCATCCTGTGTTTCTGTTCACAGAGAAGAAGACAGAAACAGAAATATAGGAATGGAGACATGAAAATGAGACTGATTGCTGGTTTGTGTGTGTTTTGTCATTGTTAAACACTCCCAGAGGAATATTTTATTGCTCAGAGGTTGTTCTTTCAAAGCTTAGGAGACTAAATGGAGTAAGGTTTCATGCACATAACCGTTCAAAAGTTGTTGTTTTTCTTAGTCTCTTATGAAAGAAACAGTACAACTTACTGCACTGTATCACATCTCATGTAACTGACGTCAATACAAATATAAACAATATGTCCTGTAACATTTACCTCAGGACAGTCATGCAATGTTGATAACTTATTAGTCAATTAGAGAGAAGCATTTTGCTAAATATATGCACTGTATTACATATTCATTATTTATTAACCTGTTAGCAATGTCTGCCATGAGTTTAATATGAAAATGTATATAAAAACCGGTTTGTGTGCAACTCAATCTGTGTCAATACCCAGCCCTGTTTACATTAAAATTCAACTTGATAACATTAAGTAATGCATTAGGTATTATAAATGATTAAAAACATTTTTGCAACATTAATCAACTGTTCACTGTGAATACATATTTCTTTGTAATTTATCTAACGTTAACTTATACAGCTTGATATGTTACACATTTATATGGGTTCCTTGCTGGACTCAAAACACCATAATGCACATTAATGATGAAAAATGAGAAGAAACTAAATTGTGTAAAAAAAAAAAAGTCATATCTGAAGTCTCATGCAGGGACATGTCTTTTATTGATTTATATAAGATGTATTTTTTGGCGTTTTGCCTTTATTTAGATAGGACAGTGTAATGACAGGAAGCGAATTGAGTGAGAGAGAGAGGGGGGGGGGGCAGGAAAGGTCCACGATGCGGGATTCGAACTCGGGACGCAACTGCATCATATGTCGGCCCGCTTCAGCGCCAACGGGTCCTTTTATTGTTTTACACTGCAAGTTATATCGTAGTTTCCAATCAATTTGACAGTATTTTTGTCACAGTAAAGGGGGTCGCACACCGGATGCGCAGCGCAGCGCGTCTAGGACAACTCGAGGTATTGCACACCAGATGCGCACATTCTATACTAATAAATGACCTGAAGTGTGTTGTAACGGTTGTGTCCTGGTATATCCAGTAGTTAGCAACCGACGACAGTGAATGTAATCATGACAGACAATTGCTACATAGGCCTATACTGTAATATTTTCTGTATGTAAAAATGTCTCAAGAGAAATATAAAAATTTAAAGGATTACGTTTATTATACATTTAATTCTATATGTTTACATTTTATTCAAGCTGTAAAACTAACGTGTACAGTATTTTGCAGCAGTGGTATCTTGGTATAATGTATTAACAACGGTTTGAGACAAATATGATGTTATTTAATATAAAACAATGCAGATGGCGCTCTGTGGCGCGGCAGGAATTTTAACAGCATCCTGAGTCGTTGCTGGGCGCTGCGGACAGATGCCGAATGACGCCGCCGGTGTGCGTACACCCATAGAAAACAATGTGTTCGAATTTTAAAGACATGGCGCGACGCGGCGCTTCTCGTTGGTGTGCGACCCCCTTTAGAGTACAACGGGGCTAAAGACACACCTTAAGAAAGAATTCACTATTCACAGCACCTAAAATGTATAATTGTTTACGTTTGTATTAAACATTAATGGAGCAGCAGATTTTGTGTGAAAATAAATCCTAAAAGTAGTCTATTTTGTTTAAAATCTTATAAGTGTATGAGGTGGAAAGAGGGGGTATTGATACAAATCCTTCAGCTAAAATAATGTCTAGGTTCAAAACAATCACTTTAGCAAAGTTTGTACTATTTTCTGCTTATGTTGAAAAATAAAATAATAAATGTTTGTTCAATAAACACACTGTCATTAAACTATGCTAATATAAACATATATTTTAAAATACAGAAACAAAATTATTTTAATAAGTAATAATTCTGAAAGTATTGAAGGAGATCCCATAATAATTAAATATAGATTTACAGTAGTAACAACAAATTATATTTTATTATATGATATGATTAATATCATGTTTTTAAATATGATGGTTTCATTCTAAACATGGTGATTATCTCTCATATGGATAATATATGATATTTACCATCTGAATCTAATCATGTCATGTCAACAAATGGAAAGGTCAGCCATCTATTAATTATCATGTTTATTACTGTGCCTATAGCCCCAACAGCGGGGGCGCTTTTTACCCCAAATACCATACTTTGACATATTCTTTCGTTATTTAAAAACTGTTGCTATAATTATCTTAAACAAAACTGAAAATCGTTAAGAAGACCTTTGACTCAAAATATATGCATTAATTTGAGCGATTCTCATTTGCTACTTAAATCTACAACATTTAAAAAACATCAAATATTAGATCAAGTAAGCACAGAATGAATTTTGCGCTGCTGCCCGTGATCTCGTCGAGGATCAGACAAATATGCATGTGCATCTTGAAAAGCGGATGTTTTGGAAAGTCATCACCTTCTTGTCCCCTTCCTGTTTCCTCTTTCTAGCTTCTCGCCATTCATCTCACTCATTAATCATCACAGCTCTTTGTCATTTTTGTTTCATCATCACTGTGTATTTAAGTTCCTCTTAGTTTTCTGTTCATTGTCGGTTATTGTTTTGTACACACTGTTACACGTTTGGACTTTGCTCATTAAAATGACCTTCGCTTTGTAACTTTTGCCTCTTCTTCATGTTTGGAACTTGCTAAAACGTGACAATTTCTCAGTAAAATTACATATAATGCTATGTTAAACCAATGACAATTTTTCACTGTATATGGTAAGGTAACAGTTAACCCATTAACAGTATATTTTTACAGTTTTTAAGAGATGTGCTGTACTAAGCATTTTTACAGTGTTAAAATGAACATTGTTGATTGTTAGTTCATGTTAACTATTGCATGAACTAATACTAATGAACAGAACTTTATTGAGAAGCGTTACACTGATGCATTGACACTACACACTAGTTGTTATATAACACCATTACTACAGTATATGACTCATGTTCAATAGATCTCAGAGTCTATTTCACCTGTAACTACCAGACAGTGGAAAACAATGCAGAACTGGGTCAAACAGCCCACAATGAGTGCGCATGTGAACGTCTCTTACTCTGGTCAGATGTTGGTGCAGAAAGAATAACGGAGTAAATTTTCTTCACTTCGGCCACATTCTCGTCGATCTTATCAATGCTGTTCCTGATGTCTTCAATCTGAAACAAGTAAATAAAGGTCACTTAAAATGCACAAACACACCACAGTGGACACACATTCAGAATAAAGCACATCACTGTTTTCACAACCACACGCTGTAAAACACACAGAAGGACATGCCTGGGAGAAGAACTCATCCATAAAGGCAGCGTTGTCCACGGCGATCTCAACATCTTCATCATCCTGATCGCATGTCTGAAACATAAAACATAAGAAGTGCTTTACATTTTGTATTTTTTTATTATTACCATAAATGCATTGAGCAGAGTTTGCCTACGTAGCATGGGAACAGGCCACAAACAGAGGCTGTGACATGTGACGCAATATTTTGACAATACTTGTAAGGAGATAAGAAATTGTCATATTAAGAAATAAGGAAATATGATTTGTGTTTTTAATGATCTCATGCTGTCAGTCTTTCTATACACCCTTATGTTGTTACTTCCTGGTTCTTACTAGAACCAGGAAGTATGACCACATTAGTCCGGTTCTGTCAACACTGCACTGGCTCCCTATTAAACATCGTATAGATTTTAAAATCTTGTTAATTACTTATAAAGCCCTGAATGGTTTAGCTCCTCAGTATTTGAGCGAACTCTTATCGCATTATAGTCCTCCACGTCCGCTACGATCTCAAAACTCTGGCCATTTGATAATACCTAGAATATCAAAATCAACTGCGGGCGGCAGATCCTTTTTCTATTTAGCGCCCAAACTCTGGAACAATCTACCTAACACTGTTCGGGAGGCAGACACACTCTGTCAGTTTAAATCTAGATTAAAGACCCATCTCTTTAACCTGGCGTACACATAACACACTAATACACTTCTAATATTCAAATCCGTTAAAGGATTGTTAGGCTGCATTAATTAGGTCAACCGGAACCGGGAACACTTCCCATAAAACACGATGTACTTGTTACATCGTAAGAAGATTGACATCTACGCTAATATTAGTCTTTTTCTTTCTTATTCCGAGGTCACGGTAGCCACCCGATCCGGTCCTTATCCAGCCCAGATGATCACTGCAGTCACCAGATCCAGTCCGTATCCAGATCAGATAATGGATCAGCACCTAGAGACAACCTCTACAGCCCTGAACGTCAGCAGAGACCAGGACACCTAGATAAGCCCCAGAGACAGATCTCCAGTGAGGACCTCGTCACCTAGACAGCCATCGGGAAAAGACCACTGGAACCAGTGGAGCCCTTACAATCTGACTTTGCTGCAGTTGGAACAAACTACTGGTTCGTCTGGCCAGAGGGGAACTGCCCCCCTGACTGAGCCTGGTTTCTCCCAAGGTTTTTTCTCCATTCTGTCACCGATGGAGTTTTGGTTCCTTGCCGCTGTCGCCTCTGGCTTGCTTAGTTGGGGACACTTCATTTCCAGCGATATCACCGACTTGATTGTACAGATACTATTTAAACTGAACTGAGCTGGACGATGACATCACTAAATTCAATAATGAAATGCCTTTAACTCAAAAATTTTCCTGTTTTGATATTGTGCAGTTGCTTTGACACAATTTGTATTGTTAAAAGCGCTATATAAATAAAGGTAACTTGACTTATGACTGGTAAGTAAATCACTCACTGTCACTCACCACTGTCTATGCACAATGCACACTAAATTACAATTTAATACACGTTTAGAAAGATATTTAAAGGGGTAGTTCACCCCAAAATAAATATTATCTCACCATTTACACACATTTAAATCATTCCAAACCTGTATGAGTTTCTTTCTTCTGTTAAACACAAAAGAAGATATGTGACCCTGGACCACAAAACCAGTCATAAGTAGCACAGGTATATTTGTAGCAATAGCCAAAAATACACTGTATGGGTCAAAATTATCCATTATTTTTCTTTTATGCCAAAAATCATTAGGATATTAAGTAAAGATCATGTTCCATGAAGATATTTTGTCAATTTCCAACCGTAAATATATATAAAAATATATTTTTGATTAGTAATATGCATTGCTAAGGATTTCATTTGGACAGATTTAAAAGCAATTTTCTCAATGTTTAGATTTTTTTTGCACCCTCAGATTTTCAAATAGTTGTATCTCAGCCAGATATTGTCCGATCCTAACAAACACATCAATGGAAAGTTTATTTATTCAGCTTTTAGATTATGTTTAAATTTCAATTAAAAAAATGACCCTTATGACTGGTTTTGTGGCCCAGGGTCACATATTTTGAAGAAACAGCTGCTGGTTTGTTAATACATTAATACAGCCATTGACCTTAATACTATTTTTTATTTTATTTTACCATAAAAAAACGGGGATCAACAACTGATGGTATACCTTCTATATTTAAACGGTCAAAATTATACACATACACATACAGCAACATCCATGAGTAAAAACACACAAGGGTGTACACACAGGACACGTTCTTGTGTTCAAAAACAACTGAATGAACCAGAATGGACAGGTCTGGTGTTTTCTATTTTCCAACTTAACACGTGAAATGTTCCCCAGTAGCTAATAAAGACAACATTTTAAAAAAGTAACTCAGATGGAATGCAAAAAGAATGGCTCTTAAGTCAGTTTTTGTTTTATTATTTTGCTTATTACTTACTAAAACATGAACAGAAAATGGCATAAAAAGCATGATGATCTGATTAAAACAACACAACATGGTACCATGGGCGGCGCTAGGGAGGGGCTAGCAGGTGCTCCAGCACCCCCAATAAAAACCAAAGCAACCCCATAGCACCCCCCCAAAAAAATAATAAAATAAAATAAAAACATTTGACTCATTACACATGCATAACTACTGCAATGCAATACAACGTGACGTGATTTGCAGTCGCACTTAATGTCAGCATTTTATTTTAAAAATGGCTCGGTTCCTTGTGCCATGTAGGCCTTTCCCCGACTAAAGATTTTTCTAATCAACTAGTCGCACGTTTATAATAAACTGATTAGTATAACCTACTAAACCATCCTTTAATATATTCATATTATTTCACGTTTAAACGCACACATAAAGCTTGGCTAAAGTAATGATTATGAATTCATCGGGGGAAAAAGAAGACATTTATTATGTATTAATAAACTAGTGATTTTTCTTTTACAGTATCGGCTGCAAAGATGAAGTTGTCAAATGCCGGCGCTGACTCGACCTCTCCACAGTGGACGTGTTTTAACAGAGAAATGCACCTATAGCCTACAGACTACATAGTCTAATCAGAGAAGATTTTAATTTAATTTAACTTTTGATTGGTTTTCAAGCTTTCTGCAGATTTATTTCTTATGTCTGTGAGCTGGTTCATTGTTTTGACATGCTCCATTCAAGGAGACTACATGAGAAGACAGCAAGCATATCCAAAAATGACGGGAGTAACCTATTTTAAGCTCTTTCCGCAGGAAAATAAAAATACAAATGATTGCGTGGGCGCCCCCATGTCTTACGGTAGGCTAAGTGCGATAATACTCCCACACTCCTCATAAACATTTGAAATGCGCCTTTATAGCGATTTATTATTCAAATAAATATAATAATAATAAAAACCTGTTTTAGTCATATTTACTATTAATTGCCCAGCTCCCCCTTTCATTGATCTAGCACCCCCTCAGCACCTGTGTTCAAAATTCTCTGGCGCCACCCCTGCATGGTACACAGATCCTAAATAAATCCTCACAAAGTGAAAAGACAAGCCAACATGGCAAAAACAAGGGACATGTCCAGGTCACGCTGTACATGATGCATACCTGTATTAATAATACTGAATGTTATCAATGAAAATTACACATACACAATTATACAGAGTATAACCAGCAGTGAAATGTGTTCTGCATTTAACCCATCCAATGCACACACACCTGGAGCAGTGGGTAGCCGAATGCGGCGCCCGGGGAGCATTTGGGGCTTCGGTGGCTTGCTCAAGGGTCTCAGCCGAGTTCGAACCCACAACCACGAGTTAACAATTCGACGCTCTATCCACTAGAGCCACGGCCACGGATGAATTACATATTCATCAGCAACATATTGTCCACCTCTTGTAAAATCACAAGTTTACAGTCTAATTCTCTTTAGATTTGGGTTCTTTTATGTTTAGTTAATGGGTTTTGTTATTAAAACACACTTCGTACATTAATCGTCACATGAGCATCCGGTGTTACAGGCCTCTGCTGACGAGACACATTGTAAGCTGACGTGAAGGACTGCTGGATTAGCAAATCTACATTTTATTGAATGTAAAGTTTGCTTAAATATAAAACTTGGCTGAAGTAGAATGAAGTACATTCATGAAGTAGGGTAAATAGTGATTTCGTGTGAACTTTAGAAATGGAACAACAGCCAATGTGTCTTGCACTGCACTTTTATGCCAAGCACATAAAGGTGTATCTTGTGACGTTTTATGAAGAGCATGTGGAGACCTGTACTGTTTTCCACTCAATAATAGCTTTACTGTCAAATGACAGACATAGCAGCAATTTAACGCACTGACGCTGTCAGAGAGCCGAGATTGGCGCGTGATAGCATTATAACTCAAATGCGAGTCAGAAGACACGAGGGTTGAAGTCCGAGTGAAATCACACCTTTATGACACCCTCAAGGATTTCTCTGCAGTCATCAAACTTGTGGGTCTGCCTCTCCACCACAGAGGAGCCAAACACACGTACGCGCGCACACTCACACACACACACGCGCACACAGTGAAACCCTAAACTCCAAGCGCTTTAATTCAGCATTTCTGACGGCTCAAATGACACAATCCATGGTAACCACGGTTTCTGCCAAATTACCAGTTGTATTTAGTTACGGCTATATATGCTTCATTGCTTCTGTAGAAATATGAAACGAATGTGAGATTTTTTTATACATCTGTCATTTGATTTAATTTTAAAAAGACATGAACTTCTATTCCAAATCTTGGCATCAATAGTGTTTTTTTAAGTTTTTTAAGCTATAAATTCATATCATAAAATACTTTTTAAAGCAAGGATGCATTCAATTTATCAAAAGCGACAACAAAGACAAATGTTATAAAATATTTCAATTTTAAATAAATGCTTTTTTCTTCAACTTTCCATCATCAAATAATATTTTAAAAATGTATTACGGTTTCTGTAAATATATGAAGAAATATACTTTATATGAATGGACTTTAGAAATGGTACAACTGCCAATGTGTCTTGCACTGCACTTTTATGCCAAACACATAAAGGTGAGTCTTGTGACGTTTTATGAAGAGCATGTGGAGACCTGTACTGTTTTCCACTCAATAATAGCTTTACAGTCAAATGACAAACAAAGGGCGGATGACGAGTGGCGACTTCCATGCCGCGGGAGATACAAAACAGAAAACGAAAAATCAATAACAAGAAATCGTTTAGTAGCTATGATACTGTTTTTGAAATCAAATCTTTGCATAGCTGCACGGTAACCGATTTTTGTAATTTGAACAGTAATATACTGTAAAATGTACAGCAATCTTTTTACAGTGTATGACAGGAAACACTAACATCTAACAATGGCTTGGAACAAATAGTTAATCTTAAAATAAAGCATATACATAAACCCATATAGGAAATAAAACCGTTATTGAATAAGCATGTGCCCTATTCTGTATCTTAAACTCCTGAAACATTGGTGTCTCATATTTTAGAGCAATCGCTGCAATAATCGTTAACTTTTCATAAGTAACTGTAATTACACATTTTTCTCAGTAACTGATTACAGCTACATTTATTTTGTAATTAAATTACGTAATTCCGTTGCATGTAACTAGTTACTTCCCAACACTGTGGACGGCTGTAACCAAGTTACCACAGTTTTATTGTAGAAATGCAAGATTATTGTAAAAGCTAGATTTTTACATATTCTGAAGAAAATGCTGATCATCTATCACAAGAGTGATACTGCTGTTAAATAAGAAAGGCCTTTTTTGGTACAAAACACTTTATAGACCCAAGAAACATAATCTAAAAATCTGAAACTGCATTTCATCAGCCTGTGATTGGTGTAATATGTAAGGACTATGACAGACGTTCTTTGTTCTTACTGCTGTTTATGCATTAGTGAATCTAAATCTGTTCTCTATATTGTGATTATTTTACATGCAGCAAGCGATCAAAACTGGAGCAGTCAATTCAAGATCATCTGAAAAAACGACCATTATGATCAATGACTCAGTTTGCACTGCTCAACCAGTCTGTTATTACATTGAGTTCTCACTGTGTTAGTTATGATGAAGTTTGCATGAGATCACTGTGATATTTGTGTGTCAAGAGACTGTTCACCTATATTGATGCAACAGGAGTCGTTCTAAATATAATGCTGTAATCACACTTCTCACAATCAGTTAATCTTGGCGGCTGTTGCTGTGAAAGCACAGTAAATGTTTTCTAGAGAGCTCCACATGTAATATGCAAAGATGTCAGCCAATCATAGCAGCGGCTGTTTAGATTGGCGTCTCACAGCAAACATGCCATTTCCTATCAGAGGGCGGAAATCAGGGTAGAAAATTACCATTAACATCTAAATATGACCGTTTTTGATGAAAATCGATACTAAGATTATAAATAAACCTCAAGGAAACATTATGAAATCATTTTAAAAATACATTTCATGAGCCCTTTACTTTTGGCAATAACACTAAATTAATTGAATTATTAATGCTGATAACTGACCCAAGCAATATTTTTCTATACCTATAGAGCCCGTAGGACAAATGTATATTTATTGTGGCCGCAAATTATGAATTTGTTCCCTCATTTTATGAATTAGTTCCATTCGTTTTAGTCAAATTATGGCCACAAATCAATAGCCTAATTCATTCCCTTTTTGATTAAATTAGGCTATTGAATTTTTTCCATGCATGTCAGGTGTAGGGCTCTGTGAATACCGGTACTAATGAGGATAATTAGGTGGAAACTGGTAACATACCATAGTACATTTTTGTAAAAGATCATCAACTAAGGTCTAAGATAAAGAAAAATTATGAAAACAAGCACTTACCGAGATTTTACTAGAGAATTTCAGCTAAACTATTCCTGTGACAAAATGTAATTTTACCCATCCTGCTGACAAAGACATCAGCTCTCATTTCAAGTTTATTTGTAGTATTAACAATGTGTTGCCAACCCAATGGGTTTTTGTGAAGGTCAAAGACACACACACACACACACACACACACACACACACACACACACACACACACACACACACACACACACACACACACACACACACACACACACACACACACACACACACACACACACACACACACACACACACACAACACAAAACACACAGTAATACCATCATGATACATGGCCAAATACCATGTAGTTTTGCCTAGTGGGGGGCTATAAGGTTATACAGAAACTGTAGCATTAGGGCATATATCTGAAAAACTAAGTAGTACCATCAGGTAACTACAGTTGGGGTTGGGGGGGTTGTTAATTGGGGGTGTTGGTGGTTGTGTTGTTTATATTATGTCAGTATTTTTATGGGTGGTGTATGTGAGTTTTTGGGTTATGTTATATATTTTGCCTGGTTTTGTGTGATTTGAATTTTTTATGGGTTTGGTGCAAATATTCATGTTTAATATGAATTTATTATGGGTTAGAAATAAAGAGCTAAAAATAAATATGGTTATTTAGTTATTAGTTTTTGTTAAAATTTTTGGCTAGTGTGGGCAACAAATGTTGGCAAACCGATATGTCTTTGTTAATTTTTTCAATAAGCATTTTAAGATCATCCTCATCTCTCTCACCCCCATCCCCCATCTCTCCAGAGGCCCGTGACCCCCTCCACGAGTCAGGTGACACATCAGCTGTCCAGCACTGTCTCCTCTCCTCTGTTCACTCCTTACACCACATCTAATATGATTTATGCTCCTTTAGTGAGCACTTATTGGACATTCATCCACACAGACCCCATTTTAGACGCTTTTGAACTTTTATACAATTTCTCTTTGGAGCAACAGCCACAAATGTACAAAGAGTACCAAAGTTACCAAATGTCCTTCTTCATACTATAATCACAGTCTAACAGCACTGAATCTGAAGATGAGGTTTGAGGTGAACTCCATTACGCAATGTCATTCCCATACACTTGTGTGAATACGCGTTTACTGAACAAGAAACAGAAGCAGACGCTTACCGCCTTTAGTTGCTCCAGTCGGTCCTTCATCTTTCAATCTATCGGTTACTATCTAAAAACACAATAAATAAATAATAAATAGGAGAGAGTCAAATGAAAGGGGAAAGTGTGCGGTAAAAGTAGCGTCCGCTCCTGAACTCCTCGTATTCCTGCTCCTCTGAGTCTTGTTATTCCCCCAAAGGTCCCTGCAATATGGCTGCTCTTCTCCAAACCAGGAGTTTTTCCTCTAAATCTATCCGCTCAGAGGATTAAAACAACAGTTGTGTTCGGTCTGCTTAATCTGTCTTCCTCCCTCTCTTCTCGTTATAATCGGTCTGAAAGAGCTGCTCTCTAACGCATGCTCTCTCTCTCTCTCTCTCTCCTCTCTCTCACACACTTGCTCGCGCTCGCTCGCGCTCTCTCTCTCCACGGTCACGCCCTGCGCGGTCACCTGTGTGCGCGACTCAGAGACTGACAGTAGTGAAGTATTTTTACTCGGCTAAAACTACTTTTCAAGTGTTTTTCTTCAGAAAACTTTACTTCACAACATTTCGAAGCATAATATTTTACTTTTTACTGCACTACGTTTCGTATTAAATATCATTTAATACTCAATTGCATTAGAAATCTAGTATATTTTCATACTTTTACTCAAGTAAAAGTAATTCAAAGATTTACTTTAGTACGACACAGCCACAAACATTTGCAGAAGTAAAGATAGCATCATCTCCGTTTAAAGAAAAACAAATATTCAGATTGAATTGGTATTAATTTTGCTTATCCATCCCTGCTTGAAAGTACTACATTTTTTAATGTTCTTAAGTATTAAAAGCAAAACCACTTTTATTTATGAAATGTAGTGCAGTAAAAATAGTTCACTACAGTCCACCTCTGGCGACTCAATCCCGAAACTTCTTCAATGTGCCAATTTTTAATTTTCTAGTAAATATGCTATTTGCTGGTAGCAGTACATTTCATACTAAAGACTGGGGGTCTGGTCAAGTTTTACTGATTAAATAGATATCCCGATATCTGTTTCGGTTTTACTGAATCCATTGTATGGGACATTTCATGCATGACCTTTTTGAACATCAAATATCATATATTCCATTTGGGATAACTGTTAGATGAGTAAAAATAATATAAAATCAACCTACCATGAAGAAGAAATGATTATAAATATATCAAATATCTGTATTTCCCCCACAATAGGGAAATTAAACATATACAAAAAATGAATCTTGAGGTCTTGTCCTTTCTTGCCTATATCTAATTATAAAAAATGCGTAATTATATGTAATTGTTAAATTAATATTTTAAATTATAGATTTATTAATTTCAAGGAAAATATGTATTATTATGAACTCATTTTAATTACATAACATTCTTTTCTCACACATTTTGTTCATCGCTGCCTATTCTGTTTGAATACTTTTTTGTCTGATTCATTTTTGAAGCTTCATTGAATATTTATTACATTTCCAGAAAGTTGACACTGCTTTTCACTGACCATTTACTGTAAATGTAAAATAAATAATACAAATGCATATCTTTTTTATACCCAATTTACCCATAATAGCCAATAACTTTACAATAATGAGTAATCATTTAAATAGCAGAAACTATATTGCATTAACAACTATTTATATATTAGTGGGTACTCATTATATACTAGCACTTATTCTTTAGTTTACAAATTATTATTTTCTTTAAAAAACACAGTAAATTCAACGTGAGTTTGTGATTTAGATATAAAATTTTTCCCCACACATAAACACACACACTTACAGCGGATGGAGTTAAAGATCAATGAATATAGGCCACTTCACCACACATGAAGCATGACACACGACACACGACACACACACACACACACACACACAACACACACACACCCACACACCACACACACACACACACACACACACACACACACACACACACACACACACACACACAAACAAACACCACAGCGGATGGAGTTAAAGATCAAGGAGTATAGGCCACTTCACCACACATGAAGCACGACACACACACACACACACAGCGGATGGAGTTAAAGATCAAGGAGTATAGGCCACTTCACCACACATGAAGCACGACACACACACACACCTAGGGCTGCACGATATTGGAAAAAACTCACATTGCGATATTTTGTTTTTCTGCAATATATATTGCGATATGAAGAAAAAAAACAAAAACAAAACATGATTTTAATATCTCTGTTTGGAAAAAAAAATCAATGATTGGGGTGATTTTATAGGTGAGTAAATCAGCATAGAAAATAAACAAATTACAACCATAGCATCTGCGTGGCTCTTACCTTGTCTACACCTGACACGCGCGACGCCACAAAATACTGTAGAACCCATATCAGTGACGCTGTCTGTCTACACTGGATGCATTGCGCGGCGCGACAAATTCCCACTCTAATCCCGGTCTAAATCCCCGCTCTAACTGACACAAAAGTTCAAATGATTAGTAACAGTACTTTGTCGCGTCCAGTGTAAGACAGACTTTAGGGCCATAGGCCGTTCACATGTCATGGCTAAAATGCATGGAAAACGCCAGCATGGAAAGCAGCGCGTGCTTTTCTCCTTCTTTGCAAAGCGCTGGAGCTTGCGCTTTCGTGGCTTCTGCCGTTGCTAAGGCAACCCGTGATCAGCGCTCTCCTCGACAACGCGGAAGTTTCAGCAAAGGATAAATGGATTTCCAGCACTGAAATCTTGCAGTAGCTCTGCTATTAAATTTATTCCAAAATGGATATCTCTGTACAGCTGTCGCGTCTGGTGTAGATTGCAGTGTCTGTGTGTGAGCAAAGAAAACAATCAGTGTATAATATGACGAAAAGTATAGGCTACTAAACATCGCACATCCTGCGATGTGACTATTGCGGATGCGCACATCGCGATATCGATGCTGAAACGATATATCGTGCAGCCCTAACACACACACACACACACACACCACACACACACACGGATGGAGTTAAAGATCAAGGAGTATAGGCCACTTCACCACACATGAAGCACGACACACACACACACACATAGCGGATGGAGTTAAAGATCAAGGAGTATAGGCCACTTCACCACACATGAAGCACGACACACACACACACCTAGGGCTGCACGATATTGGAAAAAACTCACATTGCGATATTTGTTTTTTTCTTGCAATATATATTGCGATATGAAGAAAAAAAACAAAAAACAAAACATGATTTTTTAATATCTCTGTTTGGAAAAAAAAATCAATGATTGGGGTGATTTTATAGGTGAGTAAATCAGCATAGAAAATAACAAATTACAACCATAGCATCTGCGTGGCTCTTACCTTGTCTACACCTGACACGCACGACGCCACAAAATACTGTAGAACCCATAATCAGTGACGCAGTCTGTCTACACTGGATGCATGCGCGGCGCGACAAATTCCCACTCTAATCCCGGTCTAAATCCCCGCTCTAACTGACACAAAAAGTTCAAATGATTAGTAACAGTAGCTTGTCGCGTCCAGTGTAGACAGACTTTAGGGCCATAGGCCGTTCACATGTCATGGCTAAAATGCATGGAAAACGCCAGCATGGAAAGCAGCGCGTGCTTTCTCCTTCTTTGCAAAGCGCTCTGGAGCTTGCGCTTTCGTGGCTTCTGCGTTGCTAAGCAACCGTGATCAGCGCTCTCCTCGACAACGCGGAAGTTTCAGCAAAGGATAAATGGATTTCCAGCACTGAAATCTTGCAGTAGCTCTGCTATTAAATTTATTTCAAAATGGATATCTCTGTACAGCTGTCGCGTCTGGTGTAGATGCAGTGTCTGTGTGGTGAGCAAAGAAAAACAATCAGTGTATATATATGACGAAAAGTATAGGCCTACTAAACATCGCACATCCTGCGATGTGACTATTGCGGATGCGCACATCGCGATATCGATGCTGAAACGATATATCGTGCAGCCCTAACACACACACACACACACACACACACACACACAGCGGATGGAGTTAAAGATCAAGGAGTATAGGCCACTTCACCACACATGAAGCACGACACACACACACACACATAGCGGAATGGAGTTAAAGATCAAGGAGTATAT